>PYHW01010552.1:7519788-7548782 GCA_013186435.1 Turdus rufiventris
GCGGGAGGGCCGGCGGGGACAGTCTCGCCGGGCAGCCACGTGTCCCGCTCCGTGGCTGCTGAAGCACGCCGTGTGCCTGGGGCGCTGCGGAGCTGGGGGGACGAGTTTGCTCCCCTCGGGAGTGGGTCTGGGTGGCCTCTCACCGGAGTCTTCGGGAGCGGCCGCCGCTGTCGCCCCAGTCTGCTGCGGCCTGGCTTACCGCTGCCGGCATCCGAAGGCCGCGTTGTGAGCGGGGGGTGGGAAGGTAAAATGGGCCCTGTTGGATGGAATGCAGCGTCTCGAGTAATTCACGATACCAGTCTCTTGTGAGAAAACGGGCTAAAATATTACGGTACTGTAGAACGGAGGAGGTCTTTCCTTCGCATACAACTAAATCTTGTAACTGTAAATCGAACGCTGGAACTTTTGTTAAGATTCTGTTGTAATACTGTGATTACACTTGGAAGTGTAGGGAGAGGTACTGTTTCTTTTAGTGCATATTGTCTGTCTGGGGCATAATATTAAGACTGCACGATTGTTAAATTGAGGTTCTTGCTGCTTGTGCAAAAATGAAACACTGTGTTAATACACATTTGGATTTTTAGAAAACTGCAACTGCTGTTGCCCACTGCAAGAGAGGGAATGGCCTCATTAAAGTCAATGGAAGACCTCTGGAAATGATTGAGCCTAGAACTCTGCAGTATAAAGTAAGTATTCATCCGGCCTTTGCCCTGCTTCCCCTTTCTATGTGTAATTGCTTTGCACTAGAGACAAGTGGCTTGTCCTACTGAAGTACCAAATTTTTGGTTGCTAACCTAAAATACAAATGTTGTTACGAAAATTCAGTAAACTTCACTTTTGTGATGGGGGGTTTTGCTTATCAGGTTTCATTTAATACGAAGTATTTTCTGAACTTCCTATCCACTTTCTAAACCCAGAAATGGGTGACTTAAAGCCCTCATTTTAAGAAGATTATTTAGAACGTTATACAACAGCTGCTGAACAATGCTGACAGAATCTGAAACTGTCTGGATAACTCTAAAGTATAATAAATAGGGACGAAAACTACCTACAAATTATTTCAGGTCTTCAGTTTTAATGAACATATTTTTTGTATGTAATTATGGCATTCTAGTTAAACTGTTCTCTTGTTCTTAATTCCCATGAGCATGTGCTTTGCTATTAAGATATTTGAAGCTTAAGTAAACCAAAGACTTCAGTAAATGTCATATGACAGCACCAGTAGATGTCAAAGAACTCTGCAGGAGGTTTACCTGACCTGGGTGTGTGCTTTTAAAGTCAAGGCTCCATTTTTTGGTAGATTCAATAACATCATGTTTGATAAAGCTACTACAAGCTCTGATCCTCATTACAAATGGGTTTTCTTTGTGTTTCTTTTCCTAGCTGCTTGAACCAGTCCTCCTCCTGGGGAAGGAACGGTTTGCTGGTGTTGACATCAGAGTCCGTGTGAAGGGTGGTGGCCACGTAGCACAAATCTATGGTAAGGTTTTTGGTGGGATTTCTGGTGTGGGCTGGAATGGGTAAAAGCCACTGTGGTGAGTTGGCTGGATACCCAGTGCCCAGCAAGCTATTGTATCACTCCTCTCATCATCTTTATGGGGAGGGTGATAAAATAAGGTGGAAAAACCTTGTGGGTCAAGATGAATGCAGATTGATGAAGCAAAAGCAAAGGAAATTAAAAGGCTTCCATCAGCAGGCAATGTTCAGCCACTTCCCAGGAAGTGGGCCTTAATACCTCTAGCAGTTGCTCTTCCTTTGCTTTTACTGCCGAGCACACATCCTTTGGTATGGAAAATCCCCTCTGGTCAGTTTGGATATCAGCTGTCCTGGCTGTGTTTCCTCCGAGATCTTGCCCACTCCAGCCTAATGGTGCTGGAGATGTATTGTAGGCACAGCCTTGATGCTGTGCATGCACTGCTCATGCAGTGCACAAACCAGGTGGAGAGCTGTCACAAGAAAATCACTGAGCCAGACCCAATGCAGCCATGTATTTAAGAGGCTTAAGTTTGGAATAGTGAGTTGCCAAACTGTTCTTTCTCCGCTGTGCAAGTGTAGGTTTTCATAAGAGTGTATTGATAACATTTCATGTGCAAAGCTGTAACAGAATTAAGCTGAGTGAAGCAACATGAAGTTTTGATGAAATGCACGGGTACAACCTTTACGTTGGGCAGTGACAGGTTAGTTTAAATGCTGCTGAGCACAAGGATTTTAGGAGGGGTTTAGCAATAGAAATTATATCCTTAGTTGTATATTTCCATGTTGTTCAGAAGCGTCTTTCTGGCATGAGCAAAGCTAGGCAGTTTTGCCCTTGCAGAGGAGGCTGGGAATATATTTGCATTAGCTGTTGGAATGAGTTAATCTTTACAAAAGATAGATTTGTTCTGCTCTTAATTTGGGTGCAGTTAGTAAAGTGGAGCTGAAGCTGCATTAAAGGCAGACGCCCAAGCTCAATACCATTTGTATTTCAACACATTCACATTTTCATCAAAATCCTGATGTAAATATTTTGACAGATGAGTGTAACAACATCCTGACAGTTACTCACATTTACTACCATTACTGGTGTGAGTTCTGATTACTGGTATTGTGCTAGTTTTTTTTGTATTGCCGTGTTCTAGCACTCGGACCATCCTTTTGTCCCTTTTGCCTTCTTGGTGTTTCAACACACAGTCAGTTTTATCTTCGTTGAAAAGTACAGACGTTTCAGAGAACTGTGTTTCTAAAGATTTTGTAAGTTGACTTCTTATCGACAGAAGATGAACCTACATTGGTACTTGGGAAAGGTGATCAGACAGCCCTTGGCTAGCTGGCAGCTGTCAAATCAGCAAATTAGCTGTGGGTGGCCTTTTGGCGCAGGTTTCTTGAGGTTTGCCAAAGTAAGGGTCACGTGGAGCATGTGGGAGGGGATATTAAGGAGAGAAAGGACAATTTGGCAGCAAACAAAATAGCACATTTCTCACGTAATTGGCATTTTATGTTTAAATTTTAAATAGATTTCCTTACTGATCTTTTATCTTTTTTTAACAGCTATCCGTCAAGCTATTTCCAAAGCTTTGGTGGCTTACTATCAAAAATGTAAGTAACTTTGTTTTATTAGCTTTAAGTGAAAGTATGGCTTTTGGCTGTTCTATTGCAAAAAGTATTAATATGGATTTGTTCCATGTGGAACTGCTTAAACTAATTTTTTTTTTTTTAAACAGATGTTGATGAAGCTTCCAAGAAAGAGATCAAGGATATTCTAATCCAGTATGATAGGACTCTGCTTGTTGCAGATCCTCGCCGTTGTGAATCCAAGAAATTTGGAGGACCTGGTGCTCGTGCGCGCTACCAGAAGTCTTACCGTTAAAATTCATCTCTACTCATGTGGCAGTCAATAAACAGAATTTGATAATTTTCATGTTTCTAAATTGCCTTTTCTTGTATGGGTAAATGGATTTTTTCACTGTGTTTTAAGATTGATACACAAAGAGATTTGTATTACAGTAGATGGCAGTTCTTTTTTTATCCTTTCATAGTAATTCTGGATATGTAGGTAAGATTTTAGGAGGAAAGAAGAACTTTCTTCTGTTGAGGAATGTGTGGTTATCCAAACATAAAGAAGGCTCACATCCTGGATTTTGCAGGCACATGCAGCAACACAGTACTTTATGGACACAGTCTTTACCTTTCTGGTAGTTAACATCAACACCAAAGTAATTATGGGGGCAGGGGAGAGAACTGTGTTGAACTCTTGAACTACCAGATAATGCAGAGACAGAGTCCTGGACTAGTACATCTAAATGCAGGAAACTTTAAATACTTAAATAAAGTATTTTGTGAAAATAAATCAAGGATTTTGTGTTGTAAGATAAGGTCTGATTAATCCTTCAACCACATGTTCACGCAGTACAAGCCCAGCGAGGTAACTGCTTATGTTACGAGCTAGGTGGGGCAATTTGAAAGCCTTGGAGGAAGAAAAGGTGAAAAAAGTGAGTTGAAAAGTAATTTTTCAAAAATTAGGCCACAAGATGTGTGTATTAAATGTAGGAGAAGTTTCAGTTTCTATCCCTTTACCCAGGTACATAAAGTAAATTCTTGAGTAAACGTGGGATGGGCCAGCAAGAGTCTTACAAAGACTTAGTCTGTCCTTTGGAAGAGATGCAAGTAGTGGAGTGGGGCTGTGGATGCAAACTGATCCAACCGGTGTGAGTGCAGTCCGAAGCTGTTTGCTGTGTTTGTAAACCAGTTTGGAGTGGAACTGGAAGAAATACTGAGACTAAGACACTGACAGCCCAGCTACTGCTGTATGCTCTCCAAGCCTGGTGTTTTAATGTCTCTATGCTTGTATGGCAGTACTGGAATTGTCATAGGAGCACCTTGGTGCTCGAGGTTTTTGTTAGGCTTTCTCTTAGCATGTTATTTGCTTAATGGGAGATGTTCTTCAGTGTACTCAGTCAACACAAACCAGCTTCCCTTGTGTGTTGGGGAATTTGAACAAATGGTAAAATCCACCCTTTTACTCTAATAAAACAGGTGCTTACAGCTTTTTATTAAAGTTAAGCATTTGTCATGAGGTCTCTGCTTTTTCAGTCAAAGAGTATTAAAGGCATACTCACAGTTGCTCAAGAGTTAAATATGTAGCAAACAAATTCCTACTAAAAAAGGAATTCTGCATCCATCTCCCCATTTTAGCTGTCAGTTTCTGCCACAAAATAACTGCATTCCATGATTTGAATAGAAGTGCAATGCTTGTATTCAAACCTCTTGTGGTGCTGTTGAAGCGAAGTGGACTGCTGTACGTTCTATCACCAATTTACATACCAGGATTATTTGGTTTTACAAGAAGAAAATGGAATGCTCCACCCCAGACTCCTGTCTTTGGCAGGATGCATGGTCTGCTTTCCTCAGTCCCCCTTTCCTGCACTCCAAGCTCTTAGGCTGCTGAAAACTGCCCTGCTTAGCCTCTTGGCTTGGTTTTCCAAGGAAAAAAATGCTATGCAGAGCTAACTTTGAGTTTGATCACTTGAATTTCTATGAGTTTTGTGAAACTTGTGTCTTATGTTAATTAGCTTCATCTGAGAGAAAATAAAGTCTCTAGTTGTTTGGCTGCTGGACTGAAAAGCAATGGCTCACTCATTGCACTCATTGCTTAGGAAATGTTTCCTGGTCTGCCAGTTGGCACATGCATATCCTAAGCTGTGTCCAGAACTGATTCTTGTCTGGCTGCTAGATCTGTGGGATGGAGGGGAAAAGAGACGATGCAAAATTGTGGTGGTGTGAAACTTAATGAGGCAGGGGGAGACGGAATACCTGATGCCAGTAACCTTAGGGGTGGATTTCACAGTTACGAGGAAGCCTGATGGGTTTTTCTGCTCACAGAACAGCTTGTAACAATTGGGGGTTATTGTTTTGCTGTTCTTTTGTGGAAAGACTGAAAATAAAACTTGCATTGCTACTAATATATTCAGAGATTATATCTGCAGTCATTTCTTCAACCAGAAGACTCTTAACACAGTAAAAATGCTTACTGAACTCTGATCCTATAAAAATGCCCCATTAATCCTGCAGAGTGATGTCATTCCCACACACTTACTTTCTAAATGAAAAATGTTTGTAGAATTGGCTGCTGCCTGCCTGGATGGCTGAAGATTTTTATTCTGAGAGGTTGTTTACTGATCATCCACTAGAGGGCTTAACTTCATTGGGAATCTGTAACCACTGTAAAGTTTGGAGGTGTTTGTAAAAGTGTCTCCTTCCCTCATGACCTGATTCTGCAGGGATGGTAATCAAGCACTTGTCATTGAGCATCCACTCTGGCCAGAGAAACACATCCTCAGAGAAATAGTAACAGTTTGAGCTTCAAACCATTAGGAAGGGTCTTGAGCATCTGGGCAGATGGTTCTCAGAAAAAAGGAAAATCCTTTAACCTTGTATCATCCAGCTTTTTCATTAGTTTCACCAGTGCTAGTCCTCAGGAAGATCATCTGTGCACAACAAAATGCAGCCTCACTTGAATTCTTCACTGAAAATACCATGTTTTGTTAATAATGACAATGGTCTCACTTTCAAACCAAGGTACGCACGTACCCATGCACGGAAGACAGTTATTTCCTTATCCATTGTTTATAATCCTGATGAACATTGTGACCTATATATAAATTTAAGTCTTCTCAAACATTATGTTGGAAAATTTGGAGAAAATTTTATTTTTACTTCAATGTACAAATATATTACCACTGAAATATTTAAATTTTATTTTTGAAGAAAAAGTCTGTAACTTAAAAATGTAACACTGTCATTTTTAAAGTGTGGACAAGTGTGTTCTGTATTGTGCTTGTTTTCTTACAAAAGCGATTATTTTTCTAGCACATGTTTTTCGGAGGTGCCAGTCTGGGAGTATTCTAACACTTGTGTAGATAATATGTGTTGTTGCCTTGATATAATTTGATTTTTTAAAAATCTCTTTGTTAATATAGTCCTCTGAGTTACAACTCAGAGTACTTGGCTGAACAATTCTTTTTCCTTAGCTGACATCCTTAATCCACTTGTGACTTTGCTGTTTCCTACCTTGCCTGGGGCTGAGATGTCTAAACATTATAAAGCCTGTTGCTTTAACTCTTACAAAGTTTCTTTGCAGCTAATAAGGCTTGGCCTATTTTAAAATATTAGAAGTTAAACAACCAACTTTGCTATAGAAAATGGTTTTTAAATACCCCAACCAAAAAAAAAAACAACCCACAAAAAAGCTATTTTGAATAGTTTTGGGGGGGTTTTACTGTTAAAGCAAAAGAGTTCATTTCTATTAATATTACATTAATTTAGTTGTGCAACTGCATATGAAGCATGGTAAGAAATATAGTCTTGAGAAAGGGATCAGATTTCTCAAAGGAGCTTGAGTTTCCAACAGTTTCTAAACCAGACTCTTGACAGTAAGGTAACAGAGAGATGGTGATGGAATTTGGAAGAAGTAATTCTTGGTTTCATCTTGAGAGCAGTCTTGAGAGTAGGTTTATGAGATGATGAAAGTACATTTCCCCTAAGTTCTCACATAAGAGTTAAAACTCTATGAGTGACTATATCAGTGTGTCCTTATGGCCTTGGAATTCCCTTTTTTTGCTTCTGTTTGTGGTGTGGAGTCATTTTGGATCGCATACTGCAGGTGCAACTGAGCTGAGGGATGCAGTCCAGCTGCAAACAACCAATCCATGGGAACAGCCCATAGCAAGTGAGAAGTAAAAGCAAAGGAAAAAACTGTCTTGAAATGCAACTGTGGGGATGTCAGCTTCTCAGATTCAACAGTAATAAAAATAGTTTTTAAATGCTCCACACAGAGTGTAGTGTTACACATCAGTTTGCAGTAAGTACCCTTGTGCTATCAGTGATACCAAATCTTCCCCAGTGCTTTTGACCGTTTTGTGGACTCAGGGTTTTGTCCTTGTCCATGCTTGGAGAGACTGAGTTTTCATTTGCATTCTCTTGTCCATCTGGGGAGCAGGAAACAGAAAGGGCTAGAACAAAGCATGGCAGAACTGTTTTACCCAAGAGAGGCCATCAATTTCTAAATTTTGTTTGGGTCCAAACACATCTTCTGCAGCGTGCTCTGAGGTTATCCCAAAGCACTTCCTAGGAAGAATGGAGGGTAGACAAAAGATAGGCTTTGCAAAATAAAATGAGCAGCAGCATTTTCAAGTAGCATTATATGTGTCTTTAAAGCTGTCCTTTTTGATGAATCTGTTTACATTATAGTAAAGCAGATAAGAAACTTTTATTTTAAAACATAACAATTTTAAATTTTGGTAAAATTATGTTTTTTTTTATTTTAATGAAAATTAGAAAAGGAAGCCTTTGGCCCTCTTACTTCTTTCTCATTTTTCTTAATCGGAAGTTTTCATAACATGATTTATTAAAACCAAAATACAATTACCCTCCGAGAAGCCTTCTTTTGTGCTATAGGCAAACTATACCCAGAAAGGCACCCAGAATATACTTTAAAAGCCAGATATATTATTGAATAGAAGTTCATCTCTCTCCTTTCAGGACAGAGAAAAAGCATTAATATGTTAATATGTAAAGCCATGTAGTTGTAATTTATACAGTGGTATTGTTTCAGGGTCTTGCAAAAATATTTTGCCGTACTAAGGAGTAGAGAATAGCCCTCAGCTCAAGCCTCAATGCACACAAAGGTGTGTGACGACAGAAGGATCTCTCAAACCACCATGACATGGCAGCATTTCTGTCATTGTCTGCTATGTTATAAAGGGCCGATTCAATTCAACAGGGGAGTAATACTCGCAGGTCTGGTGGAAGTGTAACTAATACAGACTGTGCTGAGGAGCTCCCATGCATTGCTAATGAGAGACATGCAGCCAGGAAGGTGTACGCAACACTCGCAAAGCTCCTGAAGCTGCATGTACCTACCAAGCTTGATGTCTCCTGCTCTTTTACTCTTTTGCATTGCATTATTTTAAGTGATGAGTCCAATTATCTAACCTCTAAAGGATTTAAGCACACCGCAGAAATACATAGTTGTAAGATGCCATATAATCAAAGCCATTAATTTGGATAATTTCCCTTTTTATAGCATACTGAAATGAACATTGTAGGAAAGCTCAGTTTAATGATACCATGGAGTATATTCTTGCTTCATTCACTGCTGTCCACTTTTCAAGGTAAGAAATTGATTTCATTTTTTGTAGTAGTACTAATTTTTATAAATATTTTTCTAAATATTTCAATGTTACAGCTAGTTTTTTCTATCATTATATTTTCTGACTTTGCTGGAATTTGTAAATGCAATTTAAATAGTATATATCACCATTCTCTCTCACAGGTATGGAAACGAAAATAAATTTTTTTTGCCTTTCTTGCTATTATTGTCAGATGAGTAGAATTTAATAATTTTCAATGAGGTAAGATTTTGTTTGAACAGACTGCACTTGCAGTTTGTTTAAACATTTTGGATTTCTAGGGTAAAGACTTGCTTTTCTAGTTAAAGAAATTACCTTATTTTCTGTGTAATGTAACTGGATCTTATAGATAATTTCCTTGCTACAATTATAAAGATTTCTAATGTAATACAGAAAGTTTTTCTGTGGTTTTCTTTATTTGCTGAGTTCTTTTAAGAATGGACTAATTTAAAATTATTTACAATTGAGTCTTACAAGCAACAGTCAGAAAAGTATTATAACCTGGGAGGTTTGATTCTGGAAAGCTGTGAGTATCTGTTCTCTTTTACCTGTTTACCTGTTCTATTATTTTGTTCTGAGCCTCTAAAGAACTATGAACTCTTTTCACTTCTTCATTGTAGCATGTACCAGAACTATAACCATGAAAACCTGCGTGTGCAGACTGTGTGACTGTGTGAGAGAATCAAATTCTTAGGAAGGAGTGCCTATGGTGCTACATTCCTTGGATACAGAGTTTGTACAAAGATTCCCTGGAAAACTCAGGATTGTTCAACCCTAAAATTCAATAATGTTGTTTTAAACTTGACATTGCTTGCCAAGGGCAAAGTGATACTGTAGAAAAAAAAGTTTAACTTCATGACTTTTTAATCTACAGGATCTTATTGCAAGCTTCCTCTTTTGAGAAGAACTTTGAGGTAAGTTTTTATACCTTATTTGTCAAGTGCTACAAATGGAACAAGATCAAATAAGTACAATGCAGTGCAGGTTAGAAAGTAAAACATAGCCTTGAATTAAATGTGTAAAATGTCATCTACATGTAGATTGGATGTAGAACACACTCTCAGAATGTTTACAACTCTTTTCCAAGTATTTATATAATGGACGTGGGTTCTCTGTTTGAAAAATGGAGGTCCTTATGAAAAATGATACTTCTATGGTCTCGAGAAAGCTTAGAGGAATAATGGAATGAAAACAGCATGAGATCATGATTTCATGACTGGAAAAATACATTAAATGAGTATCCATCTACAGTTTTAACTGCATGATAAAATCCTAGCGGCTATTTGAAGCACAGAGAAGTAAGTGCTATACAGCCTTAAAATAAACATTTTCAATACGAATTTTCACATAGAAGCTGAAATCCAAACAAAACCCAAACTAGGCAATGTTCCTGATCCCATTGAATTAAATGGGATCTATGCCATCAATTTCAATGGAAGCATCAAGCTGGACGTAGCTTTGTGTGTCTTATGACTTCTAATACATCTAGCAGTCACACAGGCATGTCAAATAATATGCCATCAGAGAGTGTTGACAGAATTTAGTGTATTTTATAGTTTGATGCCCTTGTTTCTAAACTTAATCGCAAATTAAAGTTGGCTCCAGCTGGAGAGTCATCTCTTGCTATCAAAAGTACCATCAGAATACATTCAAGCAACACCCTGGGGAACTTGTAGCCACTGACAGGCAGCATGAAGTAAACATGAAGCTGGTTTACAATTTTGTATCCTGTTGTGCAAGCCTGTTTTGCCTTTTTATGTCTCCAAAAAGCTTCAGGTACCTCCCTGTCCAAGCAGAGACTGGAGTGCTGCCCAATTCTGTAAAATGAGACACTGGCAAAAAAAAAAAAAAAAACACCAGGGAAAAAAGAAAAAAGAATTACCTTTTTAAATGTTAACCCAAGAAAGACCTCTTTGATAAAGTGATGGTAATCAGAGAGAAACACTTCTCTCTGGGGACATGCTTATTCAGGTTGCTTCAGGGACCTTTGATAATACAACATCCTTTTTGTTTTCTTCCAGAAATGACTCTAATGCAACTCGACAGAAAAGAGATCTTGTAACAGTCGAGGTAGGTTATACCTCCAAAAGCAGGTGGGTGGGGAAACCCTCCTCCCTTTTTTCCTCTGGGCCTTTGCCATCCTTACAAATGACCCTTTGTGGGGAGATGGGCTGCGGTAACAGGAGGACAGTGAGGAGGAGCAGCTACTCCCCACCTGCTCACCCCGCCCAAGCCGTGGCCTAATGCCTTCATTCTCCCCCAGCAAAGCACCTAGTGGGCTACCTACCCTGCTGAGCCGACTGACACACACCATAGGAAATCAGCCTGGGGCGTACCTGTCTTTTGTGGGGGTGAACAGAACCTGGAAAGCCGTTTGTGTTTGTGAAAGGCACAATGGCGGTGCCACTGGTAAGGCTCCCTCATGGACATGGTGCCCTGGCGGCTCCGGCCCAGCCCTGGTTCCCATCGCCCTGGCTCCACGCTGCCTCAGTGCTGCATCCCAGCAATGTTGTGCTGAAATTCAATCCCAAATGGAGGAATCTTGTTCTCCCACTTGTACACACTTGGGCTGTGGAGCCCAGCCAAGGTTTGTAAACCCTTTGAAGGGATAGGCAGGAAGCCAGAGGCAGTCCCACCTCAGGGTGTTTCAGGGAGCCTGCAGCGGAACCAGGGGTGATTCTCTCCAAGACCCTTTGAGATCTGTGTGCCAAGTCAGAAGGCAGCTGGTGTGAAACTCTGCACTGAGGGTAATCAGGTCTCTGGGAGAAGCAGGGTGGAGGTGTCCTTTGAGGGCCCTCAGCAGGGAAGCGCTGTTGCACAAAGGACGCTCTGCGACACAAAGGCCAAAGGCAGCTTTTCTGAGGTCAGCGGCTGGGAGTTGCTATCAGGAAAAATGGAAATGGGTCTTGTTGTGCAGGTAGGGAATGGACCCTCTGCAGTTAGCAATGGACCATGGGCACCAGAAACAATTTTGGTGCAGGGGGCCTTCCAGGTGGTGATTCAATGAAACCTATTTCAGGTTGATTTTATACAGATTGTTCTGCTTGGAAACATCCCACAATATATTTCCATTTGGGAAAGGAAACTGTAAGAGGCATTGGCAAGACTAACCCTAAAATGTTCCTTGCACAGTGTTGTTAACTTGAGATCATCAGTTCAAACTCGAGATGTGGACAATGAGTATTGTCAGAAGGGAAGAAATTAGCTTACAAGCAAAGTCTAAAAAATTCTTTCACTTAGTTTTGCAGCTGAAGGGTGGCACTTAAGTGTGTGGGGACTGCAGAGAGGTACCTGGTTTTTCACAGAATGCCAGATAAGAAATAAATAGAAAACAGAGGAAAGAAGAGCTATTTAGGCAAAAAGAGACAGATTTATTAAGGAAAGGATTTAAATTGGCCATGAATAAATATAAGTGGGAAATATTTAAGTACTCAGCACTTCATCCTGATAAACTTTCCAATGAGACTGGTAGAGGCAAAAGCCCCAGAGTATGTTCAGTCTGGAATGACATCAGTTCTTGGAAGTGAAATGTGATGCAGCAAGCTGCAGTATCAGAGTGCTGGGCCAGATGCTGGTCTTCCTCATAGTGCGAGGCTCCCTACTTCTAAACAGGAAGCAGGTCAGGCAGATCTGCCTTCTCTTTTGTTTGGGATGAACCAAAATGCAATTCTGAAGGATGTAAAGGAAAACACAAAATCCATTGCAGCTAGACTGGCCATAGTAGGATGATTGGGGTGCAGTATGCCGGAGGAGTGGAAGCAATAGAGGGAGCTCTTCAGTTATGGGCATTCGAGTGAAGGGAAGAAAGCAGATTGCACTTTCTCCCCTTCATTTTCCTTCCAAACTGTAAATGCAAAATTTCCCTCTGTGATTCAACAGAACTGGAGGGCATGGATGAGAAGCCAGTAGTGATCTTACATAGTTGCTGTATCTTCCCCGTCTCCTCTAAAGCCACTGTGCTTCTCCTTCCCAGGCTGCCAATCCCTCCAGCAGCACCCATGACTGTGCTATGTGCTGCCTGAGATGCAAATCGCCCTTCTATATTAACAGTCTGAACCCAGTGCAAGGGCTCAGGCTTTTATCAATTTATTTGTAAATCACAAACACCTTGATTTTGCTTTTATGTTTCTCTGACAGGTTCAAGCTGCCTCTCGGTTGCACCATCATGAGGCCCTGATGCGGAGTCCACCAGGAGGTCAGTGCTGTGCTCCTCACCTGCAGGAGGAGAGAGCCCTGAAAATGCTGCCTTCCTCTCCTGAGTTACCGTGGGCTGTGGAAGCCCTCTTCTTCATTCCCTGACAAAACTCTGTCCTGTCTAATTTTCTCATTTTACTCATGTTAAATATAGAAAAAAAAAATTAGAATTGTGCTTTCAAAACAAGGTCTTACAGCTGAGTCTGAACAGCTAATGAAGCCAATCTCTTGAAATTTTGGGGTTTTTAAAAAAGTTTAATTCTATTACAATTTTTCATTTCTGCCACTTTTCTTCTGGCCTTGTCAGAGGATGTAAGTATATCAGAGAGGCTTATAACTGGTTGTGCAAAGGGAAAGGAGTGCTCAGGCAATGAACATGAAGCTCCCTCTGTAGGGATTTAAGCATTGGACAAACATGTAAAGCAGGCTCACGTTACAGAAATTGTTTTAGCGAAAAGTTTACTGTATGGAATTTCAGTTGGAATTTTGGTATTCTTGGAAAATGCCTGGGCAGATGCCTTCTTTCACATTTTTCAATGTAAATGAATATATATAATTTTATAACTCAAAATTCTAAAAAAAAGCAAAAGATTTTCCCATTACTACTGTTATAGAAACAATAGTTTTTGCTTTGCTGGTATTTTCAGAGTATCTGTGTATATTTGGAAAGCAGTTCTTAAATAGAAAAGAAATTCAAAGCTAAGCATGGAAAGGAATTTTCACAATGACAGATGACATTCCTAACCACTGGTAGCTTTTCTGTACCTTTACTGTAAAGGTCCCATTTCTTTTCCCATTTAATGTCACTAGCAGCTTTTCTGTGCCTCATTGGGAGTGGAAGGCCTGTTTATTTTATTTACTTCCTGCCTTTTAAAATGCTATTTTAATCTCCAGCGTTGGAAGATTTTGTATGGATGTAGAGTTTTAATCCTGCTCCAAGAAGGCAAGTAACTATCTGCAAAAATCGGTGAAGTTTTGGTTTATGACTAGCTTTCTGCTTCACTTTTGGGGAGTGATGATTTAGACTCACCTCAATGAGTGATTAGTAAATGACAAGGAGGTCTTTGCTTTCAAACAGACTACAAAGCCATTTAATGTAACTGCTTTTGGAAAAAAATACTAATTATAGCATAAAACAAGCCATTCCCATGGAATCTAAAGTCTCTGACTCCAGTCACCTCTGAATCAGAAAACCTTTTAGCTGACTTAGTGTGTGAGGAAGGTTGTTTAGGATTGTTTTTGACTCTCTAAAATATATATTCTGGCCTCTTCATAAACTGAATGTACCCTTTAGAGTAATGTTTAGGAGGGAGAAGCTGAATATATGTATAAATTATGCTGAATTTAGTGAGTTAGAATGATCTGTGTCCTGTGTATTTTGAGATCAGCAGGACTGGGATTTGATTGCTTTACATGGGAACTTGACCTTTTGTTTGCTTGGAGGAGGTTGACCTTTTGCTCCTTTGTTAGTTTATAAGTCTCAAACCAAACGAGAGCCTTGCTTCTCTTTTAACCAAGGAACATGAAGGATAAAATTAAGTATATGTTAAAAAATGGAGATAGTTATTGGTTAATTTTCTCAGCTAATATAGTATCTCATGATTTAACAATAAAAAGATTTAACTGGGATCTCTCAGCCAGTTTGCAAAACACTCATATCTATTAAAAGACTGGAATGCTTGCTTGCAGGTTCATGTCCTCAGGAGTGCCTTAATGGAGCAGTCTGCACAGAGGCAGGTGACTGTGACTGTCAGTTATTTCAGGCTCAAGGAAGCAGGTGCCAAATTGGTAAGTTTTTTGGGCCAAAATAGTGTAGTGTCAGCCTTCAGGGAGATTTAGGATACAGATTTGGAAAAATATTGCTGTTACCAGCATATTTGTGATTATTCTGTAGCAGGACTCTCATTTGGCCAGTAGCTAGGAGGATTAAAAATATACGCATTAGAAAGCAACATCAGAAATGTCTACATATTAGCACTTGGGCTGTAATGGTATATAGATACCATAACAGATAGACCATTGTCTAGTATATCAGTAGCCAAACAGCTTTTTTTAAAGTTAGCTGAATAACCAAAACTGCACTGCATTTCTTTTAACAAGCAGTGGCTTACTGCAAATTAAATTACCCGCTATTTAAATACACTAGTTTCTGGAATCTGCTGCGTGTAGGGATCAAACAAGAATTGTCTTCCAGGGTGTGCAGAATATCTAAATCCCTTGCCTCTACTTGTAATTAAATTATCCACTGAAGCAAATACAAAACTTAATGATGATTGCACATGACTAAAACGGCAGACTTAAGATTAAAAAAGAGTGCTGATTTTATTTAAAGTTGAAGACATAAGTTTATCTTTTATACTTGCTAATTTTTGATGACCATGCTTCTTGTAAACTCAGTGTGTTCTCTCTAGTACCTAACATGGGTAAGGACCGAGATGGGATTTGCAAATCATGGGGGCAGTATAATTTTGAAACATTTGATGGCATCTACTACTACTTCCCAGGAAATTGCTCTTATATATTTGCAAAAGACTGCAGTACTCTGGAACCCCAGTACACTGTTTGGGTAAGTATGTAAACATACATTAGAAATAAGTATGCAAGTACAGTAATTTCAGGACTATAAGGTGCACCCTTTATTTCCCCCCCCGAACCCAGAAGTGTGCCTTATAGTCTGGTGCGCCTTATGGTAGTGAAATTACTGTAAATATAAAAATAAATAAGTAGGTAAAATAAGTAGAGAGACTAGAAATATACCAAACTGGGAATTAATTACTTAAATATAAAACTGTGGAAATGTGGAAAACTTCTGGCAAAGCTTAAACCTACGCGCAGTAACTCAAAATACTGATGAAATTGTAATCAAAAGAGTCAGTATATTAAAAATAGTATTTCTTACTCCTCCGATCCTTCATGGGATTTCTGCTCTCTCCCTTTTGGGAGCAAAAATGGGTCTTAAACCAGGCCCCAGAAACTTCAATAAACTTCAGCTATCAGGTTGTAAAACAATATAGAGTTGCTGAGTAAAGAGCAAACAGCTATCGCTTGCCTAACAGTGAGAAACACGAATGTGCTAGGCCCTAATTCACAGCTATTGGCATGCTCCGAGGATCTGCCTCCCTGGCCAATGGGATTTGCTCGCCATCCCTCTAGGGATTTGCATTCTAATTTTGGATTACCTCTACGTCATGCAGAGAAGATTAACAGCTCAAAAGCTTTCATCTTGACCTATGTATGGAAGGCACTCTTTTTAGTAATTTCTTCAAATTGCTAAATATCCATTGTTAATGACTGTGGGTCAGGGATAGTTCAAACTATACTGTCTTTGAAGAGAGATGCCCTGTTTGTCAGGCTGGTGGTTACTGTGGGGAGAGGATAGAAGATCATTATATTATCTAATTCACTATGGTTGGGATTTGGTGCTGATTGGCAGGAAAGAAGGGACAAGAGGGGTGCTCATTTTGAGCCCATGTGCATACAGTGATCATAGGTATGAGCGCAGGTCTAGATGCTTATTTCTGCTCTGAGGACTCTTTTTCATTTATAAACAGGTGACCTTCCCTCAGATAACAGCACTTAGTGAAATAAATCTACCATTCAAACTGCAATTTCTACGTACTCAAGTTACAGGGAGACACTGTTATACCCGCCTCTCACAATTCCATTTTAATTATTTGGATTCTATATGCAGCTGTGACCTATTAATGGTTTTCAGAAAGTGCTGTAGCAAAGTCCAAGATTATATTAAAATCTGGAATCAATATGTCAGTGGATTCCAGTGGCTCTGGAAAGCGAGAAGGTTCTATTTGATTGCTGGAACAAATGACATGTTTCACTAAAAACTGAAAATGTTTACTCAGCAAAGTCATAAGTAATCTGAGACTGTAGACAAACTGGGCAATGGAGAGACAAAAAAACCTTGCCAGATCCTAACATTATGGTCCTTCTAGCTTTAATAACCCACTCCTCAAGAGGAGAAGAGCACATAAGAATTATTTTGATTTTCCTTTATTGTGTTTCTGTCTTGGGACAGGTTTATGTAGAAGCCATCTGCCAGGACTAATAACTTTTATCTTGCCTTTAAATTATGTTTATCTTTATGCATTTAAAAACTCCTAATGCTTTTCCTGGTCTAGTTTATTTTACCCAGAGAAACAGTAACTGGTTTTTGCTTCCAGATTTGGTGTCAGTCAAGCAAGATTATTCAGATATTCATCAGCAATGTATGCATTTACTCACAGATATTTTCTTCAAAAGAGTTACATTTACAGCCTCCCTCACTGTGTTGGTAAAATGTTCCCAATTACAAGTTTATTTAGCTTCACAGCACTGTCAAGTAAACTGGTAATGAAATTCCCATCCTTCTCAGAGAATGATGACACACACAGTAAAGTAAGTCATATTTGAGCCATCTAAACTCAGTTTATATTTTCATCTGGGTAAGGCATCTAATATTCCCCTCTCTCTTCAGTGGTGTCTAAAATGAGTTCATAGGCTTTTGAAGCACTATAGGACATTCTACAGGTTTGGGTGGCTCATTCCCACTGAGATTAATGAAAACTGTAAGTCTTGCTCAAGCACAAACCCACATTTTTAAGTCCTGAGAGTACTGTATTCAAGCAAGATAAATTGATATGCAACTAAACCAATGCCCTGACTCATATGTATCATGGAGAGAAGAACACTTCAGAAAATCTACCCGTCTCCATTAGCAGGGCTACAAAGCCAGTGCATGGATTTTAACAGATCCATGTAACTTAGATGCCTGCTGTAATTTGTGGGAACACTTCAAAATCTTAAGAAATCCTGAGTGGTTCAGGTGGGCATGCTGTAGTTTCAGCTAGTACCAGTCTCAGCTGGTAGAGTGCTGCTATTACAGTGAGGTTCTGTATTAGTTCCTAATCCTGTTTTATAGATCTGATCTCTACAAACAGAGAAGTAAGGGTGTTTCTTCAGTGCAAGTAACAAGGTCTTACTTTGGCCTCTACGAGCTAGCTCATTTACAGTCTCTCTGAAGTTTGTCAGTATAAGACACCTGACTCTTTCATCCAGTATTTAGACCACTGGTCTGTGATACTATGCACTATTAGACAGTTGCTGTATTTCTCAGCAGTACTTGTAGCGTGTACTATGAGTTTTGTAAATATTCTAGATATTAGTTTGTAAAACTCTTTCAGTAATTAGAGCATAGATGCGTAAAATATCATATATGAATTTAATAAAAATGGTGCAGAATTAGTGAGGACAACCATTTATTCTTATTGTGTGTCTATTTTTTCCCTTAAAGGTTCATAACAGTCCTCACTGTTATGGTTCAGTATATACTTGTCATAGGTCCATCAGCTTATTTTTTTCAAACCAAGAAGAAATAATTATTTCAGGACATGAAGTAAGAAAAAATGGAATCAGGTAAGTGTTCTAATGGTGAGTTTTAATTCTTTATTGCAAGAAGATAATTTGGAAACTGATGCTTCTTACACAATCCAGATAAATTAATTTCATCTAATTTGATCTGTACCTTTATTGATCTCTTGCTGTTCTGTATTGGGGCTGATAGTACTCTAGTGTGAGCAGCTGTAACAGTACTGGTGTAATACCAGAGTGAGGGTAGAATACACTCCTTGCATTTACTGTGTTCAACTTTCCAGCTGTAACCTAACAACTATTCATTCCTTCTTTTCACAGACAAAGTCTGTGTCAGGCAGTCCCAACTAGTCCCTGGTGCATCCTGATAGCATTTTGAACAAGGCAATCATTATTTATTCTTGGGAGCTATAGCTAATATAAGACATGATCTTCCTCTCAATGATCTTGAATTGGGTAAACAAAGCTCTTAAGCCTCTTTGGGGCAAAAACTCCACAAAATATCTCTGAGGTAAATCAAACCTCCAAATCTGTATTTTTGTAAGTAAATAGATGTGCCCAAGGTTATCATAAATATATTTTACTGATATAGTCTAGTGGTCAAAGTTTTGCCATTCCCTCTGTAGTGCTTTTAGTATCTCAGAATGGTAGCAGTGATACTGCTCAATCCAACAGAAGCAACTTTGGAAGACTAGGATTAGATCTGTGTTTATTACTGTCCAGTGGTCTTTCACTAAAGGAGGAAGAGTTGCAACTTTTTTGTCAGTGGTGTTTTCTGTACTGAAAGTTCCTCCATTTGTAGATGTGGAACCCAGTGATGACCCAGTGCCCTGGTGGTCATAGCAGCATATAGCTTCTTGCCCAATGCAGCATGCTTGTGAACTCAAGTATTTCTCACTCTGGTGTGCCAGGCTTTGAAAGTAAAGATGCAATCCTGTAATTGGTGCAAGTGATAAGTGTATACAACAGAAAACACTCATTTTTGATGGTTGATATAGAGAAGTAAACATAAGATAGTAAAAACATGATGAAGAATTGAATGGAGTGACTATGTACACCCAGGAAAAAGTGTTTGTTGATTTAGGAGGTGATGTTTTATGTGGTATTTTTCTAGCATGAACCTCATCTCATCTGAGATATTTGATGTAGACTATATTTTTTCAGATTAATATTGCCTCAGACAGTTGGAAATGCTTTCATTGAGAGACTGGCTGATTATATTCTGGTGAAGACTACCTTTGGTTTTTCTCTTGCTTGGGATGGAAACTCTGGTATTTATATTAAGCTGACAGAAGATCATAAGGGAAAACCTTGTGGGCTTTGTGGAAATTTTAATGGGAATAAATACGATGACCTGATACTTCAAAATAGTAAGTAAATAGCTTACCTTTGTGTGAACTGTTTCCATGTTCACTTTAAATACAATGCTGTACAAATATAATACTGTAAAAAGGCAGTCTTGTTTCAGTCATTTCAATAAAATAGTGTATCTTGTCTACTTCTCATCATTAAAGATGCAAAGTGAAAAAGTCTTAGTTCAAGAAAGTATTTATTTGTACATTTAAACCTCTTGCTCAGCAAAGCACTAGTGGTATGTTTATTCTAGCTGATGAAAATGCCTTCGTACAATAAATACATAAACAAATGTTTATGGTTTTCTCTGTGTTTAAAGATGGAGGGATGAGCACCATCTCGAGTCATTCTTTTATAGCAACATCGTAAAAATCCTAGTTGAAATAGGTAAATCTCCAAGCTGTTTCCTGGGAGTTCCTTGTATCTCCTTATTGGTATGGTGGAGTACAGGCCTCTGACTACACTCTAAGAGGAGAAGCTTCTTTGTGCTATGTCTGAGGCAGAGATGACTTTTTAAACTTGTAGTCTTAGCCTTGGTAGGGAATACTCCATGGGGAAATTTGTTCTACTTGAAACTAACATGAAAAGAAAAAAAAAGGAACACCAACAAGCTTGAAAATATGGGAGTTTTTATCACCCTCTTATGCAAACAAATCTTACTGTTCCCATTAACTGCTGAGAGAATCTAGTCATGGCTCTGCATGTTCTTAAGTCACAAGAGGTGTCCCATAGTAACTTGTTTCCCTGTTTTTTTATGGTTGGTTGTGGAGCTTTTAAACTTTCTTAGGGGAGGAATGTTCGCTGTACCTATCTTCCCAGAGTCTTTAAAAATCTGCTTGAGTATAAATTTTTCATACCTTTTCTGCCATGAGAACAGTAAGTTTTGTGCAGTAACTTCTGCACACCAGAGTACAGTATGTTTAATAACCAGGTTAGTCTGCTAATGTGTAATAATAGAGAAAAATAATATTAGGAGGAAATAATGAATTAATGTGATTTCTAAAATTCACTCATTTCAGTATCTTTAGCTGTTTTATCTGTTATAAAAGATTTCCAGCTCATACCTGTCTTTATTTTTGGAGCTAAACTTTTTTACCATGATAATTTCATCTAGCATTTTTCTTTATCAGATATGATAGCATTATTGCAGTGTGCAACTGAGAGCCAAATGAATCACTTTAATCTTAAACCAGTTGTATAACATGGTGCCTTGACTCTGTAAATACAAAGCATGAAATTCTGAGATCTTCACAAGAATAGATTGCTAATTCTGATCCCTTCAAAGCTGCAACATTTTTCTAAGAATTTCTAAATCTTATCAATCTTTTGATATAATGATTTCTCTCTCCCAGCTAAGCTACTTCCCTGAGTAGTGTAAAGGTAGCTCTTACATCTATTCTGAGTCTTCCAGAGTACAAATGCTTATTATTTGTAATGCTTAAATGAATAAGCTGCTGAGAGTCATATAATATTCCATTTCAAAGTACAGTTTAAAAACAAACTCATTTTCTGTTTCCTTATCTTTACCTTTAATGCCATCTTTGTATTGCTTTAATATGCAAGACTGTATCTGTGTATAGAACATTTTCAAGGAAGATTATTTTATTTTGTGGTATTTTTAAAAAATTTAGAAGGTTTTTTTCAAGCCATGTCAAATTTTACATTAAGTATTTTAATGTTTTTGTGAAGCAGAATCATATCAGCAGGTTCACTTCTAGATCAAACCCCAGTCTTTTTTGTTTGGGAAGGGTTTTCTGCATAAAGAACTACTCTGTCAGAGAGGAAGAAATGTTTCAAGTCTCCCTCACTCTTAAGTAAAACAGACTGATGGTTAGGATCTTATAATAATTTATTTGTGGACATCCAAGTATATATATATCTCATTAGTGTGCTTTGTGGCTTTCTACATTGCAGTGTACAACTTTGTACCTCTCATGCTAGAAATTAGATTAAGTTTTCTATAGTCCAGCTCTGTGAAAAAAAAACCCTCTAGCTGATTTCATTTCAATATCTCATCTCCTAACCATGTGTAGATATAGATAACCACAGCATAGACAATTAACATCAAGTTCTTCAAAGTGGAGGCAATATACCTTTTAACCTAATTAAGAATGTAGAGAAAATGCAATATTTAGTTCTTGCTGCAACTATACGGGAATTTTGTGTCTGTTTTACTGCCAACCTTCCTGTATATTCGTGTATCTAAGTCTGTTGCCATGACTTCCAGTCAAGCATCTTGTTCATTAATTCTCCCATGCTCATGCTGTGAGGAGAGCTGGGCATCTTGTGAATGTGTGTTGTAGAGCTTTTCTGCAACAAGGGAAAAGGAGGGAGACAATAGCACTAACTGACCTTTGTGAAACATGATGAAAGACTTAAATTGATTCAAAGAAGTGTATTTTTTCTTAAGTATTCAATGCCTTACATTTTTCATTATTTGTATATTTGTTATGAAATGATCAGTGATTGCACTTAAAATAATCCAAGCCAAAACCTTGTTGTCATATATTTTTTCAATATTTTTATTTAAATGTTGTATAAAATACAACCTGAAATAAAAAAGAAAGATATTACTCGTCTTTATGACTCATACTCTGAAATAATTTGTAATTGAGGTCATGAACACATTGAAAAATGACTAAAATTTTCAAAGCTGTTTTATGTGTTTGTGTTGATAATTTTTTTCATTGTTGCTCTCCCAATGTTTTTATGCAGTAGGTGAATATACAGAAGACATAGCTGAATTTGCAAATAGCTGGGCTGTGCAAGCCTCAGGTGATATAGCTTGTATCCCTACTGCCTCAGATTTTTCCAGTCCTTGCTCAGCCAACGCAGTATCCACTGAGGTAAATTAATTATATTTTAGGTACATTCACAGATACAGTGTATGTATGCATGTATTTTCTTAATCTTCACTGCTACTGATGGTACAAGGATCTAACAATATACACAATGTTGAAAAAGCCTTAAATGCATTGAGGCTTGGCAAAGATTCACATCAGGGCTGTTGCTAGGGAGTGCCTGAAGTTCTTCATAAGCTTAGCTTAAAAGTACAAAGGCTCAGCTTGGATGTGCCAAATGGCACCAGTCTGCTGGCAGAGCTCTTCATTACTGCATTAAACTTGGGTTCAGTTTCCAGTTGGCATCTTACACCTCATTATTTTAGTGATTATGAAATACTGCAGAAATAGTTGCAGGTCAGCTACTGCATTGACACAAAATGCTTTTCTTTGTCATTTCACACTTTTTCATACCAGGTGGTTTAGGAACATGCAGTCAAGCAGGCCTTGGCACAGAGGACAAATTTTAACAAGAATAATGAAGACGATATAATAGTAAATTGAGACAGCACCATGCTCAAATTTTAATGGGGATACAAAGGACTTTAGACTAGGGAAACAAAGCTGAAAAGAATGATGCCTGTTCAGAAAGTATTGGCTAACTTCCATTTACTGATTCTCATTAATGCACAGGACGTATTCTTCAAGTGCCAAATATTCCTACAGTTTCCTTTTCTCAGCTGTCATGAAAGTATAGATCCGTATTCTTATATTTCAAGCTGTATGAATGATCTTTGTAGGTAAGTACGGGAATTCTTGGGTATTTAATCTTGACATGTGAAATGAATGCTCAGTGTTTTGTGTGGGACCAGAATGAAAGATCATTGAGGGAAACTGGGAAGAACCAAGTTCAAAAGGAAAGAGGTGGGATTTCTCAGGGGGTAATTTGTGTGGGAACAAAGGGCACAGAACCAGCCTGACAAGGGATAGTTTGGTTGTTAAGGGCTTACGTAGATTCAAGGAAACACTAAACAAGTAAGTAGAAGGTAAATTCATGGAGAATCACTCATGACAAAAGATGAGTTGCTAATCACAAAAAAACCCATGAAGCTTGTGTCTGAAGGCCCTGAAACAGAACTACGTGTATACTAGGAAGAAATCTCAACAATACTGGAAGAGCTGGGCCATTTGTCAGACACAGCTGGTTTTTTTATGAGTAAGCACTATCATTCAAATTAGTAGAATTTTTACAGAATGATGCCATTTCCTTAAATTCAGAGCTGCCAAAAGAAATTCAACTCATTTGCTTTGGTGGGAGTCATTGTAGGCAACCTGGTATTTTCCCCTTAGCTCTCCAGACTCCTGATTAGTTCTAGGCATTCAAGTTAAACTTGTACTCCTGTAATTGAAGAGATAATTGGGCAATGTAGCACTTACTTTTTAGTAAGGTTTTCAAATTAAGAAGTAATTTTCAGAAATAGGAGGATTTTTTCCAGAGTATGTAATTCTCAGAGCATCACCAGTTTAATGAAACACACACAGAGGGGATCCCAAAACTAAACATAAGGATCACTCAGTATAATCCATTACAACTTGTTAGTTCAATTTTTGATGAATGTTTAGTTTTCTGATTTGCCATAGTGTCAAGAAGGAAGAATTTGTGTTTGTAGGCAAACATTGCTGTTGCTCAGAAGAGATAAGTTGCCTCTGTGTAACTCAAGAATTTACTGTGACTTTTGAAGAATAATGAATATAATTTTTCTCAAGTAGGATATTGAATCAGTGCTGTGGTGTTAAGAAGGGTTGGATTTTTTTGAACTACATGATGCATCTTGATGTGCTTTTTGTGAATGCTAAAATCCTTGAAGTTTCTGTCTCAGAAATTCATTAGTTTAGGCTTATTTTATTTATAAAAGAGACCTCTCTTCTTGTGGCTTAGTGTCAGTTAATGAAGGGGTTTTTTGTGTGGCCATAGTATAGGCCAAGTATTCTTTCTATTAAGACCCATTTAATTGGATTAGATAAGGAGAGTTGGAGAGATTCTGATCACTGTAACAAAGAGTATAGTGGTGCTTGATTTGATAATAGATGTGTTGAAAGCAGAATACAAACACCATATAACATATTTGTAAGACGATTAATTTTGGAACCATGATCCTGTGTGCTGAGGGGCAAACTCAGTTGATCTGTCTTAAACATGCTTATAATAAAAATGCCATGTTATGATTAGTTTATTTTGGCATAAAATCTTCCACAGCAAATACCGCGACTTGTTCAACTTTCATAGTAACAAAAGTTTGGTAGTATTTTACAGTATGTGAGTTACATCTGAATAAAATTTGTATGTGCCTAAGCATTAATGAATGTCTTTTTACTTGATTTTGGTAAAAATGTTCTGTACAGCTTCTTCTGTAAGGCAGAAATCTTGTCTTTGCCCAAGGCTGTGCTGTAAATCTCTGAGCCTGTCCACAGTATTCAGTGGATAATACTTCTGGCTCTGAGAACTTCAGCAAAAGATCGGGAGTCCACTAATAAGGTTCTTCTCATCAACGTTCAAGGCAATTGGAGACTTGAAGTTCTCACTTGAACCAGAATGTCTTTTATCTGTGTAGGTCAGAGTTTCTACATCATGCAGGAGGGAGATGCCTGAGATGGGAATCTTGAGACTCTTGAGTTGTCTATTGTCATCAAGAAAAGGCCCTGTTTCTCTTTCACTTCAAGCAGGTCTTTTTAAAAATAATAGATTAGTGGTTTTATTAATTGTTTTAATATTAAAATGAAATAACTTTTTGTGGGATCAAATGATAAAACCACAATGGTGTATTCAGTATAGCTCATTCCTTTTAATATTTTCCCTGTGTGCCTTTCTGACTGTGTGGTGTTAGCTATGTGCGAAAAATCCTGTGTCACGTCACATGGCAGAAATTTTTAGATGGGATTTGTGTCCCTTGATTATTCTCTTATTTTTTCATTTCAGAGTGGATGATGATGAAACATACTGCAGGGCAGTGACAGAATACGCTAGAGCATGCTCTCACGCTGGGTCCCCAGTACGGGACTGGAGGGATGACTTTCCTGCCTGTAGTAAGACTCTTCAATAAAGCATACTATGTGACCTTTGAGATAACCAGCTTATCAGTTCAAATATTGCATCTTGACAACATTTTTCCTTGTAGAACTCAAACCTGATACTCAAGCTGATCAGCTGGTTTCACTCTTGCTGGCAAGCAATGGAGTCAATGACTTGCCAGACGAATATTTTAATTCCATTGTGCTATGATTTAGATGCATACAAAATTCATGTTTCTGTGGATTTCTTGAAACATCATGTGTGCTGATCATATTCTAGGACAAAGAGCAAACGTATCTGGAGATCTGTTGTTCCTCTTTGTCCCAGAAGACCTTTCAGCCTCTACTGGCCCTGTAAAAGAATTAACATAGTTAATCCAACTCCTTCTTGTTATCACTACTACCCATCAATTGCAGCTCAGTCTCATGCACAAGGCTTAGAACTAGCTGAGATATGAGCACATTCCCTTGTCACAAAAGCTATAACTTATTTTGGAGAGATGACATAAGGATTTGCTAAAGAAAGACTTAAATATTGACAAGAGCTTCACCATAGTTCATCAGTTAAGACTCCTGCAAAACATCCATTTTACTTGATCTGATTACCTGTCTATACCAGAAGAGCTGCACAATGTTTATTTGACAGAAATGGATTTTTTAGCATGGAAAGAGAAATTGCACTTATGTTCAATATACCATGGTTTGTTTTGTTTTAGCTGAGAAGTGTGAAGACACCTTTGTTCACCGTGACTGTATCAGTTGTTGTCCACCAACTTGCACATTTGAAAAAGATTGTCTTGGCAGTAATCTTCACTGTTTAGATGGCTGTTACTGTCCAGATGGTAAATATTGTCAATGTTATTTCAAAAAATATATGTAAAACCAGTAACCAACATCATAATGATATCTAAATAGACTAATGATGTCTAAATAGACATAATGATGTCTAAAAAGCCTGAAAATTATGCATATTGTAAATTCTACCCTAGCTGTTGTTATTGTCACTGTGATTCTGAGCTTTATTGTGTGATAAATATTTATCTAGAATACAAAGGTGTCTCAGCATGCAATATCAGTTAAAATCTGGAGCCATTACTACTGCTTCCTGCAATCAATAAGATATTGCACAGATTTAGGCTACTTTATGTGAATTATTAAAAAAGCTATAGAAGTTTTGCTTAAACAGAATGTCATACTCTGTACATGCTCTGTACAAGAAACCAAAGGTTCTGAGACCTGTATTCAACAAGAACTGACTGTACTGTGAACCGTCCTAGTTCTAGACAGACTAAAGATAATGAGATTTCAGAATATTTTCATTTTTGAGTCTGTACAGTTTTACATGCTTAAGGCAGACACTTTTTGATAAAGCAACAATTCAGAGTGACAATTTGTTATTAGGGAGCTAAGCTCTGAGCTCTCTGCACTCACTGGACAACTGGTTTTCCTGGTCCTTGTTTAAGACTGATGACATCACCTTCTGGCAGACTGGAATGTTTGAGTCAGATGGGGGAAGAGCAGGGATCTGGGGTTTGTTATTTTGTTTTATATCTCACTTATTAACTTCTTTCCCAATAGGTCTCATTATGGAAAATGGAACTTGTATCTCTTTGTCAAATTGTCCTTGTATTTATCACGGAACTGCTTTCCCTGTGGGCTCAAAAATTGAACAAGAATGTAGCAACTGGTATGTGAAAGCCTGTATGTTTAATCTCTCTAGGACTACTGTCCATGGTTTAACATCATAGTCGCACTGAAGTTTTAAATAATAGTTACTTCCTATGTTTTACAGTCTGAGGCCTGTGTATCATTAAAATATACAGGCTCTTCTGTGTGAACTCAAGGCATATTAATTAACTCAAAGCTACTACTTTTGCTAAAGATCAGGACACTATTTCTCTGTTTTGTCATTTTTCTTTTTAGTATTTGTGTTGGTGGCATTTGGAACTGCACTGATCATGATTGTCCAGGTATTTGTATTTCATTTCTCTTTTCTCACTTCAGAACAAAAATAATAAACTTTTCTGATGACAACAGAACCATATATGATCCAAGGCTTTTGGCTGCCAATTTAGAAACAAAGACTAAGCAGGTGGATATTGACAGTAGCTGTGGGCCAGCTGGAATGAAGCTGTTATTTGCCTGATCATACTGCCTTTCCCACTTGCTTCCCCTACTTCAGGGTGCTACATCCACCTCTTGTTTTCTATCTCTTGCTTATGCTCCGTGTATTTGCCACAGATGGCGTATTTTTACTGCCTGTGGAGTACCTAGGCCAGGTATAAGGATCACCTCACTCATAGGTGAAACTTTATTGTAAGTAATAAGAAAACCATCGTTCTGATGTTGTGGGCTGGATTTTCTCTCTTGTAATAGCAGTTCATGTTTGAATAATGATCTTTATCTTTAAAGATAGCATGTCTTTGTAATGAGTTACACAGAGGAACATGCAGCAGGCAGGTGGTGAAATTCCCTTGATGGTTCTGTACCTCAGAGAAGATTATATAATGAAGTTTGTGAAAGAGATTTTTTTACAAGTTAAGGAGCCCTCTTTGAATGAGGTAATAAGGCTTAACAGTTGCTAAGCAAGGCTTGACAGTGTGGATCTGTAATGTAAGGAGAACCACTCTCTATGTCTTGTGAGTGTTGTGTGGGCACATGGGGGTTCATTATGACTGCTTTGGTCTGGTCCTAGGGACAGAGTTACTGTCAGTAGTGGGAGCCAGTCAGATGTGCTCCCACAAAGCATCTCCTGCAGCCAAAAGGGATCTATTCATGTGCTCTGATGCTGCCCCATGGTGTGAATAAAAGTGCAGTAAGTGGGGATGAGCTGGAGACTTGCTTCAGCAGCACATTCCTGATTTGAACTGGAAAAACCCCAAAAATATGTGCCCTGATGACATCTGCATCCCCTTCATACCTGTGGTAACAAGCAGTTCCATGAGAAGGATGGAGGAGAAGGCTTGTCCTCTTTCATGGAAAAAAAATAATAAAAATATCTAGGATACTACTGAATTGTAACAAAGAAAATTCTTTTGTCTTTTAGTCACAGATATTTCACCTGGTTAGAACCAAAAGATGCTGAACATGGATGTGCTCTTTATGAGATGGTATCTGTTTGAAATAGATATTTCTAGCATAATTTGTTTCTAAATGCCATTTTGTTAGATAGATTAAAGTTACCCTGGGTTATATACCTAGAAATCAGAAGAAAGTCTCTTTTTTTTCCTCTCTTACATAATTTGCAGAATAATGATACATTCTTATGCAAGTAAACATTCTTTATACCTTTTCTCTCAAGCTGAGTGCTCCATCACAGGCAGCTCTCATTTCACAACATTTGATGGACGTCATTTTACCTTTCTTGGGATTTGCCAGTACATTTTGGTAAAAGGTACTGGAAAAAACAAATTCACGATCACTTTACAAAAAGCACCTTGTGGACAGGTAAGCCACACTTTTTAAATATTGAAACAATCTGGCCCATCCATATTTCAGGAAATCTTCTGATTTCTGATTTTCATAACTACTTGGTTATGTGAAATAAAAAAAAAAAAACACACCAAAA
>PYHW01010552.1:7553860-7568714 GCA_013186435.1 Turdus rufiventris
TCCTCTCCTCTCCTCTCCTCTCCTCTCCTTTCTTACAAAGACAATTTTTGCATACTTTTAGCATGTAAAATGAAGTAAGTACTTGATAAATAAAAGCTAGTTTGTCATTTAGCACTGGGTGTACTGGTTATGAGTACTAAATTCTGCTATCTACTATAAATGCAGATTTTTAGCTGTATGGTCCTGTAAATTATGCCAGTTGAGAGGAAAGATGTGATGCATGTTTGCAGATTGTTAAAGAAAGTACAGGAGACAGTGTTGAGATCAAAAGTCCTGTCTCTGGCTTCTCCATGCTTATTGCATTAAAAATTTCTTTATCCTCTATGTTCTCTGACAAAAACTGATGCAGACAATCTGAGAGCCTTGAATTTGTTCAAATTCCTGAGCAAAGATTTAGTTTTGGCTGGTTGGCATGCCTATGGTTTGTGTTGAACTTTCCCTGTCTCCTTTTTGCATTGCTGTTCTTTTCAATTAATGAAGACAATGGGTAGACTGTAGTTGCCAATTCTGACAGAATGTAGTCTAATATTTTTAGTATTTCAGACATCAGAGCTCACTAAGGATGTGGGATTTATCCATATTTAAAGACTGTTGAAGCAAGTCTAGAACAGCAATAAATCTCTAACAATGTGGGGCATTCTAGGAGATTTTAATGCCTTCCTTATCTGTCTTCTAAAGACAGCCAGATCTCTCAGCCAGATCAGCTCAGAGCCCTCTTGCCTCACCCTCAGTTCTGTGCTAGCTCAGTGAAGGTGGAGTTTGACATAAATGTGAGGTTCTTAGAGCAGGAGAGTGGACTGCATGAATTTCTGAGGGTCCTTTCCATGCCAAATTTTCCTATGATCCTCTAATAATCTCTGTGAAAAAGTGGCAGAGAATGAATTGATACACACCATGCTACAAGCACAGGCATCTTTTCCATTATATTGACCTGATTCAACTAAATAAAATTATATGGTTGTTTGTTTGGTTACTTATTTCATCAGGTTAATTTTCAACTGAATCAAGTTTGGTCCTTGAATCTAGTTTACTGAGAGAATCCATAAAATGTGAAATTCTTCTGTCAGTATATGTACATGGAAATAAATATGGAGATTGAAGGGGAGGTGCATTCTTTTAGCAGCAAAAGTGGCTTACATACAATCCACATCAGATAGTTTATGTGAATAGTAGTTCCTTAGCTATTCCACCGCTTGTGGTGGTAACCTGCTTCACTGGCTGGAGGGTTGGAGGAGGGTTTGTTGCTATTAGAAGGTATACAGCCAGCTTGGGATTTGCATGCCCTCGAGCTCTGCTTTGCAATATTTCCTGAGATCACATGCCAGGAAGTACATGGCCATTGACAATGTTAAAGCTAAATGAATGTCAAATGGGAAAATCATATTCATTGCTTTGGCGGACTCTTCTATTCTTTTGAAATATATTATTTTGGAAATTAAATTTCCTGTGCTATAAGAGGAAGGTATAACTGTTTTTGTTCTTATTTTTATCTTAAGTGGAGTTTGTTGTTGAGGGATTTGCTTGTAATATCAGTTTTAAACCAGATAATTTTACAGAAAGATATTGTATTTTAAGTAAGTGTTTATGGCACAACTGCCTATATTTGGTTTTAATATTCCATGCTATTCATTTGACTAACTGTTACATTAAAATTTATCTGGCTAAAACAATGTCACCTTCTCTTAGCTGAGTATGCATCTCACTGTGATATCATCAACCAAGACGTTTTTGCTCCCTGCCATGCCTACATCAGTCCAGGGTTGTACTACCAGCTCTGCCGCTTTGACGCATGCAAATGTGGAAGCAGTTGCTTGTGCAACGCTTTGGCGCACTATGCTTATGTCTGCAGCAAGCACGGCATCACCATTGACTTCAGATCTCATCTTTCTTACTGTGGTGGGTAAAATTTCCATAATGAAATATCTTTTAGAAATAAGACTTCATAAATGTAAGACTTCATAAATTTCATTCACTCCACAAAATACAGAGGTTGGCTTCCTTTTCCTGGAAACTAGAATTGCACCATGGTGTAATGATGTACTTGGGGACAATGATAACATTAGGCATCTGAGTTGTGGCCCGAGCTACCTCACAGGGAGGGTCTGCCCTTTCTGTTGGTCACAGAGAGAAATGGAATTCTTTTTTTGAAGTCCTAAGTCATAAACCCATAGCCCACACTTTATTAATAGTCAGGGAGTGGCAGGAGTGGAGCCATTCCCTACGGGAAGGCAAGCTGGGCTGGCAGGGGCTCCCTAAGATGGTCAGAGCAGGGTGGGCAGTGATTAGACCAGAAGGATGCTGTAACGATTTAAAACAAAGAATTTCAGGGAATCTTGATTATCATGAGATGGAAAAGACTCACAAGGGTTATGTACAGATAACCTATTTTTTATGTGTATATATATATATATATATATACACACACACATATACATACACACACATACATACATACATACATACATGCATATATATATATGTATATATGTAGCTAATAAGGCATATAGCAATGCCTCAGCCTTAGGTGGACCATTCTTCCTCTCTTGGAAGCCTGAATTTCTAGAGAGATGCCAAATCTAACATATAGAAAAATAGAAAGCTGCTGTTTACAAAACAGATGATTCCAGTCAAAGAATTATTTTAACACAAACCCACCTTAATCTAAATATTTCTAGTTTAAGAATTTGATAAAACAGCAGGTTTTTCTCATGTTTTTCAACTAAACCCAATGCAAAAAGAGACCACTAAGACTTTTTTGAGCTTTCATGATACACTGCTTTGTTTTCTATTTTTCACATTTTAAAAGTATGCTGTTCTCCCTTCTTTCTCCCTCTCTTTCCTCCAGCTGTGATGTGTCACAGTGGTATGCTTTATCATCAGTGCTCTTCTTTTTGTAAACATTCCTGTGCTTCACTTTCTATGGCAACTATCTGTGCTGATGACTGTGCAGAAGGATGTAATTGTCCTGATGGAAAGTATTTTGAAGAGTCAGTCAACTTTTGTGTATCAATGTAAGTAATAAAATTTAGAATATATGCATGGGTACATTTTCCTCTTTTCAGCAAGATTTAAAGTAGCTTTTCTGCTGTTTCCCTCAAGATGTAGACTTCCTAGAGAAGATAACAAACAATATGGGAAGATTTCATATTCTGCCTTACTAGTCAATAGTGGGGCTTCATCTGTTACTGTGTGTACATACATCTGCTTCATTTTAGAGCAGATGTGTCAAAATGCTTTAGAGAAGGGTAGTAAAACTTTTTAAATTCATGACATAGCACTTTCATGTGAATACCCTGTTTTTAGCATTTGAAAAAGAAAGTGAGAAGGAATCTCTAAAGCAACAATCCATGAAGTAAGGGATAGTATGGGAAGAGTGGCTAGAAGTGTCTTTTTTCTGTCTCACAATGCAAACTTCTTCTATTAAATGGGAGGAAATGGTCAATGAGAGGAAATAGATTTTGTATGTTACATACCCAAAATTTTACAGTTTACCACCATGGGTAGTTATAGAGATATTTCTATTCATTGCAACATATATTTTGAAAAAAGATCAGTGAAGTTCATACTGTAGGGATAAAGACTGTTTTAAACTGTTCAAGAGAGTGAACAAACTTCTTATTCACACATTTTTTCACAGTTTCTAGGAAATTCTGTTGCAGCTTCTAACCCATCTGGCTCTTATCACAGACTTAATAGATTTTGCTATGATAATTGCTCAAGAGAGCAGGTTTTCATTCTACTCCTATAACTGAGAAGAAAAAGTCCTTTCTATTAGAATAATGCACAGAAACAGCAAATAAAAAGTACAGAGATTTAGAAAAATCCTGGCTTTCTTGAAGATGATAAGAGTTTTGCCACTGAATTCAATACAGTCTGAGTGTCGTCTTTAAGCTTTTGTCTTTCAAAGAATATTGTACATATAAGGATTGAGTTAATGATTTAAGTTAATGTTATGATAAGTCCTGCACATCATAATGGCTTGATAAATAGAGGGCCTTAAATCCCATTTCATCTTGCTTTTCTACCTAAATGCATGAATATTTTTTAACAGATCTGGCTGTCATTGTCGTTACAAAGGCAAAGCCCTTCAACCTGGAGAAATCCTTCCTACACCAACAGGCTCCTGGTAGGTTTGAGTGCAAGAGTTTAATCTTCCTTGTATCACAGTTTGGACAAGTGGTTTGAGTTTAAGTGGTTTGAGAATTTTTCGCATGTAGATTGAAATTTATTGTATCAAGATTAGTTTTTTTTGCACACTTAGTAAAGGGAGCATAGTATAAATTGGACTATGTGCCTGATTATTTTAACAAAATACCTGGAAAATTCTGTAAACCATATGGGTAAGGTTTTGTGTTATACTGCCTGCATCCTAAATAACCTGGCCCTCCATTCTCACAGGGGTTGACATACTCAGCTCTTTTTTTTATTTCACTGGAAGTTAGGAAGTTACTTAGTACATAAACCATGAATTTAGGCTCTCTCTACAGATCAAGAATTAGAAAAAAACAACAAAATATTGAGCAGAACTAAAGCTTTTGGATTTTAATTCTCTTTCTCCTCCTAATTTCTGTTGTTTAAATTAAGTTGAATTGTATCATCTTTTTTAACATGGTGGGTACAAAACATTTTCCTTTTCTTTTCTAGTCAATGTTTGAATGGAACAGTGAAATGTATTGAAGCTACTACAGAAAACATAGGTAATTTACAGTATTTTCCCATATAAAAGTTGCACAACAGGGAATTTGATAATGAATAGTAATTTGGTTTTCTCCTCATATGTATTAAATTATGAGATACTTCATATCACAACATATTTAAAAATAGGAGGTTAGGAGCACAAATAGTCTTAGGGTTTTTTCCTTCTCTTTCTGTAGCACAAATTGTACTGCTCATTCACTTGGGAAATGAAAAGAAATAAATAATTGCATGTAACATCTAGGTCAATGTGTTCTCATGGGAATACCTATAATTAGGCTCACTATCCATGTTTAGGAAGCTTTAAGATCTTGATTTCTAGAAAGTAAATTTTTAATGCATTTCTAATGGATTTAGAAATTTCTTGAAGATTATGCCACTTCTAAGGATTTTTCTGCCTAAGGTATAATGGCTTGATCATTAAGCATGGACTGTGAGTGAGATCCAGGATGAATACATCCAGATGCTTAATATTATTGATTTTTTACATTAGAATGCATATTAATTTTATATGTTATAATATAGATTATGTTATAGACTGTTATTCTGGTTGCATTCTTATATGAACTGTAATGTAACCTCTCTTTGTATCCAAATAAATAAACTATAAAAAAAACAAATTGAAACTTTCAATGTAAAAGAACAGTTGGTCTTATTTAACCTTCGTTTTGCATTTGAAGTTCACATATGCCCAGAAGGAAAAATCTACTATGACTGCAGATCTCCAGTGCCTGGGTTACCAGCAGCAGGTGTGAATTGTGGGATTTCTTGTGCGAACCTTGCCATGAACTTCTCCTGTGTCCCCTCACCACCTTGTGCAAGTGGCTGCATTTGCCCCCCTGGGTAAGCTTTCATGGAACAACCTGGAGCACAAGCCAAATGCATATTTTCCACAGTTCAACTCTGCACATTTTTTTTGCTTTTTGAATTCCAGTGGTATCACACTTCTAATTTTGAAACTATTGTTCTATAAATTGTCGCAGACGCACAGTAACAGCTAAAAGGCCATCAGATATCCAGCTTGCTACCATTCCAATTGGCTGGTATTTGGGACTGTCTGGACAGGAGATAGCTTCCACTACTAGCACAATATAGTTTATTTGAATGTAAAAGCAAACATGGCAAGCAAAAAATATTTGATGCAAACCATTATGCCCCTGCTTATTGCTGCCCAAATCTTTGTCTCACCTAAATTTCTACTCAGGTTTACAATGTCAATGCCCAGCCTGGGGCTAGGAGGGCAGGTGTATGGATTGGTTTCTGCCCTATTTCCCTTCATTCTCTTTGTCCTTTTTTTTTTTGTTTTCTCAGCTTGTATATTTGGATTTGGTGCTCAGAAACAGTCTGCTGAGCTTGGCAGGGGTCAAATCCAAGTGTAAAATCTAAAAACTTATGTTGTAGTTTGTGTCAGGATCAATCACACTCCCTCCATCTATTTCCATTTGCTTCCCTGACACCTATTATGTACACTTTCAGATTGAAGAGTCAAATATGCTGAGCCAATTGCTATAATTGCTGCTCATCTCAGGTGGATTGCTCCCTTTTTAATCTCAGCTTTCCATTTTCACTGTGTGTGTAGCCAGTGGTCTCCTGACAGTGTATCAGTTGTTCACAGATCAGAATATAAATGAGACTGTCACCATTCCCCTTACAGCCCCTTGTGATGTTCACAGATGACTAAGTACCTGTGAAGGTATAGATTTCAGGCATGGCTATTTAAGATTTCACTAGTTCTTGCCTGGTATTCTGTGGTCCTCTAAAACTCTGCCTCAACTGAGAATTTAGCTTTCAGGACCATTAGTCTTAAGGGAATAAATAATTATTTTTAGCACAATAAGTGCATGAATCTGTAAAAGTAATAAACTAGTAATAGACTGTAACAGCACCATAATATTTGCATGAAATTAAACTGGCAGTATTGACTTGCTAAATAGGTGGAAATGAGATAGCATCATGAGGTTGACCATATATCTGGGTCACTTATTGATCTAATTACATTTGACAGTTTTTGCATTAAATGCCTGTTTTGTCTTAACCTTGTTAATTGCTTCAGCTTCCCTGGTGTAGGCAAGTAACCTCCTCCACTGCTTGTCATAAACTGTACAGCAGGTGCCACAGTCCAGTTCACTGTTCTGCACTCAGAGTAGGACAGGACCTGTCTGTGCAGAGGAGCAGGCAATCCAGTCCAGCTGCTTTCCTGGCACAGCAGGACAAGAGAGCAGCTGAGAGGGAAGGGCAGTCCAGCCTCAGCAGCTTGCATGGTATCCAGATGCTCTGGAATTTTCAGAGAGAAATACCTACACACCTACATTCCTGCATGGGAGCTACAGCCCCCAGCAGCATATCCCTTTCTAGATAGAAGGAGAGCTGAAGCTGTGAGCTTGGCAAGGTCTGCAGCTGTGCACAGTGGAAATAATTTGATTTGGACAGCTTTTGTTGATGGAACAGTTTTCCTTGGCTGGATGGAAGACTAGTTGCCCTTGGTGGGGTTTCAGCAACACACTACACATTCAGTTACATTGATCTTCTTTTGGATTTATTCTTTCATCTTAATAATTCTTTTATTTTGAAGGATGGCTGAGCATAGAGGGAAATGTTATATTCCTGACAGTTGTCCATGCACCTGGAAAGACCGAGAATTTCTGTCAGGAGAAGTGATAGCTACTCCCTGTTACACCTGGTGAGTTCATTTTGCATATTTTCAAATCACCTGGATCTAGACCCAAAATGAAACTGATACAGAAAATGTGTTGAGTACTTTGAAAATATATATAAGCTTGTTTATAGATAGTTACAGGATATATCTTTTATTAAGCTTACTGATAGACTTGGATAAGCAGGAAGATTTTTGAGTGAGTGCCTTTTCAGGTCTGAAAAGGAAGCTGAAGATATCCAAGATAAAAAGCAGTCAAGAACAAATGCTTAATTCCACGCATATTTGCTAGTGTCTGAAATGAAGATGTGGAATTTTGCATAATAGAATATAATGAAAGACAACTGAGGAGAAAAAGAGACATATGCCAATTTTCTAGCCAAAATATATATATTAGTTAAGTATATATTTAATAATGAAAAAAAAATGGCATGGCATCTTTTATCACTTAAAAAACACTGACAAATCAACTGAGGATTTATGGTTACACAAGCAAAAACACCCGTACTTTCATACAATTTTGTGTAAGCCACTGAATGTAGCTGACAGGAAAAGTAATCTTGCAAAATATCAGCATAAATTTCTTAAACTCATTCCATATTTGTCTGATACCCAGAAATCTTACGGGTAGCAGATGTAGGTATTTTCCTTTGAAAATATGCAGACCTTTATCAAAATTTAGAAAAAATAAACTACTGATGTCTTAGGAATGAGCATGTTGTGGCATGGTGCCTTATCTATACTGGAGGCAGTGATGGAAATATTTGCATAAACCGGCAAATTTTGAGATTTTGCATTTATTTTTAATGTGTTTTTATTGTACATATGAGCTAATGGCAAAATAGTCAACACTTTCTTGCCAGTATCTTCAGAAGCAATTCACAATATAGCTGTCTGTTTCAAGGTGTGAGAATTTTATTCCATTCATGAACTTCTGTATGATTTGAAATAAAGAACACAAGAAAGCATTTTCTTGAAAATATATAGCAAATATATACATATATATATGTATACACACACACGCATACACACACACACACGTATATATAATACACATTATATATATATGCAATATATAAAATATAAAGCAAATTATGAGGAGATACTGATTGTTGGTTTTCCTTGCAGTGTTTGTCGGAGAGGCGTCTTCAACTGCACCAGTTACCCCTGCCCTGCTGTGTGCACCATTTATGGAGACAGGCATTATTACACCTTTGATGGATTGGAGTATGATTATGTCAGTGACTGCCAAACATACCTGCTAAAGGTAAGAGGATTTGTCATATGTTTTCTTGTGTCCATGGGAAAACAAGTATTTTGGAAACAAGTATCAGGGGTTGATCTATAGAAACAACCATTAAGTGAATAGTTGTAGAACAGGTGTGAAAAAAGAACATGTACATGACATTTTGTGCTCATCTCTTTGAAAATGGTACTTGGGTGTGTTCTTGCATATCTCTATGGTTTAGAGAAAAAGAAAAATCAATGTTTTCTGTTCTACCTTAACCATGCTTTTGTCACAATGAGCAAAGAATAGCATGATAGAAACTGTTAGAACTAGGTATAATCCATAGATTTATTAAATAATTATCTATAGACCCTGCTTGGCTTAGGGTTAGTGATGAGCTCAGGCTGTTTGGAATTCTTCTTGAACATGATTTGCATCAGATCTGGATTGTATGTGTGTAATAATATCAAACACAATGATTTCATAATTCAACAGTGAAATCATTCATTCAGATTGTCTGGCAGCTACATGCTGCCATTCCTCATAGCACACATTTAGAGTACATTGCTAGCTTTTTGTTTAAAAATACCATTACTGACATTTAAAAATATAGTCTATTACTAAAACCGCTATTGTTTATTACAATTGTTGCCGTTTTATGATTAAGTCTCTATGTTCTCAGTTACAGTAATATGTTTAGAAGAATACTCATTTTCCTGACTGTCTAACCTTAAGAATAAAGCATAGCTTCTCAACAAAGACTACTGCAAATAGTCTGCTTTAGTGGAGTATTCACAGCTGTGAAATAGCATACATTGGTTCCAGGCTTTTTGTGTGCGTTTAAAAAGAAAAAAGAGAGATTTGAAAAAGATAATAATACCTCATAGAAAATTCCTGGCATGTATCATATATGATAAAAGAGCTCTTAGAGGTATTTTAACCTTTGTACAAGCCATCCTCCTTTAAGATGCAAAAATTAGGGATTACTTTACTTGTAAAATCATCTTGCCTGTATGATGATGTGGAAAGTTAGGTTGTAATTTCTTAATTCTTGTGCCATTCATTCAGAGAGTTTTGTATGACAAATTTATGCTCCTTTTTCAAACTACAATATGATACTGGAATGTTTGGCATTTACAATCAAGTATCACCTGTCAGTCTACTATGTAAGAAAGAACTTATCTGGAATCAAACCATGGGGAACATTTGGCATCCAAGAATAAAGTTGGCAGCCAGATAATTAAGGCACATGGCACACTGCCAATGGGTCGTTCTTCAGGTGAACATGACACAAATAATTAAAATGTTGCCTCACAGATCTACTTTTCAGGCTACTCAGACTTTTTTCAGCTTTTCAAACTTATGTTTTTCCCCAAAGTCAGCTAACATGAGAAAGTATAACCTAATTTGTTCACTTTTTTTTTTTCTTTATGAAAAGCTTTCATGACCTATATTAAAGGACTCTTAATACATATTAGGCACTGCATAATCTTGTCGGGCACAGAAGATATGTCTGTGGGCTGATTTTTGACTGGAAAATGTTCAGAGAATTTTTAAGGGAAAGAAAAAAAAAAGAAAAAGAAACAAAGGTTGTGATTGTATGGCAGATGCCCCAGAGTTTTGAGGGAACTAAAATGCAGAACTGATGAACTATGTGATGTGCAACCCTGGAATCAGAGGAATGGAAGATGGTAGGATAACCAAATATTGCAAGTTTGCAGTGCTGTTGCGAGACTGATTTTTATGGATAATGTTAAATGCTCATCAGACTACTGAAACTGAAGCAGCTACACTGGTTGTAGTATTATATATAGAAAACTGCAATAAGTTTGCCCTTTCTCTTATCTCTTTTATCTTTTATCCTTAAATCTTTTTCCTGTAAGCAATGGATTGCTTTGTTTCTACTAACAGAAGTACCCTAGAGGTGTTGTAGCAGGACAATAAGGGAAGTTATAGCTACAATCAGTTTTTTGGCATATGAGCTCTTCCCAGATATAAAAGTAAGTGCAAGACTTATAATCTGAATCCATCATCCCCAGAGGCATGACAATTGCTGCTCCCATCCATGTTACTAGCCCTCGCTGTTTGATTTGGCTGTTGGCCTTCCTAAATCTGATCTATTTGAACAACTCTTTAATTTGTCATCATATTCCACTGTACCAAACAAAGAACTCATCCTTACCTTTATTATGTTTTTAATAAGGAGCCCTTGTGCTCTTCTGGGAGAAACATCAGGTATAAGTTTTCAGCCAATTATGAAACTTATTTTCAACATCAGTATCTCCTGTCAGGTCTTTTTGTTTAAGGTGACTGAAAGTGCATGAAAAAGCCCTTTATAACTAGTTCAACAGATTTGTCCATCGGGCAGAAAATTACAGAAAATATTTAGATCAGCAATTAAGAATTTTAAGGCAGTGAGGTCTCATGAAATGATAAATTGACTTTTAGGAAGTCTCTGCATAGATAAATGGCATTCATAAAGAAGACATCAATATTTATTTTTAACATTTTAAAATATTGTTATTTCAAAGTTTAAAAAATAAAATCTTAGCAGACCAACTTGTTTATCAGTGTAGATCATGTAAACACTTAATTTTACTAATCTAGATGTGAATGATAAATTTAAAGTCAAATGATGAGAATGATAAATTTAAAGTTTCTTACTCAAAAATATTTAAATATCTATTTTCTTCCATTTTCTTGCTTGTTGTCTTATTTTACTGTCTTTGATGATGCTACATTCTTCCCTCCAAAAAATGGGATTATTTTTCTGTCAAACTTTTTACTAATTACAATCTGTTTCTTCCACATACCTGTTTCATAGATTTCTTCTCTTACGGTAAAATTGATGTCTTTCTATGAAAAGTGTTGGTCTTTTTTATTTCTGTGGTGGTTTTCAGTCCTGCAGCTCATCATTTTTATTAAAGCTTGTAGGGTCAGTGCACTTGGAGTCCCTTAGACATGTTCTCTTCTGTGAAACAGAAGAGAATTTTTTCTAAGAAAAAAGTATTCCCCAAAAAATTATTAGTGGCATTTCTCAGAAAAAAATATTTTCTCTGCTTTGGGGTGGATTTCAAGCAGGAGTTCAGAGGGATAAACTACCCATTAGAATATTCTCAAATGAGAGTGAACTCTGTTGCACTGCTCATCTGCCTTTTAAAACATATCCCGAAACCACCACTGAAGTATTTCCACTAACTTTAGGTTTCCACTAACCTTAGGTTGTGAAGAAGTCCTAAAGCACAGAAAGGGATGAACTGGTTTTGTTCCTATACCCTGAAAGATGAAGGTCAACATAACTGAGGCCTCATCTTCACGTATCCCTATTTAATATATTAGTCTTAAATTCAAAGTATGCGCTAAAATTATTATCACTTCTTTTCATTTGCCATTTGGGATTTGAGAATTTTAGTCACCTTTTTAAGCTTTTTTTAATGCTATCATGAAAACTCTTTTAAAGCTGAAGACAGAGGATTGAAAGCAATCAGCATTTTGAGACATTTGATCAAATAATCAAACCATGATGCCAATTAGAAGTGCAGATGTAACTCTTTTGGTTCAGCAGACATTACATAAGAACCCATTTGTTAAGTTCACTCGATGAAACTTGCATCATCTCAGGAACCACCACTACAGTTGCCCAAAGGATTCTCCTATGGCTGAACAGTCCCCAGAGTAGATTCCTGGACTGCTTTGGAGAATACAGCCTGGGAAAACTTTTCTTGCTTTCCCCTTCTTTTGGAACTTGAAGCAAGTTCAAAGCTCTTAGTGAATTATACTTCAATAAGATTGCTTAATACAGAGGCTGTTAGATGCACTGATAATCTTTTAGCCATTATTTGCTGATACATTGAAGCGGTAAATTTTTAGATGATGATTGGGCATAAGCTGGAGCAATCACACAGAAAGCAACAATTTTTCAATTACTCGTTTGACACATCTGAGGAGTCAGAAGTAGAATTTATCCTATTCTCCCTTATTGAATATCTGTAATTTTTTTGTGCAGCTCTTTTTCAGCATAATTTTTGCCATGTAGCCAGACTGTAGATCCATGAAATTGGCAAATCTGTAGAATTAAGTATTTGGCATGGTCTCACTTGTAGCCTATTTGTAAAATAAATACATTCTTCTTGCTGTCAGTCACCCTATAGAGGATTAAAGCTGCAGGTTCATGGTTAATCAACATTGTCATAGCTAACTATTTATAGTTAAGACAAATAGTTTCTTTCAATAGATTCTGGAGATTTAAATGGGAAAGTAAATAATGTTGAATTTAAACTTAAAAATGTTTAAAATTGGACAGCAGACTCTAAAAGTAATTTTCTTTTTTCAGGGAATAAAACTGGGCATGGGGTTTCAATCAGAGTGCCTTTAAAATTTTGATTAACGTATCTAATCCTCAAGCCACATTCCAGCATGTAGTTTCATGAGTAAACGATGTACCAAAATATTTCTACCTAAACAACTTGTCAAATAATTTATAGCAGTAGTAACCATGTAGAAATAATGATGTGTTGTGTGAAAATTTATGTCCAAAAAAGAAAAAGACTACATTTCAGTAAAAAACCTATTTATGGTTAATAGTTTGCTCTGCTCTAGTTGCAAAGAATACCAACAATTTGCTTTTCATCAGTCCCATGATTTCAGAGGAAACCTTTCTGGATGCCCTCTTTTTTCTGGGTCTCTGGAAGTCCTGTAAGGGTCAATAGCAAGCTCCCTCTGGGAGACATCCCTTTCCATCCTGTCTTCAGCTGTACCTGTTTTTCTATTTGTTCTATTCCTTCTGTGAGCAAAAGATCTGATCACAGTTGGCAATGGATTTAAGCTTTGGTTCCATTTTCTTCAGATCAATGATTTTGACTCACCTCTACATGCCTTTCTGCTTCCACCACCTGATTCTCCAGACCATTAAATTATGCAGTGAATGAATCACTTTTATTCTCTGACAAAGGAAAGATTTCTTTCAATTTGTGCAGATTAGCATGGAGAGCTTCCAGGAAAGGTTTGGGGAAAAGTTTTTTACTATGAGAATGGCAATTTGGAGGTGGTGTGTGCATAGCGTGATTCAGAAGTTGGATTCCCTTTTTGAGAACTTTGGTATTTAGTGACCTTTTGCCTTGAATTTCTGATTTTGGGTTAATGTTCATCATCCAAAAGCCCTTTGGCTTTACTGACTCCACGATGTTTTATGTTGCCTGAAAAGGCAGTTCATTGTAAGAATGGCTGCCTGAGTTCGAGGGCCTCTGGTGGATACAGCTTCATGGACTGGTGATGATACAGCACAGTAAAATATGAGCAAAACCCAGAAAGATGGGCTGTTGTTTCAGAGCTGTGTGTGCAGCAGAAACACCGCTGTCTGTGTTTGAAGGGGGTATTGCTCAGGCCAGTCACCTGCAGGTGCTGCTTAGTTTATGGCCTTGGACTCTGGGTGTGGGTGAAATATGAGAATTGTGAGTTAAATTTAATCTGATTTAGGTCAGGATATGAGTTTTGGTTTTTTATTTATTTCTCTGAATATATAAAAACTAAACTCAGCAGTGTAAATGGATACACTTTCAATTTTTTATATTGCAAAACATAAAAGCTTTATGCAAGCTTCAGCTGTCTAGCTTCTGCAATCATTTGCTGGAGCTCTTGTCCTTTGTTTTCCTGTTGCACTTTCTTGTTACAACCAACAATAAAATATTAATATTTATCATGCACTTATTAATAAAACAACACTAACAGGTCTCATGTAAATACATATAAATACATGCTTGGATATTAAAACTAACACCACCAACTGTAGTGCTGATTTGCAATTCAGAATAATTTGTATTACAGAATGTGTCCCTTGAAAACAAATATTCAAATTTTCCCAAGCCTTCAGTCTTCAGAAGGTCTCATTTTTAATTAGAAAGGGATTGCAGTAATATGACCTAAGCAAAAGCTAAATCTGGTACACAAGCAGGCAAAGTTAAGTAAATGAAACAAAAGTAAATCTGCTTTAAATTATTTTTTCTCAAACTTTTTAATATAGTTCTCTTAAAATACAAAAAAAATAATCAAAACTTTTTTAGTGATCTCTTTTTAGTATTTTTAAAATTAGGAGTTGGAACAGGGTTCTATTTTAAGTACATAAATTAAAATATTTACTGTCATGTGTATTCATTATTATTAGATTAAAAAAAAATTGGAATTTATTGTTGACAAACCTTCAGAAAACCCAACAGATTTATATTGCAGTAAAATCTGATAGGAAAAAAACCCTATGTATATAAAAAAATATATAATGATAC
>PYHW01010552.1:7569312-7608236 GCA_013186435.1 Turdus rufiventris
CAGCAGACACCTGTCTTCCAAACTAAAACAGCAACTTTTCGTTCTTTGTCCATATATAAGCTGCACCTGATTATAAGCCGCACTTCGGGTTCGAACCAAAATTTTAGTCAAAATGGTGCGGCTTATAATCGTTAAATTACTATACATACTTTTCAAATATATTTTTTTGAGTTTTTGAGAGTTTATTCTGCCTGAGCTGTATCCTTTTCAGAAGTCACTATTAAAGAAATAGGAAAGAGTTATCATGGATGCATTAGCAAACATCTGGAAGTTGTTTGAGGATCAGTCAGCAGCTGGAATAATCTCACTCCTCTTGAATTATTGTCAGTGAATTTACTCAGTCATTTGAGTTTCTCTCCTCCATTTCTACTCAACTGTGATTCAAAGATAGAAAAATCTCGTATCTTACAAGCATACTGTAAGCTTCTTTGCCATATTTTGAATGAAAATAATCTGCAGCCATGTAAAAGATGCGAAGGAAAGAAAAATTATAGTCTATTTGCATAATCAATTTGGCTGTCAGGTTTTAGTTCCTAAATGGGTTTTTTTGGTTATTTTTTCTCAATAGTGGTGTAAAAATACATAACATTGGTGGGAAAAAAAATACTATTATTATTCCTTTCCTGTCCTTTTCTCTCTTGTATAAGAGGATCACCCATTACCTTTCCCATAATATTTTTTCCAACTTTCACGTGGATTTCTTCCCAAACTGAGACAGCGTGTTTCAGTGCCATCTGTTGACTTCAAGCAATATTGCTCCTTTGTTTTAATAGCTGTGGGGAAGAACATTTGCTGATACAAATTAGTACAGGATGCAAAAACAGGGATCAAATAAAGTTATGTGGACTGTGAAGCACCGAAAAAAAGGAAGCCTTTCAGTAAGAGATGCTTCTTTAGTGTAAATTAAAAATTACTTTTCCATAATTAATGTGTTTTCACTGATTATCTGGAGGTCAAGTCCATAGTAAAATGGAACAGGAAACTAATAGAGCAAGAACAAATTAGATGCTAAGGCATTTGTCTGCTCTCCAAAATAACATATATTTATGTCCAAATGCCCCCTAAATCTGGGCGAAGATGTTTTACTTCTAAATCCATCTCACTAGAATTAATAGTTTCAAATGTTAAATACCTTCAGAGGAAACTCGGAGCCAATAAACCATAACCAAGCTAATTCTGACTTTCCATAAAATCTCCTGAAACGTTAGATCTGAACAGAGCTAAGGAATCTCTCTGAAAATATGTAGGAAGGAGAAAGAAAATTCTACTTTTTAAACTATTGTATGTTTTGTTTCCAGTATTTTTAGAGCTTTTTTGTGCTTCTTCTTGTAGTGATATATGAAAACATCTAAAAATCATTAAAGCAAAAGAAGATAGGCATACTCTATCCCACTGCCAGGATATCCTTATATGCCTTTATGACCACCCTAGTTTGCAATTTTGTAAGGATCAAGCCAAAAGTAATGGGTAGATCAGGGTATTGAGAATGGAAAAAAAACCTTTACACTGAACAGTCAGAGAGATTTTAATGAAACTTTCAAAGAAATGAATACAGCAAATTAAATTGTCTTCTCCCAGGCTGCATTTTGACCATGTAAGCACACTACACAGCATTATTATTGGTTAAAAGGGACAGAAAATTTCTAACAGGATATTGAAATAGAAAGTTTTGAACAAAAATAAACTCTAGCATTCCTAAGCACTGCTAAAAAACCCCAAAACCAACACCAAACCAGAAAAAGGAAAGCAGTGCTTTGCTTTTGTGCCTAGGAAGAAATATGGAAAAAAAGTGCAGCGAAGTCTAGAAAAAGAATGTCCTGAGAAGGGGGACTGACAATGAGCTTTTGACTGACTGCCCAGAACTGTGACTCTGTCTTTTCTGTTGCTTGGCAACTCTGTGTTATCACAAAGAAACTGATATTAAGTTGGAACAGGCTGGATATGGTAATTTACGTGGGAAGATACTCTTGCAGTGGGAAAACCATTTTATTTCTAGTTTCTGTCAGCGTAAGTAGGTTTCACATGATGAACTGTAGTACATCCCCTGCTGGGTGCATTTTACCTAAAAAGGTAAAGAGTGACTCTGCCTTGGAAAGAGGCTGTGCAGAAAAAAACAAAACCAAAAAAAAAACCCCCACCTTGTTATTCATTAGACCTGCTCCTAGTGTCTACTCAGACATATCTTCTAGTGGTAGCGAAAAAAGCTTGTTTTCATATTTGTATGGATTTAGTGCAGATTAGAGAGATGGAACTCAATCATTATCATTTATACCAGCACATTCCCTAAGAACTCTTGAGATTTGCCTAAGACCTCCCTGTCTTATATAAACATCAGAGGATGATCCTCACTTTATCTGAATAGTCTTTTCTTTCGCATTGGTGATTTCGCATTAAGTGCTAAATTTCAATTGCACTTTATTTCTTCTTTATTGAAAGAAGACACTGCATGTGCAGCAGCTACAGAATAATCTGAAGACTGTCATAGAAAGTGTCATTCAAGTCTGAATTTGTCTAGTACTGTAGGGCTTGGAAAAGTGTTTATTGAGCTATATGGAGAGAATGGCAAGAGTATGTATATAAAGCAAACAATTTTGTGAAAGCTTAGAGCCATAAGAGACATGAAATCCATAACAATATTTTTATGATTTGGTTTAGGTCTAAGATTTAATTAAGAAAAGGGAAAGCACAGAAGATTCAGGGTTTAATGGGGAGCCCTTTTTTCTGGTTTACTCATAACTCTATCGAGCTATTACCACAGGCTCTCTGCATATCCATCCTGCATCATTTCTAGTAATTTAACACCATCATGCAGTCCTACAAGTAAGGAAGTACTTCACATGTCTTTAGGACTCCCTGTTCTGGCTTTGGTCAGCAAAACACTTCCTGGCTCCAGGCTTCTCTGTACTGCAGAGTTAACTTGAAATATGTTTGTGCCCTTGGCTCAAGTCCCAACAATACACAAAAACTTCTGACTTGAGTATGTTGATGCTGTTCAGCTGAAGGGATTGGCCTGGACTGTCAGAAGGCACAGGCAGCAGCTTCAATTAGCACAGCTAATATAGCTACCCGCAGCTGCCTCAAGGACTTGTCTTCATTGCCAAAAAAGGTGTATTTTTACTGTGGGATAATTAGCCTGATTTGACTATCCTTATTTAAAATCAAGCTCTTAATTTCTTTTCTTACAGGGAAGACATTGCTTCCCTATTAACTCTGACTGTCCATTTTTGCTGAGACTAAACTGACTGAAGAGGAATGAACTGTGCAATGAAAAGAGCCCACAATGTCCTAGGCATCAAATAGACCCAGAGGCTGCAAGCAAAGCTCTCTGCACTGAGCCCTGGTGGGTGGGTAACTCCCTTTCTCGCTTTTCAGTTGGCCAGCACGGAATGTATCAGTTTGTGTCCTGTCTACCAAACTAATGAGATTGTCTTACTTTTTCATTTACCACATCACATCCAATAAATCAAAAAATGCTCTGGGCTGTTATCTGACTTGGAAGGGAATAATTGTTGCACTCACTCCAGCAGCAGGTCTCGTTTAATTAAACAATAGTGTATTTCCCAATAAGGTAGTGACCAATTTTATTTTGAGGGCAACCTAAAACAATTTTATAACAGAATGGAACAGATGAACTTTGCTTTACCTTGAAGCTTTGGATACTTTTAAACAGAATTCCCTTGCTAAATCATGGAGATCTGATTTCCTGCTCCCCTTGCCACTAAGCAGTTAGTGAATAACTTTACCCACTATAACTGCTGCCTTCCAAGCTAACTGCTGACAAATACCATCTGTTTCCTAAGCCCTGGCATTAGGGTAATGTAGAGCTTGCAGGCAGTCTCCCACAACTTGGGTTCATAGCATTCACAAGCACCCACTTGCTGTACAGTGTTTTCTATGCCAGGTAGCAGCATCCTCTGGCTTGTGGGCCATGCTAGACTAAGGATAGCAAAATGGTAGGACCTCCTCTGTGTGACAAAAAAATACCCCTATACTTTCCATCATCTCTGGATGGGCTTGTTTTTGATTTTAGACTGCAAGTGTTCTTTAAAGAGTTTGGTCACTATGACTTTTATTAAGAAAAAAATGCACAAACTGCTTCCTATAGCACCTATGTTTTCTGTGTGAAGTATTTCCCACTGATGAGGAAAAACTACTGATTTTTTTTTTTTTTTTAATTCTTGAATTCTGATGAGCACAGAATAAATTGTGGTACAAATGTGAGACAGGCAAGTAAATAGACAGCAACTTTTGGGGGTACAATGAACAAGGCAGTGGGACATTGGCCACAGGAGGGAGTGAAGCTCATGGGAGAGATGCTGTAGGAAGAAAACAAGGTGAGGGATGCCTCCTGTTGTGGCCAAGTGGAGCTCTTCAAAAGCATTGCTGGGTGCCAAGAGTAATTCCCAGGACTGGGGAAATGCTGAGAGCCACCATTTCTATCTTGCACACCATGCTCATTAGCACCTGCACTTAGTTTAATCTAATCATAGTGTCAGAGTCTATGTTCAAAAGAAGGTGGGGGCAAGAAGAGAACCTTTTTGTTCACAGTACTACCCAAGTGACCCATATAAGACTAGATTAGTCAGTGGGTGCAACTTGCCATTTCCGAGATTTTTATTTCATGTCTGTCACAGGTTTCTGATGGCTGCAGGGCTGAATTTGATTAAGAATTGAACCAGATTCAGAAACAGTGTTATTGGTTTATATTAATGTTATGAAGTTTCTCAACTAATTTCTATAGTTATGGCTGCTTCTTGATTTGCAAGGTACAGAAATGAACAGGAAAGCAAATTAAAATAAGAAATAATAGGAATAACTCAACTTTGTTTTGGTTTGTGGTAGTGTTAGCAACTCTGAAAAGACAGTTCACCTCCTTTGTTTGAGTAAAAATCTTAACATGGGGAATTACAAGGTGCATGTGTTTCCCTCAGGATACAGAAGAACCACAGAAGCTCTAGGTGAATAAACAGATGTGTTGACGCAAGGTGCAAAGCTGATTTTTGCAAGAATGCAAAATAAATGAATGGGCTGTAGTGCAAAAAGGTGTGGGATTGGAAAGGCAGTACATTTGAGTTAAAAATACTGAAACACCAGTAAATCAGGACAACAAAGTATTCAAATCTTCTAAATGTTAGTATAACCCCACCCTATAAACAAAAATACTGGCAGAAACCTTTACCCTCTCCAATAACATCAAATATGATTAATGTTTTGTGAATTTTGATGTGCCGTGGCACAAAAAATGTTTTACCTACTACTGACAGATGGTAGGTTTCTTGGTTTTAGAAATATGAAAACAGCTTGATCTCATGTACCTTGGTTTAAAAATAAAGCTCTTTTTATAGCATGTCTCAATTTCGACAACCACATTGTGCCGTAAATATTGGATTCCAAGTATAAGCATATTTTAAAAGCCTAAACCAGACCCTTATTTTAGTGGTAGCCTGATCCTCTGAGTTTGTGAAGTCGTCAGCAAGAGGAGTCACAGCTGAACATAATGGCTCTTTGTGTTTAACACCAAAGTTTGCAGGTTCAGCTTTGAATTTAAAAATGCATTTCCTGATTTAGTAACTTGCTTAAATTTAATTTTAAATGTGTGTAAATTCTAAAGTATACATTTTTTCCCTGGTGATAAGCATAGAATAAATATGCAGGAATGAAATACAATTGAATATATAAGTAAAATAATTTCTTCTTAATGTTGCAGAGCACAGATAATTCAAATGTATCTATAATTGCTCAGAACAAAAAATGCTTTGACAATGATATTGTTTGCTCAAAGAATGTTTTCATCACTGTTGGAGACACTGAGATTTATTTTAGTGAACCTTCTGAGAAGCAGGTTAGTTATTTTCTTTCTTTATTTGAATTGCCCTTTAAGAAAAGCACTGCAAATTTGCAGCTCTAAAGGAGCAGGTTTTTGGAAAGCATCTCTCACTCTGAGTTAATATAATACAAGTGTTTAGGCCTGGATACAGCAGCAGGTCCCAAGACACACTTTTCCCCCCCACCATTACTTTTTTTCAAGTTCCATTTGTCATAAAAGAAGATTGCCCAAAAGTCTCAAGTGTTGAAACATATTGGCATTTATGAGTTTGTTTCCAGTTGGTTTTGGAAGAGAAACCAAAGTGTGAAGCAAACTTGAATGACTGAAAAGACAAAATATCAAAGTATTAAACAGTTTTAAACAACAATATTCTACTAATATTATTGATTCAGCTACATGCTAAAGTATTCTTCAACGGTATGCTTTGCTGTTATCTGACTGTATACCTTGGTAGCATTATTTTAGTAGATCTTGATAAATATTCATTTGTTTTAGAAGACCCTAGGGGCACAGGAAAACAAATCAAACTATCAGCTCTGGAAGGCTGGATATTATACTGTGATACACTTTCCAGAACAGGACATTACAATTCTCTGGGATAAGAAGACAATGATGCATGTTAAAGTTGGACCTCGATGGAAGGTGAGCTCAAGTATAAACCCAAGATTTTGTGTAGATTCTCTATATTGCTAATGTGATCTTTTATTGAATAATGGTGATAGTATTTTTTTGAAGACAAGCTTTCCCAGTGGTACAACTGTTTATTGTGGTGTTCAGTTTCTAGCATTTACCAGGTAAGAAGAGATGCGACTTCTGAAGAGAACGAGTGGTTTCTACATGTGTGCTTCCTCTGTTGCTTGGTACACTGCAGCCTTGGAGATATGCAGTGATTCAGCTCTGACTCAGAGTTACTCTGGGGGCTGGAAATGAGGGGCAGTTTTGGAGTTACCCAGTTCACTGCATATTTTCATTGGCTAAAGCCAATGGAAAAGAAGCTGGCATGCCCAGTGACATGGAAGATGGCAAGTTTGTAGTACAGATTGCATTAGACTGATGATGGAACTGCAACCTGGTTGAATTTTCTGAGATGAATAGATGGAGGCACATCTTGGGTTTAATTAAAAAAGACAAAATACGGAAAAAGATCTAGACAAAAACTTACATTTAAACCTGATGAATATATCATAACAGGATTCAGTCATGATGCAAGCAAGAATTCAAGGCTCCTTTTTTGCCAGTTCTTCTCTTTTCCATTCCTATATCTTTATCTACCTCGGTGTCTCTGCAACTCAGTCTTTGGGTGCTGGCAGAGTAACCATATCAGTGCAGTTCAGAATTACATTTCTCTTTGTTTCAAACATGAGCACATGTATTAAGATGGAGGTCATTCAGCAAAAGTGAAGAAAGCCTTCTAGTCTAGAATATAGTAACAGATTTTTTTGAAGTATAAGTCAAAGCTATAGTGACCATCTAATGTAGTTTTAAAGAAAAATATTATAAGATTCTGTTCAAATAGCTGTAAAATACTTAATTCACCTACAAGTTGATTTTCAGCCATCAATACACATAGAGGGAAAAAAAATATTCTGTTTTTGAGTAAGCTAGCAGTGAGCTGACTTCTACAGGTTGCATTTAGGAACAAAAATACTTCCAGTACTTTCTGTTTACAATGACTGTTTCTTCCAGAGGCTCCAGTTCAGTAAGATATCTGCAGCAGACCCGAAGAAAAACGAACTCATTAGTGTGAGCCACAACACCCTAAAAATCCAACTTTACTTTTTATTGTTGTGGAGGAATGCTTATTTTCCTACATATTTATATATGTATGCATTTATACGTTTTTCCCATCAGCAGCATATGCCCAAGAAAAGAAAGTTGCAGCTGTCTCTTCTACAATTGCTATTACAAATGTTCTAGCTATTGTGAACTAAAATTAGAGACAGCAAGTTTTAACGACAACAGCTAGTCATGCTTCACAGTCATGTGGTAATTCACCTGAACTTTTGACTTGTGGTCTGGAATCACTACTGAACTTTCAGAAAAATATATTACTAGATTTCAGTCCATTTTCATGGGCAGGCAGTAAGAAGCAGTTCTGGAAAATAAGAAGAAAACCACTGATTTCTGTTAAAAGATATTTGCAATATGAAACTGCAGACATAGTAGAGTGTCAGATATTTTGAAAGGATAAATCAGATTTACATTCACTTACAGATTTTTATATTCCTTGCGTGTCATTTCTGCCAATTATTGACTGTGAATTTATAATTTTTTTTCCTCTTTGAGGGCAAACTGGCAGGCTTGTGTGGAAATTTTGACAAATATACTTCAAATGATCTGACTACATCAAACAACATGGAGGTGAGAAATGCACAGGTGTTTGGAGACAGCTGGGTATTAGGACAGGTAAGTCCCATGTCAAATAAAAATATAAAGAAAAAAGATTATAATTTTAATTTGTAAATGAGCACATTATAAGCACATGAGGTACAGGTATTTTCTAAAGTTATGGTGACTGCATAAGAAGGCATTTTAATTTTTGTGTCCGTAGATGTATATGTAGATGTGAACAATAATGTCTTATGTCATAGCAAATACCAAATTTAAATGAAACCAAGTAATCTCTTTAGGGATGGATATATTTTCCCCTGTGTAAGACAATTATAGCTGTCTGCATTTCAGTGTTCTACAAAGTTAGGTACACTACTTCTGGTATATTTCATTCATCTCAATTTTAAAAATGATTGTAATTTCTCTGGGGTTGGAGGCATCAGGACACTGGAAGTAAACAGAATCTGAATGCTGGAAAAAAGAGCCCTGGAAGAGTTTCTTTCTGAATACTGAAAATGAAATGAGGATTTATTTTAGTGGCACTTTGTAAACAGAGTAAACTGACAAAGCAGAGACGGTGAAGGGACGGGCAGAAAAGGCTCGGAACAGCAACAGGCACCACCCAGTATGGAACCTTGGTTTCTGAGGAGAAGATAGGAGGACGCTATAAGGAGTGGATGACTTCAACTCTGGTTTATAACATAGGAGAATAGGTATTTCATTCATATGTGATGAGAAGATGTAAAGTTTTATAGCCTTGTGGACCTACTGAAAAATCAGTACTTTTAACGCACTCCCTTTGGATGTTGGTCAGGACCCGTATTTAATCTGTTCTCTCCTTGACACAGCAAGAAATTGGCTAAATATCTGTCTCCTCATGGAAGAATGCTTTGGAATAAAGATTTTGAGTCTTCTCTGCCTCAATATCTCCCTTTGGATTTATTTGATTCTACATAAAATGTTTAAATTTCATAAGCAAGCGAGGGAAATGTTTAGAGTTATACTGCTCATTTAGAAGGTTGTACATAAACAAATGTGTTTATATGAAGTTTGTGAATTTTTCTTTTTCTATTTATTGATCCAGTGGCTCTCTTAAATAGGTCTATAGTGTTTCCATTGACTTGTGAGCACTTGTGAGATGTTATAACTTTTGCTTATGCATCTCAGACTTGCACCTTACTTTTTGAAAGCGATATATGTCTGTAAAATCTTATGTTATCTCCTGATCTCTATGTCTGCCAGAGCGCTCAGCATCTAAGTTCAGCCTTGGTTTTGCTGGTTGGCTGTGCTTTGGCTGTGCTCAGACAGACACTTCATCTACCCCTGCAGTGGCCCCTGGGAATTTTTTCAGAAAGAACCTTTGGCCTTTGTTGAGATGCACCCTTGTCACCATTTCAGAAAAATCTAAAAACTCTAAAGGAGTATTTGATAGCTGGAGACCAAGAACCCAGCTTTGCTACTGGGAAACATGCTTGTGTTAGCACTGTGAAGCATGAGATGCTTCCAGTGCTTCTCCTTTCTGGGACTGGCAGCACATATCCTCACAGCAGTGCCTGAGCACTTGCACAGGAGGGCAGCATAGGTGGGTGATTGCACTGCAGCTAAAGTTTCTGTGGGACACCCCAATGATGCCCATGCATTGATCACCACAGCCTCCTGGTGCATTACACCCACTTTGCCTGCTGCACCAAGACAGAATGGTTTCAGATGAGCTCATGCTCTCTGAGCTGAGTGTCATTTTCCTATATTTTTCTGTTCTTTTTTAATTTTTATTTTTGAAGAGATCCTATAAGTGATGTAGTTGTACCTCACGCATTTTTGTGTTATCATGATGATCTTTGACTCTATTTTTTAAATGAGTTGCTCCCTTCCTACCACTGCTTCTTTATTTGAACTTACAGGGCTAAAGCCATCTGTAGTATGACTCCATTTAAAGTCAGTGAAAACCACCCAGGATGGATTTGGACCATGTATTTGTTTGTGATGTTACAGTTGGTTGCTCTGGTAATGATTATAATGTGTCACAAAGAAAACATTTTGTCTTTATGCACTGAGCAGAGACAGCAGGAACATTTTAGTGCTTTAGAACAAAACAAAAAGATTCTTTTTTTATGCAAATGTTTTCAGTTATAAAAACAAATCAAGGAAAGAAGATGAAGAAGATAGCATTTAATTTTTTATTTTCCGATTATACAAGTATTGAATTATATGATACTAAGGTGTACCTGAGTCTGTGACAAACACACCTACCTATTAAATATTTGTGGGTTTTTTGCTTGCTTTCAAGTGCAAGAGCCCAAATGAAACACTGAGACCATGTGAAGTACATCAGAGCAAGTTCCCTTATGCCAAAAAGGAATGCTCAATTTTATACAGTGATCTTTTTGCACCTTGTCGCAATGTGGTAAGTTTATTAAATATCCAAGATTGCTGTCATGAAAATAATAAATTTCCAGTAATTAATTTCTTCTTGCCAGTACCCTCAGTCTGAATGTGAGGATACAGAGTAAAGCCCTGCAAATATCTCTGTGTGGGTGGGCTATATTTGTGCAGAGCTCCTTGTTCCTTTCAAGACTGAAATCTAAACATAAAAGTGGTAACAGAGTTGTGAGTTAGTCAACTGAATAATCAGGTTTCTATTCTCCTTAGGTTTTATTTATGCCTTTTATCTATATAAGTAGCTAAGTATTATAAATTGTAAATTTGTATAAAGTGAGGGATTCTAAAATAAGTGTATGTGTAATGCACCTACAGCTTAGCTCAAATGGTTTTATTTTGTTAAGTTTTCTATATAGAAAGAAACATGTTCCTGCTCTATATAGAAAGAAATATGAGAGAGCAAACTTTCAGCTTCAGGGCTATTGGTATTTTCAGTTGTTTGGCAGCTTATCATCTGGTTTTATCAAAACTCTGAGGTTTTGTATCCTTGTTTTCCCAATACCTGGCTGAGCCTGGGACGTGAGTTAGAAGAATGTCCTTCAGTTCAGTCTAGATAAGATGGGGACAACACTATTTTTTTGTGGTATTCTTTTATTCCATTTTAATTCACCCAGTATAAATGCAAGACATGGTTTATACATTTTTCCCTCTTTCTAATTTTAGCCTCCCAATGGTATTTAGGTGCTTCTTTACACCTGAGAAAGCAAGAACCACTAGGACATTTCATCTGTCTCTTAATTTGTTCATGATTATTAATACTAAATGACATCATTAGCTGTCTCAGCTGAACCTCCTGACTTTCAGGACTGAAGCTGAATATCAACATGGTTAGGAATTTTCCTGTGAAGGAGGTTTCAGTAGCTTAATCCTAGAGATTTATTAATGTTGACTTAAGTTACTACATAAAGAATTTTTTGAGCATGTGCCTGAGAACATAGTGATGAGTGTATTTTCAAAGTGGCAAATAATAAATAAAAATGGAACTTTTGAGAGTTTTTAAGCAACTGTATTATATAACATCTTAGAAAGATCTTTTCTCTTGAATTTTTATTTTCTATATTTTATTCGTATTGTGATCAGAATTTGCAAAAAATATGCTGAAATTTAGCATAATTATGTTAAAAAATCAATGCCAGGTGCAAAATATGTAATTTAATTAGTAGTCAAATATTTCCACACCTATGTATCTATCTCATATAGGAGAGTCTGTAAAAGAAACATATTTCAGGTGTTTTTAGAACCTATTAATCAGCATGTAAAAGTACAGCTCCTTCAAAAATAATGTGAAGTGACCTCCTATCAAGGGCATGTGCAGCTGACTGCTAAGTGGGGAACAGGGTGCCAAGAAAAAAGCCCAAGCAGGGACTGACACTGGGGGCATGGAAAGAAGAGAAAACATAGATGGAGGATTCAAATGTGCTTGTTGTTGCTCCTGCTATGTGGTTGGAAGATCTTGCAGTGCATGCAGGCAAGCTCCTGTCTGCAGTACAATTGGTCTTGCAGTTCAACTCAGGCTGCAATACCAGTTTACAGGGAGACAAAATCTTGCATCTCTTGGCTGGCAGAAACTGATGGATTGCATCTGCCCAGATAAGCACAGAATTCAACAGGACATTTGGAGAAAAAAGGGTCTTCCTCATAATTCCTGAGCTCTGCAGCAGCTTTGGCCCAAGGCTCCCAGTTTATCACAAAAGCAGGATATTGCTGACCCATGGAGAGATGCTGTTCTGTAGGCATGAGAGACAGGTTGAGATTTTTGGAGCCAGTTTGCTGTTTGGTGATTTCTACAAAGCTACTACTGCCACTTTCAATAGAGCTAGTTTTCATGTCCCCCCACGTGTCCCCCATGTCCCCAGTGGTATCCCTGTTTTCAAAACAAGAAAAAGAATGAAAGCGCAATAACATCTCTCTGCCCTTGATCCAGTCCCTGCCAGCTTCTAGCAACTGCCAGCTGAGAAGCTGTCTTCATGTTAGATAAGTACTGCTTTGTTACTGTGGTGGTATTTCTGTAATCTGACATGTGCCATTTCAGCGCTTTACAACTGAGATAGACCAAGACTAAACTGAAAAGAAACATCGCTTTAAACATTCCATGTGTTGAGTAAGAACACTGATTTGGAAATGTTTCTCAAAATTAAAAAAAAAAAATATTTAAACTCAATAAATAGTGTATAATCTAAAACCACAAAATATTGTGATAGGATTTTAGACAATATGGGTTTCTGATCTAATGAAGTTTTGTGAGCAAGTTATATTAAAATTTTGATAAGTGCAGAAATATTTTTTTTTCTGCACAGGGTCACCAGTGGTTTTAAGCTTTCTTCTCCTGGGAATCCCCCCTCCCCTACAAATTATTACTTTAACAACTTGGTATTAAAGTCCCAGCTCTGATTTTGTTGTCCATGCAAAACTGACAGGATGACTACAGATGGCAGTATTTGCCTTATAAAAGCAGAATTGCCAGTTTCAATAATTCTTTAAAATCGATGAGCAGCAAGTGTGTGGACAGCATGTTAATAATCACTGATTGAATTTTTCTTTTGACCTTTAACTTAGATATAAGCTGATCATTTGAAGTGTACATTTTTTGTAGGAATATGCCCAAACTTTGGAAAATACCTTATTTTTATTTTTAATTCTTTCAGTTAGTCCAGAAGTAAAACTGGAGTTTGTATAATTCATGCAATTAAGTCACCAATTTTTCTTCTTTCCCAACCCAGATTGATGTGACTTCTTTTATCAAAAATTGTCACACAGATACATGCAACTGCAATCTTGGTGGGGACTGTGACTGTTTGTGTACCAGTATTGCAGCTTATGCTCACAAGTGCTGCCAGCAAGGAGCAGCGATTCACTGGCGATCTCCTTTGCTCTGTGGTATGTACCTGGACTGGCCAGAGCTCATCTCACAGGCATCTCTGACTTTCTTCTGCCCAATTATACAAATATGACAGAAGCAGGTGGATAAAAAACACAGTTCACAACTCTTAAGCTGTCACTGTGTTAACTGTGTCATCCTTTTACACCCAAATCCAAGGTCTTGCTGAAAAGGTCTGTCTGTGCTCAGGGTGTGTTAGTGCAGAGACTGTGGGAAAAGCACTAGTGAACGTCCAGTTTTCTGGAGACCCAGTATATTCTTTTCATTGACAGCAATAAGGGTTCTGAGCTGTAGAATAATTCTCCTGCTTCAAGTCTGCTGTCACTGAACAAAAGTCTAAGAAAATAAAATTGCTGACTGGAATATCTAGTGAGGCATGAAACTTCCTCCACTGAAAGTGAGCTTTACATCTTAAGGATGCAGCTATGAACGAATTATTTTGTTACTTTGCAATAATAATAATAATAATAATAACAGTAACAATAATACTATGCTTGTTTTCTTTTTTTTTAGCTTATGACTGTGAACACTACAACCAAGGTATGTACTATTTGATATTCTCATTTTAAAAATATGATTATTTTATGGGCTTTTTGCTTTTTCTTTGACTTGATGTATGTAGTTTTAACATTGCTTTTATTTTTAATGAGTGAAGGTTATTGGCCCAGCTGTGTTGAATGATCCCTAGTAATCCCTAATGCCTCCATTAATAACTTCATAATGTTCAGTGTGGGGGAGTGGATTGATTAATCATCCTATAACATATGTTAGCAGTCAGGGAGAAACTCTAGAATGACACTTCCTTTTGTTTGTACTGTAAATTTCAGAGCAGGGACCTACAATATTTGGACATTGATAGCCTATGGGATTTTATGCACAAGTGTCACACTACTGTACTGTTAAAAGAACAGTACCTAGGATAAGAGTGGTATTCATTTAACAGAATGAATTCCTGTGTCATCCCCTCTAATATTTGGATACCGTGCACATGCTTTATAGGGAGCAATAAATACTGAAAAAGGAAACTTGACTAGTTGCAATGATATGAATCTGATTTTTAATGCATCTTTTTGATGACTAGGATGATGTGCATACTATAACGAGGCTCATTATAGAGTTGATTTTTTTCTCCTCCTGCCTGGCCCACTGTAGTACTAGCATGTAGGTCTTGCTAGGTATAGCTGACTTCCCACAATTACTTTGTAATAGGGTCAAAAAGGTTTGAGGACATGGCTTTAATGGTGAATATCAAGACAGTGGTCTTAAAGGCCTTTTATGACCTTAATTATTCTATGATTATATGAAAAAGTAGGAAGGAATATTGTTTTTGACTTATTTTCTTTGTCGAGTTAACATGAATTTAATAATATATTTTGTATCTGTGATGACTGCTTACACAGATCAAGGCCTTTCCCAGTTCCCATGCTGATCCACCAGTAAGCAAGCTGGGGCTGCACAGGAGGTTAGAGGGAACAGAGTTGGGACAGCTGACCCCAGCTGACAAAAGGGATGTTGCAGAACACAAGATGTTGAGTTGGAGAAGTTGGGACTGGCATTACTTAGGGTTCATCTAGATGTTGGTCAGATGATGGTGAAGATTTTTGGCTTTTTCATCACTTTTCTTGCAATTGTTTTCTTTGGTTTCAGTTTACTTTTCCTTATTTCTCTATAAACAAAACTCAAATAAAACCCTAATTTAACTGCCTTTATCTCCACTCATAAGTTTTTTTCAATTCTTCCCCTCAATTCTTTTGTGAAACGTGGGGTGAGTGACCAGGTGTGTGGTGCGTAGCTGCCTACCACGGTAAAAGTCAAGGACAGAGTTATGCATGTTTCCGCTACCAAGTGGAACCAAGTGGAACCAAGTGGAACATTAAGACTTAAGTTTTGTATATTATGCAATGAAACTTTTTCTTTTTCTATTTGATTTTTCTTCCCTTAGGTCTTGGTGAAGGACCTTATATTTTGGCAAGTTTTGGAGTGAATGACACAATTATAGGGGCTAATGTATCCAGCAGAAGGATATTTCCCCTGCCTAGAACTGGAGCACATGGAAATGTAATTTTCAGTTTCATGATAACTCCAGGTCTTTTCAAAGATAAAGATTTATGTAAGTGTTCTCAGCAGTTTTGCTAATGGTGAGATATATATCTCAAACTATATGAATGATTTTTGCTGCATCTTCTAAATGTCCTGAAATAGTCTAGATATTTTTAGTTATTGGAATAAGTAACCAATTTCAAAATGAAGGAAGGATTAAAATTTTATTTTTTAATATTAGAAAACCTCACTTCTGGGTTTGAAGTTGACTTTTCAAAAATTATTTTAGAAATATTACAAAATACAACTGAATAGAATAACTATATTTAAAAAATCCAATTAGTTTCTATAAATGGAAACTGGTGAATTTTACACAAGTATGTAGCAAATATCAACACTGAAGTTCCATGCAGGATATTTTTGTCTCCAATAAAATTGGTTCTACTTTATGTTTTCACCTTATTTGTTGCTTTTTCAGAGCTAGAAATTGTGCAACTCAGAATGATCAACCTATTTCTGCATTGTTAATAAGCAGCATCTCTGTGCAATGTAGAAGGTAGTTTCTTAGGGAACAGCTAATCCTGAGCTCTGTGTTTTGTCAGAGACTTTATCAGGGACTTACCCAAACTCTACAACAATAATAAACATGTTCAAATATTTTTCCTTCTGTATCTATTTTTATTTCTTCACATATGTGAAAATTGTGCCAATTACATCAATAATTTTTTTTCATTGCTCTCTCAAATAATTTAATTTGAAAAAATCACAAACCCTCAAAAATCAGCTTAAAGAAGGGCTTTCTCCACAGAAAAATTCAAACTGTATTTATGAACATTTGAATATTTATTGCCATGGGAAAATTAGGGTTTTATATGTGATTTTGAAATGAAAAATGCATGCAACTGAAGAATTAATTCAGTCTTGTCAAATCCCCATGTAAAGTGGAAGTAAATAATTCATTATATCTGTGCAGTACACAGATGACTTTCATATGGAAATTAGAGATGAGATAGTATTCCTCTAGATTAAAGAACTTCAAGACCATATTCGAGTTGAAAATCAAGAATTAAGTTAGTCCTCTCATAAATTCTTGCATTTTCTGAGAATTTTTTCACTTCTGATTTGTGCCATGGGTAGAGCAAATAGAAGTCAAGTCTCTTATTTGACCATAAATATTCTTACTGTATTTTTGGATATGACTGCATATAAAAAAAGCTTGACCTCAATGTTCTTACAGTGTGATATTAATTACTAATGAAATGTTGGCACTGCTATACATACAAGCTGTCATACAATTGTACAAACTGGAGAAAAACTCCCAAGATATGCAAGTGCCAGTCCGAGACTGCTTAGGAATAATTTTTGAAAGTTAGTAGCAGTAGGCTGAGTGCAGTTTTGGTCTAACTGATAAGTTTCCTGGTGGTTCTGGATTATATGGTCATTTGAAGCTGCTTTTTGTCCCTGCACTGTGTTTCCAACTCTCTTTTGTGCAACATAAAACTGATTTTTTTTTTAATTTTTGTGAAAAGCAGGTTTTTAAAGAAACCACTTAACAGCCAATATATAGGATTAAATCTCAATTATAAGTTGTTTTCTGTGAAAATCTCACAATTTTTTTTTCTTCTGTGGAAGCTCTGTCTCTTGTTTCACTTGAGTCTGCTGAAAGACCAAACTACTTTCTGTACATACATGACAATGAAACCGTTGGGCTGGAGCAGTGGCAGGCAAGTGCCTCCTTCCAGAGACGAGCCACCTTCTTCCACCACCAGGGTCTCTGGAATCCAGGGCTCAGTGCCTTTGAGCTGCACAGTAAAAAAGGCTTTTTCATCATTCTCACCTCATCCAGCGTTAAAGTGGAGAAGTATGATGATTCAGAAGAATTTAAACGTTTCAGTAGCTTTAGTATTGAAGGTAAATTTGCATAATCCCCAGGGCTACACATTCTTTTTCTGCTTGCCTTCGGAGCACTTTCTTTCTTGGACTTCATCAGCAATAGCAACAAATATTTTATCCTATTTTTAATTTCTCTCTGTCTTCCATTCCATCTCAAAATGCTATTATTTTCTAACTTTTGCAGATAGGATAGTCACATTATCTTTGAACTACATTTTCATTGGCTTACTCTTTCAAAATGAAAGTGACATATCACAAAACAATATATGTTATTATCTCATTAGTAATCTATAGATATTTATTCTTTTAAATAAATTGAGCAATTGTACCGCAACAGCAACCAACAGTATCTTCACTATATTTAATTGATCTTTTATCTTTTGAAACAGAGCATATTGTAAAAATAAATAGCTGTTTTTACTGTCAAAGCTTGAACAAATTTAAAATACTTGAAACTGCTCACTTATTGGAAAGTTCTGAAAAATTTTTCTGTTTTTCATTTTTTCATTGATCTAAAAATACCAATGCATGTTATAGAAAGGCTGTAAATTTATTGTTTATTGATTATCAAATCAATAAAAAAACTCCTTTCTTTCTCAGAACTCAGTGCTTCTGTGCCTTACAGAAGGATGTGTGAATGGCGATATGAATCTTGTGCTAATCCTTGTTTTAAGACATGTAGTGATCCTGAAGGAATAGCATGTAAATTTCTTCCTCTGTAAGTAAAATTTATCTCATTTTGCTACTATATTGTTTTTTGTAATAAACATGCCATATACTTTCTGAAAATTTCTGCTGCTCCAATATCCATTCAGTTTTACTATCCAGATTTTAATATAATTCTTACAAGAAACTCTCACAAGTCATATAAAAACATTTGTACCAAGCCTCTCATTTCCCACACTTTGTATTCCCATTTACATGCAACTTTCCAACACAAGAATAAGAGGGTTTATATTTAGCCCAGAGCTTCTGGTAGTGGTTAAGTAAAAAGATATTAAATTAAATGAAGGCTATTTCCTTCTATGGATTTGTAGTCTCATCATAACCAAGCACACCATGATGCTAAAACACCTACAGCTTTCTGGTGTTTATGTGACAGAGATCAAAAATTGTAGGAATAGTAAGGGAGGAATACGCCCTCTCCTGTAAGAAGAGTGAATTTTATACTGGGAGATGCCCATTGATGTGAAGGGAGGGATTTCAGAGCGGTGATGTTAGCTTGGTATTTAATAAACAGATTTCCTACTCCTTTGGTATTCTTAGCTTTTTCCTTATGGGAACACTGGTTGTCAATGTCATCATTTTCTTATTGAAAAGTCCCCCCAGAATTAAAAAAATATGGGAATATAGTGATTTGGCTTAATTCTCCTATGTTCAAAGGACTCAAGAAAAAGGCTTTATGGAGTCAGTCGAAATGTTTTAATATCTCAAGTGAACATATCTGGATAAAACAAAAGTCTTGCAGACAACTTCATCATTTTGTGAAAAACCTTTCTGCTTAGGGAGCTAAACTTCCACCTCGTTGTGGAAACAGAATGGTCCAAAGCTATCATGTTCATCAGCCTATGCAAATAATTATTAACAGTTTAGAAATACAATTATGCTGCTCAATAACTTTTTGACCTTGAAATGCCTCAAAATTATACAATCATAATTTCATTGGAAAGTTCTCAGAACTCTGATAAGGCATTCTAATGGTTTGTTTAGACAAAGTACAGTAATTTAAAATCAACTTCTACTGTGGTTCTAAAATGGACTATACAATATTTTAAAGGGTTGAAGGATGTATGCCATACTGTCCCAAAAACATGATCCTTGATGAGGTCACACAGAGATGTGTTTATCCAGAAGACTGTAAGTATACTTTATTATGTTGATCTACTCTTATGAATTACTCCAGAGATCCCAGGAAAGAATTAATCAAATGTAAATTTTTAAAAAGTAAATGCTTTCTTAGAACAACTTTCTGCTGAAGATTGTCTCTATGGGACATATACTCCATTCCCAGTCATCCAAAATATAGCTTTTGCATTCAAGCAAGTTATATTTTCATTTGAATTCTCATATTTGTCTAATAGTGGGTTATATATATAACTGTTTGTGATTATGTCATACTCAGAGTAACTATATTTGATACATAATACTAATATTTTACACATCTCTAAGGGAGAGATCCCAAATGAAAGAAATAAAGCTGTGGCAAAAAGTTCAGTCTTTTCAGAGGATGACACAGCACTAGCAAATTCTGCTTGCCTATTTCATAATTTCTGGCGTGTAAAGAAACCACATAGTTTTCTTGTTTTGTGGGATAAAGTATTGTTTTAACATTAAAATTTAATTTTAATGTTATATCATATTTTATTGTATACATTTTGAATTAAATACATTATGCTTGATATTTGCTAGTACAAAGTTATCTAGTATCCTGTCTTCTAAAGATGTAATGTACTTATTTCAAATATTTTACTGTTTTGTATTTACTGAATTTTCTATGGAATTGCCTTGTTACTTCAAAATTGCTCTGCAAAATAAAGGTTTTCACCAATAATAAAAAAATAACTACTTCATTTGCAGAGAAAATTAGAAAACTTTTTGAGTCAGCTGAGTTCCTCAGTGGTGATGACCTGGAACCATTGGCAAGATCTAATTTGCTAATATTTAAATGGGAATTGATTAGAGATAGATATGCTATTTTTCTTTACTCATAACCCATAAAAGACAGTTAAACACACATTTTTCCTTTTAGGCATACCTGTGACACCTGCAGAATCAGAAATTGGACTGAAACCTTCACTGTTAATCTCTCACATGGGTCCTACCATGGAGAGATTTCCTCAGACACCTCCTGTATTTGTTACTTCAGGGAATAAATCAACACTCATCGGTGTGACAGACAAAATAACCATGAATGCAAACACAGCTTCAAGGGGAATGAATATGTCGACACAGTCTGTTACAGACTTTTATTCATTGGAAGCATCTAACGAAGCCACCTATTCAACATTTTCATTACCAAGTACAGTGGAGCCTTCTGATGTACTTCACAGCACAGCCAGCCCTACTGTCCTTTCCAAACCCATCCCTTCAACAGATTTTCCAATTCTTGTTCAAGCCTCATCAGTCACATCACGTACTACCTGCTCTAATGCATCTATAACTTTACCCATTACAATAACAGCTCCAACAACCCTGCTCAATGCAAGTCCCATTCCGACACATTCTGCATCATTAACACCCACTTCCCTAGTGGTAGTTCCATTTTCACTCAAAACATCTCAGCTAGGAACAGTTCGAGCTTCCTCAGCACTAACAACTTTAGCCTCCAAGATATCTTTTGCCTCTTCTGAGCTGCCTGCAGGAATTGGGAAGAGTAGGAGTCCTTCAGTAAGTCATTCTAAGGGGGAAGAAATACACTCTGAAGTGTCTTTTTCTGCTTTGCAGGCTGACAGACAAACTTCCACAAGACCTGTAGTTCCTCTAGGTCCACAATTGACACTTAAGCACATCTACTTCTCCTGTATCTACTTTGTTAGAACTAAGTCTGGTATTAGTCAAACTGCAGGTTTCCCAGCATCCTTTTCTGCACCGATTTCAACTGCTCCTCAAATTCCTATAACTACTAGATTTTCTAGCTTTGAGACAAGAGTTCCTCAATTAGTCACAGTTTCATATTTCAAAGCAGCAAAACCCTTGTCTAAAACTTCTCTAATATCATTAAGTACTAGTTCTTCAACCAGTTTTTCTCCAAAGCCATTTTCATCTTCAGTGCAAACTTCAATGACTGTTCCTGAGCAGATATCTCCATTAAAAAGGGCAGTATTTCTGCTGCTCTGCCAATAATTACTATATCTTCACCTCAAATTTTTTCTCAAATCCCTAAAAACACTTCTTCAAGTCCTTCTGCAACATGCACACTATCTACACCAGTGCATTCTCTGTTTACCTCCCTGAAGCCCAAAGCTATGGTTGGTGCCACTGTTGCCTCCTAAAATCTCTGTATAGTACCTTCTGGTTCTTCCTCTCCTCTAGTCAATTTAACAGTCTCTAATAGGTTTGTATTAAGTAAAGCCTCAACAGAAAATAAGCATATAATGCACACTGATTTATTTTCATTGTCATCTATTTCTAAAAAGCCAACATAATCCATTCTGTCTATAGCCTTCCCTCTCAGAACTATAGGTATTACCTCTAGATGCTACATCAATAACCACCTCAGTACTTTCAGAGTACCCAAAAAGTTCAGATGCAGAATTAAAATCTAATCCTGTGGCTCAAAGTTCAGGTACTTTCATTTCCAAAGATCCTTCTTTTACAAGGTCATTATCTTTATTCACAATCTTGTTATCAACATCTGTACCGTCTTATGTGACATCTCAGACTACAAGTTCTTCATTGATTCCCATAGTCAGTAGGACATCATCACTAGCACAAAATGTAAGTGCAACGCAAACATCAATTTCATCTCTAGACACACAAGGAACTTCAAAAATTCCTATTACAGACCTTACAACTTCTATGGACTTTTCTAAATTAACTTAAAAAATTAATCTCTCTACCAACTTTTCAGCAGCTCTAAATACATCTATTGCAATGCCCTCTTTACTAATGCCTACAGCCTCTGAAATAACTTTAAAAAGCCAGACCTCTATGCCTTCACCTCCTCCTAAGACCACTCATATCTCTAATGTTTCTCTAGGAAAACAGAGTTCTTCAGTAAGCTCTTCAGAAGAAGATGGAACAATATCAGCCATACCAGCTGGAATCATCACTCAATCCACTACACCAATGATCATGAACACAACAGTGAATGCTACATCCTCAAAAGCACCTTATATTTTTGCAAAAATGCTACCTAGTTCTTCAGCCAGTTTATTAGTTACTTCAGGCACTACCCTAGGCTCTAGGATTACTACAAAAACCGCTGATTCTTCTGTTGTCAATTTGGATTTTTATGTGGCTTCAGCTTCACTTCCTACCACCATAGAAACACACAAATCTTTATTTACAACCGCAGTAACTGAAGCTTCACAGAGCACAAGAGAAACTCCAAAGATTAATATATTGAAAACAACTGGTACTTCAAGTCCATTATCACAGATTAAGAGTACCTCATACATAGCATCAGAAGTTAAATACACAACTTCATTTGAAAAAAACGTGGATATTTCAGAAGATGATCAGACTCCACATGAGCAAAAAAATGCTACCAAGACAGAGACAACCACAACTGACAAATCTTCCCCACCTTATTTGCCAGTAACTGCAGTTCAAAGCCTGCTTTTTTTAAGAAATACAACCTCAGTCAAAAATATCTCTATTTCTGGAGTCCTGGATGTAACAACATCAGATAGGTCTAAAATCCCAACACAGAAATCCATTACACCTTATTTTAGTGTAACAGAGGCCACAGAGCTGCAAACCAGAGCTATAATAGATTTATCTCATTCTAGTGGTGAAATGGCTCTGTCTTCCTCTTCAGGAACGACGGCTGTAGCTGACAAGGCTTACTTTGGCACGATGATGCATGCACTGATATCTACATCTTCTGAGTGTGTGGTATGATCAGTCTTACTTTCCCCTCTATGTTAAAATATATATTACTTTTCAGTCCATTCTGTTATTCTACATATGTAATAGCAGAGATTTAAAATAGTTCCTATTTTCTATGTAGTTTACTTGTTTTAAAATTCTTGGTTATTCTTAGAGGATAGTTTTGTTACTGCTGTTACACTGCCCTGGTATATTCTGCCACTTGGATGTATTGCTCTGAAAAAAAAGGCTTTAAATCTATGTGAGTTTTCTAGATAGCTAAATATATTTCTGAGGTGCAGAAAAATCCATAATCCTTGGAATATTGATGTTTCTGCATAATCTTACCCTAGATTTCCTTTTTACACTTATTTCTTTGTCATAGGTTTTAAAATGGGAACACATGATTTTGTGTTTCCTAAAATGCTTCATATTATAACTGATCATAATGTATGCCCTCAATGCATAATGCTTTACATAGGGCATTCCACCAAAGCTGGATGGAACAGGAAGGATGTGGGTGAATGGATATGCATCATTGTCATTGGTTACAACCACAAAAATGCAAGTCATTCCAAAATAAGTGATGGGGGACAGGTAGATGTGCTGATTCTGTCTCAGAGCTGGGGATGGACAAGTAATCACTTGACCTTCATAGAGGCAATGAAGTTAAAGTTGACTCTGGTTGTTTTTTCCTTATATGACAGCCGAGATACCTTGAACCTGTTGACAAATGCAGCCAGTATGTTTGTGTTAATATGGGTTGGATGTTATACAATCTTTCAAGGAACTGCCCTAAGGATGTGCACAAGCCACATTGTGGTTTTCGAGGAATGCCTGTTCAAGTTAACACTGATAGCTGTTGTCCAGAATGGGAATGTCCCTGTAAGTCACTCTTTTATTTTAAAATAAAATATGGAACCTTCATCTGTAAATATCAAGTACTAAATTAAAGGGTTATTACAATGAGAATATGAGGTTAAATGCTGGAATGAACTAAAAAGAGCTATTAATCAGCAAAGTAGAATTAAATATAATGAACATTTTGGTACCTTTGAATTGATATCCTGGAGAATAAAAAAAAAATTTTTTTTTGAATGCAAACATTCAAATGACATCTTTAGCATGAACTCCAATATTTTTCAGCTGAGACTTTTCCGAATTTTTATCAGTAGAAATGTTAAGGTCTCAACATTTTATGAAGAAAAATAAATTAAATACTAACTGTTCTGAAAGAAAGAACCATCGTATCTCATTTAGCTCTAATTGCAGTTTTTATTCATGCTTAGAAACTTTAGAAACTGGCAGATGAGTCTGCCAAGGGAACAAAAAGACTAAAGATAAGTCATATTTAAAACCTTGCAGCATCAATGAAACCAATATTGCATTTTATATTTTTTTCAAGATAAGACAAATAAGTCCCTTGTCAGTATCTCAAATACATATATATTTTTATGCATATGTTTAATCTCACATTGTGCAGATTCATTGGCCTTGCCTGTAAAACCTTAAGTAAAAATTTTAATCAGTTTAAACATTCTCCCCTACCCTGGGCACACAGAAGCAGGTTAAGGTATTTCCACTGAGTAAACTGTTACTTCAGCTTGTGGCTATAATGTATAATATATTGTCTTCAGAACAAGGTCATCTATCTATCTATCTATCTATGAATGTATGTGCAAAAGCAAATATTGCTAGAACTGACAGATTTTAGAAATGCCCTGTATTCAGTTTTGCGGTAACCTCATTAAATGACAGCTCTTTTTTAGGTCAGTGTTCTGTACTATCTGAACTGAGTGTTATTACGTTTGATGGAAACAACATAGCCCTCTGTAATATGGCTTCCTATGTTTTAGTCAAGTTACCAGGAGAAACTATTGTTGCTCATATTGAAAAATGTCCTGCTAATCAGGTAAGGTTCTTGAATTTATGCAATAATTACAATTGTTCCTTGAATTTTTTTGTGTTATAGGTTTGAAATTATGCAAAAATATGTCAATTAAAAATGTCACATAAAACCATACTCAATAAAAAATGACAAGTAATTTAATTTTCAAGAAGCATGCTTAATAATGCTTTCTAGATAAAATAATTTTATGGTAGTAGCAACAGTAATTGTTGTGTTATAAGGAAATTCAAATGTAGGTTCCTTTTAAATTATCAGAGGTGATATTATTTCTCAATATGCATGTCTCCTTTCAGGCTCTCCACACAGAAGTGTTCTCATAACCTTGAATTTGTGCTTTACAATATGGTCAAAGTAGTAAAATATTTTTAAAAGTGGCAAAATATATTTTGTAGTTATTTTAAGAAAGTATTAATGACTTTGTGATGTGTTGTCCTTTGTAGTTGTCTAACTCTCTGCATTGTCTACAGAGGGGGTCCAGCCACTTTATTTTCAGATTGCCAGTTTAGGTCAGGTCAGTCTCATCCTTAGAATCTGTACATACATTTCCTTTGCATTGTCCATAGTCCTAATTCATGCAGGCCTTAAGCAACTGGATTGAGTCCATCTTCAGTTTGTGGATAAACTAGTCAGTGATGAGGGGCTTCAACAGGCTTCTTTCCTTCCCATCTCTAGTTTACTCTCACAGGGTAGCTGTATGCTTGAACTTTAAGACTGTTAAAGGCAAAGGTCTTGCATTGTTTTAGATGTTTTCTATTAAATTGTTATCTCGTTTCCTGGCAGCAGTCTAAAGGTGGGAATGCAGAACACATACTCAGATGAGCTTTAGAAGTCTGTGGTTTTGTTTCTTTAAGAAACATATGTAGAAAGGACCTTTCAGTATATGCACTAAAGTTGCTGGAAAATGTGTATTTTTTATTATTTATAATGAATATACTAAATTAGTTTAATTATTTAGCTGATTGTAGAAGAACATTAAAGACAAAGAAAACAATAGCTTATTTTTGCTAAATAAAAATGCTGCTGATTTTTATTGCAGTTCTAATTTATTTTTAATATTTTCCAGAGTGCAAATTCAATAAGAAAACTAGTAAGTACTTGCTTATTTTGCTGATTTTAAAATGCATTATTATTATTAAATAATTAATATACAAATTACTATAGCACTGGTACAGAATTAGAAAAATAATAGTAACTCGATTTTCTTGTCACTTTTCTTTCAAGGTGCCACCTGCAAACACTTCAGGACTCTGTTTTAAGAAATTAAATGTCACAACACACACTTGTCAAATGCTTATCAATCGTTTAGCAAGAAAAGTAAGTATATATCAACAGCATATGTACTCTTAAAAATAGCTTGGAGAGATATTTTGTTGTGGATTGTGATAAATCAGATTTAAAATAAAACACTACAGGATTAGGATTACTTTTGCAGATCAGTTTCCAAATAATTCATGATATACTAGTGGCAAAACAATTTACATTTCTGGTACCATGTTTCACTTAAATGTAATTTTTCCAAAATGACACTTTAAAGCTATTTTGAAATTTAATGAAGCTGCAAAAGCAGTTCTATACTTCAGAAACCCTAGAATCCCAGAAGTGATAAATACTTAAGGTACTTTTCTTGCTAGTCAATAACAAGTCAGAACAGATGACTTTGAATAACTGGAATGAGGTTTTGTTTCATCATACAATATGTGATAAATAAGATTTATTCTTTCCCTAATTAGAAAAGATTTTTTGTCCATATGCCTACTTCATTTGCAGTTTTTGGAAGTGGTATGGGTGGGAAGCTCTCTAATTTAAACACTGTGACTTATTTTTGGCAGAGGCCATGAAAAGAAGTCTTTTGTTATAAAATAGAAATACCTATAAAATGCATCATTGCCATCTGGCTTTATCTCTAAAATATGTTTGGTTTATTTTAGGTAGTCGTGGATTCTGTAATTCAACCGCTACCATTTTCAAAAGACGGCCTGAGTATTCAGGACACTGGTGCAATGTATGTTGTTAATACCCCAGCTGGTATTAGCATCAAGTGGGCTCATTTTACAGGCATCATAGACATACAGTATGGATTACACTCTAACACAACGAGGAAGACAGAAGGACTTTGTGGTGAGGCTATGGTGGCAATTTTTTTCTTATTGAATACATTCCCAATTGGAATTTGCAACTCCCTTTTGTGTATGTGACCAGCTGTCGCTATAACTCTTGTTGTGACTCCCATTAACTATACTGACAATCCTATGTGAGGGCCTGTGAAATCCTATTAATTAATTAATAATAAATTAATCATTCTGTTTGAAAGCACTGCGTGCTAATAAAGTACTTTGCAGAACAAGTAGTGATCAGCACATTGTATCTAAATAACTTTTTAAAAATTTAATTATTTTACTTATTTCTGCCTGTTTTAAGAGTTTTGCTGAAGCCAAGTAAAGAAAAAGAAAATTTTTAGTGAAGAAGTGGCTGCTGAAGAAGTTCAGGTAGTGATAGTATATTTCAATAATTATGGAGACAAGAATAACAGATGTTAGCAGTGGCAGCTTATTGCTATGAAAATACTGACAAAAGTTTTATCTTGGGAAGGGTCCAAGTCTTTTGAGGACAGTGAATTAAGAATCTGAATTTAGACCTCTTGAGGCTGGGTCTAGAATACAAAACTGTGCTGGGGTGTCTCAGTCTTGAATTACAATGATAGTAAATGTAGCATATTTCAAGCTTCCATAAAGCTTTTATGGTTTTGCCAGTATCAATCATATGGAAAAGTGCAAGCAGACAATTAAAAATTACAGTAATTTCACGATTATAAGCTGCACCATTTTGACTAAAATTTTGATCCCTACCCAGAAATGCATCTTACACTCAAGGGCAGGTAATGTATGAATAATAAAAAAAAGCAAACAAAGCAATTCAGATATGCTTTATATGTAAAGACAAACAAAGCCTTTAAAATCAATTGCTGTCTTCTGCTTGAACAAAAGGAAGGTTCTCCTAAATCCAGTGAGAGAGGGTGGAGGCTGGCCCTGCATCTTTTCCCAGTATAATGCCATCTTCTCTATGCATGCTGAATGAGTGGGACAAGATGAGGTCAAATGTAGAAAGAGTTATAGAATAGTTCCTCTTTTTGTCATGAGAAGATAAAAAGAGAAAGACTATGCAGACAAATCCAAATGTAGCTTAAAATGATGCACTCACTACCTGATATTCTGCAGTAAAATCCAAAGTTTTCTTCAGTGCTTCTTTCCTGTCCTCTGCTATTCGCTCCTGTCTGGGATTCTGCAATCCTCTTCCTCTCATACTAGAATAAGTTGTGGGACTATGTGGTAAATTCGCTTTATTTTTAAAGCTATATTGATTCTGCAGTTCTGTAGCATAGCCTTACAAATTTTAATGCCAGCATTTTGTGATGTGCAGCAAGAAGAATAGTTAAGGATACTGGAAAGTGGTGCTACTGTAAAATGCTTCTTATTTAAATGCCATCTTCTGTATTTCTTCATGCTGTCTGGAAGAATAATAGCCACACCAAGCTAGTCCAGTTGTAACAAAGAACCCTGGAGAACATCAGTCTGCATGGCTGAAAACACAAGGGCAAGGGCTTAGGGTGTGCTTAACAGTGCAGATGGATACTGAAAACAAGAGAGGAATTTTGCCTCATCAATTCCTGACATGTAAAACTAGTATGAGATTAAAGTTTTGGCATTACTTGTTTTGTGCTTAAAGAGATCATGTATTTTAATTCATGAATCAATAGAGTAATGAATTCAGGTAGACAATGAATGCCAAGGGTCTGGGAAGGCTGTTTTTATTAGTGGTTTTGTATGAATAACTGGAGTAAGAGCAATATTTTCTTCAGACAAAGAATTTTTTTCATCAAAAGATTATTTTCATAACTTCTTGCACTTAGAATATCCAATTAAATCTCAATAAAGTGTGAAATCATTGGTGATGAGCAATTAATTTCAAAACCATCTATTACTCACAAGGAGCCACCTGCCATTGAGTAGAATGAGATCAGAATCTATTGCCATGTCAGTGAATTTCATACATTCATCAGCACATTTTGGTTGTAGTTTTTCTCAAAAGTTAATTGTTGTGAAAGGTACAATGGGTTGTATTGTATGATCTACTTGTTTTACTAAGCCATTGAGCTGAGAACCAAAATAACAAGCAGGAAGTTGGAACTACAGTGGACATGCAGCTGCTTCAATTTGAAACTCAGGTGACAAAGCTTCACAGGTTGGCCTGATGCAGTGTTAATCATAACTTATCAAGTGCACTTTTCTTTCCCAAATGAATGTTTATGGCGTGTTTGTTTGTGCTTTGAATATGATTCTCTGTCTCCAGGGGTGTGTAATGGAGATCCTAGTGATGACCTAAAAATGGAAAACATGACCATAATTACAAATAAGGAGGAAATTGAAATGTTCATTAAGAGTTGGGAAATTGAGAAATCACTTGATGTAACAACCAGGAGGCCAGTAAGAAACTGCACTGAAGATAACTGCACGTACTGCATGGAACTGTTAAACAGAAGCATTTTCATCCCTTGTCACAAGAAAGTGAGTATGAGGATCAGAAAAACCGCAGGACCAAATAAAATGATAGTTTAATAATTAAGAAAAGAGTGACTGACACATTGACATTTTTAATGTTTTTGCATATTTTTATGATTTGACAATGGAATGGGTGATTTAATACCCCTGTCTTCTTGTCTGTCGTAAACACACATACATATTGATCCCTGTGCTATTATGCTGCTTTTTTGAAATTATTTAATGGGCATTTCTCAAAGAAGAGACACTGGATCATCTTGTCAAGATAAACACATTCCAGAGATGTTATTTTTATTAAATGCTTGACATGGATCACTAGAACAGAAACCCTCATGTTTATGCTGCACACAACAGCAATTCATGCAGTTGCAGACTTACTGGACTAAAGAAATTTCCAGTTAAAAATTTTTGCATAGCCAATATTATGTTGACAATTTTGTATAATTTCTTACAGAAATAGTTATAATTAATTTCTACAAATTATACTTTTTAATGGATATACGGTGTAGCATGCAGCTATAGAGGTGGGTAGTGCAGCACAGCTGCTTTCCAGAACAGAAAATAAGGAGTCCCCAGATCTCCAAGGTGTGACTTTCCTGACTTAATTAAAAATAAAAAGGATTAATATTCAAGTGACTCTTTCTTTCTGAGAGATAGATGTGTTCAGATTCCTGATTCACTTCTTCTTGCTTTGCTTTTGTACCCTTTGTCTTTATTGAATTGCACTTCTATTTTCATCACAGACAAATGTTGTTAAAAGTATTGCAGACAGCTGAGTCCTTTCAAAGTCCTAAGACCTCTCTTCATTTTCCTGAGGTAGAAAAAAAATGCAGGGAATTCCTCTGAAAGGAAGGAACTATAGCAGTTTCTTTATATACAAAAATCAATAGATATTTGCACAGAAACATAGTGAAAGGGAGCAGTGGTAAGCAGTTTGGAATCAAGAAGATGGAGTAGCACAAGTGAGTAGTAGGATGCTTTGCATAATTGTTTTGACATATTTTATAATAATTTAAGGAAATCTGAGGAGTGATAATACCTACTGCATGTATGTTCCCAGGAAAACTCTTTTTGTGCATCTTTTCGTGGTTTACAGCAAAAACTGACATATACTCAAGACCTTCAAGTGGTTGGTTCATCTATTAATGAATTTGCTTTCTTTCATATACATGATGGTGGCAGAGCCAGAGTGGATGGAGAGTATTGTGCACTTGCTGGCATGAACCAGCTGGTCAAGGATAGGTATCAGAATCATCAGTGTGAGGAACTTATTGGCAGAAGTGAGGGACTTGAAGATTTACTGAAACCACAGGGAGAACTCAGCTGCAACACAGTAGTGAAGAGGCAGAATGAAATAAAATATTTTACATCTTGTAACAAATTTATGCAAACAAACCAAACAGAAATAATAGAGGTTGCACTACCTGCATTTAAGCTCAGTAAAATAGGCCATCAGGTTCTACAGACACAGAGTAATAAGTAATTAATTCACAGCAGGATTATATGGAAGATATAGCAGCCATGTTTAGCTGAGATTGTTCACTTTTAGTTGACAGGGTTATACTGAAAAGTTCTTTAAAGTAGTGTAACAATCTCATTAGGACTGCATTCTCTGTCTACTGATTATAAAAAATTCTGGCAGTTTAAGTTTTGCAGAATGAGTGTTCTGACAAAAAAGATATTTTTAATTTTAGTGGTTTTTTCCCCTTGTGGCTGTATTATTACCCCTAATTACCGATTTATTTTAGTTACAGGAAGTCCTTATACTTGTTACTTTCCAATTTCAATATGTTCCTAGGTGTCACCACAGGAATTTTGTGAGAAGATGTGGATCAACAGTACTAATTTTTGGAATTATGAGTGTGATGCACTTTCTGCATATGTGGCTTTATGCAACAAGCACAACATCTGCATTAAATGGAGGACACCTGATTACTGTTGTAAGCAGATAGCCATATTCTGTAACCATATGTGGCTTTAGCAATGAGTTTTTTTTAGTGATTAAGTGTTTAGTGATAATTTAAAATATATTTCTTTCTTTTATTCTTGTAAGTAACATTTGATTTTATCACAGTATTGGTAAATCAGGGTACAAGTTTGTAAGATGAGAATATATAATTTAGTCATGAAAGAATTTTAATCTCCATTTAATTAGCTGCTTACCTAAAGTACTGTTAAAAGTATAAATGCGTGCATTCTGTGCTAACTCATTTGTTATTACTACCTATTTAACCAATGAAATACTGAAAGAATACAGAAGCACTCCATGCCCTTTTTTATTCCTTGCAGCATTGAGCTGTCCTGAGGGCAAGGAATACCAGCCTTGCGTGCAACCCTGTGAAGCCAAGACATGCTTGAATAAATGGTTCTATGAAGATTCTCCCTGTTCCTATTTAAGGGAAGACTGTGTGTGTAAAAACGGCACCATTCTGCATAGAACAGACTCTGACCTCTGTATACCAGAAGAAAAATGTAGTAAGTACAGTAGGACAGAGTAGGTTTGCAGTTATATAACATTAACCACAGAGATATTAACAGTTCAAGGTAAGAGATAAGCTTAAATTGTGTCAGTCCTCAGTAAATGTGAATCTGATAAAGGTCCCTTCAACAGAGCCTACCTTTTTCTTAAGCTACAGCAGTTTATGTTTTCAGTTAACCTGGCTTTAAGAATGTGTTGATGTACCTCTATCGGGGGAAAAATGATGGTCATTCTTCTGTAGGTCCCAGGACTTCCTCCCTTGAGAACTTAGGAAGGAATAGCATGGGCAGGTTCTGTCTCTTGTCCTCACTCATTTTTACCTATAGAAAAAATTTTGTTCCTTTGTGACTTTTAAGGTCATCATCCTTTCTTGGATTCTTTTATCATAATGCTCCTCAGCCATATTATTTTATGCAATAATTTTATGCAAATCACAGTTGCTTACAGGAAATGGGAGCTGTCTTGCTTGTTGAAGGGATATAATGTTTTGTGTTTTTTTCTTCCAGCATGTACAGACAGTAAAGGACAACCCCGCTCTGCTGGGGAGATCTGGAATGGGTCTGTGAGAGGGTGCTGCATGTACAATTGCTTAGAAAATGGAAGCATTATTGCTGTAGAACCTGAATGCAGTGAGGATCCACCACCAGTCTGTGAAAGAGAAGGGGAAGTTCTACTCCATGTCATCGAGGAGAGAGCTTGCTGTCCTAAGAAAGTTTGTGGTATGTACCACACATTTTTTCTGTAACAGAAGTATAAAAGTAAGTGCTTCACATTCAAACACAGCTGACAAAGTTTAGATTTAAGAATTTTTTAAAATTTTTCTTTAGAATTTTTTCCAAGTACTTGTGGCTGCTTGGGCCATCAATTGGGGCTTTTATTCTTTATAAGAATTATTCACTTAAATAATTTTTTCTTAGAAGTCTACCAGTTAAACAAAACTTCTTGTTAAAATTATTTTTTAAACTCTTGCATGGAATTTAACAATAAACTGATATATATTCAATGATAGAAGTACCTTGGTATTTGGGGGCATTATCAGAGATTACTTGCTTTTCTTTCTAGTGCTTTGGTGTCATGAGCAGTACCCTCTGATCTACTACTGTTACCCAGAAGCTGTTTTCTGGGATCTGATACTGAATACCAATATTCTGCCTAGCCGTGGTTGTTAAGAAAAATAATAAGCTTACTGCTCCTAAAACATTAAACAAAATACACTAATTTCTTCATAACATCTTCAAGGAAAATGAGAACATATGGTCCAGCTGATATGGTGCTTTTGCTTAATGCTGTATTGTCAGTTTTCTCAAGGAATATCAGTGGGACATTATAAGTGACTTCATGCATAGGGAGCAGAGCAAGTAAATACCAGCTTTAAGAGGGATATAACTACCTGCTTGGATTGAGCTCAAAGGTCTACATGGTATTATGGAGTGAATTTTAAGCTGATTTGGGCTGCTTTTGTTTTGTGGATCTCTGTATTAGATGGTATAAATAGCCTAAGCTATAGGACTTGCACTTGTATCTGTTTAAAGATATCAAAATTGTTTTTTATCCCACAGAATGTAACATGTCATTGTGTGATGCCATTATTCCAACATGCAAAGCCAATGAAAAATTAGTGGTAGGCTACCACCCCCTGTCCTGCTGTCCACAGTACCGATGTGGTAAGGGAAATGTAAAACCACAGTTAGTGGAAAGTTTTCTGTACTTGTATTATATGTTGGAAGAAAATTTACATTACAGGTTGTTTTGATTGTTAACAGAATGGAACACTGTAAATAGCACCAGGCAATTATATATGTTTTCTCCATTATTTTTTCTGTTTGTGTTTTGTGTTACTTCTGATTTGCAGTCAATTTGGGATATTTTATTTTACTTAGCATATGAAGAATAGATTTTCTTTATCTTTTTCGTATTGTTTCAATGACTCCTTTTAAAACTGTTTTTCTCACATCCTACAGAATGTGATCCTTCAGTTTGTTTTAATGCCTCCCAGCCCAGCTGCAGAGAAGATCAATTTATTGTTGAAGCAAAACAGGAAGATCCCTGTTGTTTCTCTCATCTCTGTGGTAAGAAGCTTCTAATATTTTTATGGAGAGCTAAGGAATAGTCAAGTATTTACAAAAACAGACTATAATCCTAAAAGAAATAATTCAAGACTGGAATTCTTGGAGTGAGATTTCACTTTGTATAGCTTTTATATCCATAAAATCCTTAAAAGTTCTGTTACCTGAGTGACAAACGCAGTATTGCTTGTTATATAGTCTATTAGATGGAATTAACATGTGCTTACTTTTTGGTATTTAAAACTTTGTTCATGTCTGCTGGTTTTTGTTTTGTTTTTGTTTTTTTCTTAATTCAGTTTGTGAATCCTGTATTGAACCTATTCCCTTGTGTAGTGAAGGGGAAATTCTCACTGTAGACCTTAATACCATACACCACTGCTGTCCTCATTACTACTGCGGTAAGTGTAACTGTTGTGAGTTCAGTATGCCACCAAATTCTGTAAAGATGACAGACAGTGTGTGGGTGTGCAGGGATTTGTTTAGGTTGGCAGTTAGAGTGGGCTTCAAGTATAGACTAAGAGGTCCAAATGAGGGTGTGGAGGTACCAAATTTGATGTAGATTCAAAGTTCTTGAACAAACCTAGTCAGTGGAGTCTGGAGAGGTTATTTAGCTCACCAGACAGAATATGGTTATATTCACAGTGATCTAAATACCAGTATACTAATGTGGCACTGAATCCCATTATTGGAGTGTAAATATACAATTGTTCACAATATAAACCACATTTAATAAAACCGTTTCCATGTTGTTTTTCCTCTGTTCTATCATTCACTAATGTTTAGCACTTTGCACTTTTAGCTCCTAGGGGAAGGAGTAGACCAAGGGCTTCAAATGCATCTGGGTTTACTATTATTCAGATAATGAGCAAGCAGAAGAAAATATTTGCAGTGTAACTTAGTCCCTTTTCATAGCCTCATAAAACACATGAATTGTGCTATACATTTTAAGTAATATCTACAAGTATAACTGCTTAATTTAGATTAACTTGCATCCTATTGCAGTCTTTCAGGGTAATTTCAAATAATTAAATTGACTTCCAGTTACTTTGGAGTTTAGCAATTTTTACTTCAGTTGTTTCTGTATTTTGATCCTTTCCTTTCCCTAGTACTTTCACCCAGGTGAAATTATCTTCAAAGGCCTTTGGTATTTTTTTTCCCAATTCTGGCAGGGAGAAAGTTAAATTTTTGTGCATGATCTTCTTTCACACTCCCAGAAAGCCATTTCTGATAAGGGAGACAGTATTTTCTTATCAGCATCATATTTGGAGGGCAGTTGCTCACAGTTATCTTACAGAAGTGCGCTTTACAGTACATTTCCAGTCCATGTTTCCCAAAAATTGTCGTTTTAATTTTCTTTGGTACTGGTTATAATCTTAAGTAACTCTGAAGTAGGAAGAATATTAAATTATTCCTGTTTGATGTTCTCTGAAAATTTAAAAATCTTCTAAGGCAACTAAAATCACTTTTGAAAATCTTTGTTTAATTTTTCATTCCAAGGATATTTCAGATGCTTAAGAAACACAATAACATTTACAGTAATTTCACGACTATAAGGCGCACCCCTTTGACTAAAATTTTCCCCCGAACCTGAAAATGCACCTTATAGTCCGGTGTGCCTTATATAATGTACAAAGTTGCCAAATATGCAAACCCAGAAGTGTGAGCCGCAATAGAGGGGCAGCACCGGTCCCGCGCAAGCCGCGCAAGGAGAGAGCGGTGCCATGTTGGTCCCATACGAGCCGTGCAGGGAGAGAGCAGAACAGTGTCGGCCCCATACGTGCCATGCGGGGAGAGAGGGAAGCGCCGCTGCTGGCCCGGTGCGAGCCATGCGGAGAGGGAGGGAGCAGGCGGCCACAGAAGCCACGAGTCACGGCCACCCCAAGCAAACCCAGACCACAGGCAGACCCGAGCCGCCCCAGACTGCCACAAGGATCGCCACAAGCCACAGCCGCCCTGAGCTGCACCTCACCAGCCAGCGCTGCAAGCAGGCAGGAGTGCCGAGACTAACGGCAGAGGGAGGGCGCCTGGGGCTGCGTTTAAAGGCTACGCCAATCTGTGAAAAATGTTTGTAAATTGAGCATCTGCCAGTAAACCCTGCGATTGTGCGACTCCGTTACTATTTTGTTACTTTGTTGCCCGCGGCGCAGCTCCTCGTTGCACAAAAAAAAGTGTGCCTTATAGTCTGGTGCGCCTTATATAATGTACAAAGTTGCGAAATTTGCTGGCTCCCAAAGGTGCGCCTTATAGTCTGGCGCGCCTTATGGTTGTGAAATTACTGTATATAAAATAATTTTATTTTTAAATAAAGTTTATCAAAAGTAATGTAAGCTGGGAAACATGAAGAAAAGTTGAGTAAATTCTCATATGTCTTTTCCCCTCATTTAGTTTGTGATGAAAATCTTTGTTCTGAGCCTCCTATGATTTGCACAGATGACATGACACCTGTGAAGGAAAAAATACTGGGGCAGTGTTGTCCAGAATGGCACTGTGGTAATTATTGCTTTATTCCTTAGTCACAGCTGTTAGTCAAAGCTGTCAGTTAGCTAATTGATTAACACAGTTTTCTTTATCTCCTCAGAATGTAGTTGTGAAAATGCTACTATGCTGACCTGTAAATTGGTAAGTGGTGTCTTTTAAATATTGTTAGCAATGGTGTTCAACTGTCTTATTCCTCTCTTTTACACTGTTTGTTTCAGTAGGTTGTAAAGAGTGAACAGGGACAGGGTTGGATTGTCTTCCAGCCCTAGCTCAAGCATGTAATTCCAAGTGTCTATACAGTGTTGTCAACCAATTCTTGGAGAGATTTCACTTTGTGGTTGCAAGGTGGAAAAAGAAAAAAAAAAAAAACTCAACTGTAGTTTAATCCTGGTCAGTGTTGACATTAAACAATATACTAGTAAGGCTTTCTACATAAATAATTCATATTTAAAAAGATATTTAATGAGGTATACGCTTTATGATTATGTGTATCATCTGAAGAAATGTGTTATTTTTTTAATCATTTATGCTTTTGATTAGAATTATTTAAATTGAATTTAGCTGATACAAGAAGACATAAATATTTTGCTCCTCACGTAGTTTGTCATATTAGGGACTGTGATCTAGAAAATAATTGCGAGTGAGTGTTCAAACTCCCGTTAATACCATAGTGACCATATTTTCCTTATCCATTTTTCCTTATGTGAAGACAGCATAATGTAAATTCTATTAGGGAATTTTAGATTTAAATAGCTTTCACCTGTCTTTCAGAAGAAAATTCCTAGGAGGCAATCTTTTGCTAATACATTTATTATTGAAATAACTTTGTATCTCAGGAAAAAATGCTATTTATTGGCTCTGCTATTTTATTCACCCCTACAGAAATTGAAGTTCTGTTTTCTGTTTTAAGAGATAAATACGCTGAATAACTTTGAATGTGCTACTGTTTCTTAAGTATATTGCAATTTTTCTCTTTTATGAAACCAGGGGTAGAAGTGATGGAAGTAATATTTTACATTTTTAGAGAAAGATTGTCTGTTTAACACTACATTTAATTGTGCATGAGTTTGTAAACTTTTGTCTTTCTATATTCAGGGAGAAGTTAAAAAAATAGATAGCAGTGTTTCCAGTGCTTGCGGATGCACTCACTATATTTGTGGTAACTTTCTCTTATTCCTCATTGTTGTGCTTTAGTTTTTAGCTAAAAGGGTGTGCAAATAAAGCAGAAATGGGGTCATTGTAACATTCCGAAATATAAATGCTCTATTGTCTTAATTTGATGTGTGTCCATCTAGTTATGCAATGATACTCTCTTTTTTGAATATGAATAGCAGGCTTTGCCTGCTAACCACCCACTTTGTATCTATTGTGGCAGAGTGTGGGAGTGCTGTAGAACTGCCCATGCTTTCAGAGTCAGGTACAGTCTCTCTGGTGAGAGGCAAGCAGCACCCAGGCAGCGAACGGCAGCTGAGTGTGAGCAGGGCAGCTGCTACCAGTACCCTTCCAAAATGAGACATCTTACACCGGGCAACAGAGCTGTTCAGCTAGCACAAGAGGAGGTAGCCAGTCTTAAGATCAGAGCTCTGCTCCCTTCCCTTGCTTAATCACCCATGTAGATTAGATTCCAGCTGCACTGTCCTTGGGGGTGCTGAGGCAAGCTGCAGTCCAGGCAGCAGCCCAGGATAACTGCCTCCACGATCCAAGCACATATTTACGGTACAGTTTGAGCAGATTACTGGACCACAGGTATTTGTAGGCAGAATTGCTTAATTAACAGGAAGGCTAGATTTTGTGATGTGCCGAATAGCAGAATGTTAAATATTAGAATACTTTTAAAATAAGAACAGCTGGCTTTTTTCACTTCCATAGTAGGAACACTATCAGTTTTAGGCAGTTTTGCATTTTGTAGTATTTTCTAAAACTGAATTACCATTCCTCCCACTCTTATTTGGCAATTAAAATTACAAACCAATCAAATCTAAAAGATAGAAAACTTTTGCAGTGAATAGGAATTTGCCCTACTTTTGTCTTACCATTGGTTCTGTAAATTTATATCATGATTTTTTCCCCCTCTTGTAACATTTATTTCTTTTGGTTTTAGAGAAGGATGATGTGTGCATCTTCCAAGAGGTCACTGTACTGAATCCTGGACAGTCAGTGATTCAGTACTTGGATGGAGACCTTTGTTACACTGTACAGTGTTTAGAAGAAAAAGACCAGAACACAGGCTACAATGCCATGCATTTCACAATGATGAACTGTTCCCAGCAATGTGAAGCTGTGAGTATTCTTAAAATATGGGAATGATGCAATTTGTGATCACAACTGCACAACTAGGATTAAAGTCTGAGTGAAGACTTTTGCTAGTTGTGTTTACTCAGCAAGAACTTAACAGCTTAGCAGTGATGATGTGTATCTTGTGTTTACATGATAATTTTGAGAGGCAGTTTCTAGCAGCCTATGTAAACATATCTGTCTAACTGTCCATCCATCCAT
>PYHW01010552.1:7608253-7653167 GCA_013186435.1 Turdus rufiventris
CATCCATCCATCCATCCATCCATCCATCCATCCATCCATCCATCCATCGTTTTCCTTGGTGTTTTTAATTTCAGGAATCAAAGAATTTCCATATAATGTAGGTTTAAAAAGTACTGGTTTGTCTTCCTCCTTTCCTTTTTTTCCCCAGCATCAAGTATATATTCCTTCCTTCAGTCACGACACCTGTTGTGGTACATGTCAAAATGTGTCCTGCTCTTTTCATGCAGAGAATGGAACCCAGATTGTGTATGAGGTAAGTACCTCTGAAAAGAGATAGGAAGTAACTGTAATAATATAATAGACAGGAGTCTGATAGGCATTTCTTAGTTAACTCATGCTGTCATCCTTACTTCATACCTCCTTAGTGCTGGTTACATGCTTAGAGAATATTTATGATGTATGATTGGAAATGAGTGTGTTTATCTAAAGACCTGCCATTTCACATGTAAACTACATGTAAATATCTTATTGCTTGTAATATTTTCTGCAAAATATGAAAATGTCATAATTTAAATTTTGGCTGGATATGTTGTAACTGCACAGCAGGGTTAAAATTGTAACTCTTAATTATGTACTGTGATTTATATGTGTTTAGAGCTTCTGAGCCTACATCAGGACCTATGTCCCCCTCTTCTCAGGGCCACTCTTCTCTTCATGCTGTTTACTACAGAAAGGAAAAATGCAAATTGAGATTCTGGAGTTCAGGATCATGATGGTGTGTTCTAGCATCCATATACACAGAAATTTAGATGTGGCCATGACTTGGTTCATACTTCCAGTTGATTTCAGAGCAGAAGAAACGATTGAACTGGCAGAGAGTCCTTTCATTCTGCAGTAGGACACCCATGCTCAGCAGCATGCTGGAGGGTAGAGCTATGGCTCCAGGGAGGAGTAGTCTCTGATGCTTAGAGGATGGCCTTTCCCTTTTGCCACATATGGGTGGTCTGCAGCGGACTTTCCACAGCAGTAGATGCTACAGCATGAGGGCACTACTTCTATGGACATTTCAGGTTGGAGATAAAGCTGAAGTGTTTTGTCTTTCCTAACAATGGCTTTGTTTTATATATTTAGGAAGGAAGCACCTGGTCCTCCAACTGTACCAACTACAAATGTGTAAAAACTGCTGCAGGGGCTATTGTGCTGGGGTCAAGTGTTGTCTGCCCCCCATTTAATGACACTGATTGTACAAAGGTTTGTACTTTGGGTAAGGTAAGTGACAGTAATTACTCTGGAGTTTGGCTCACACTCCACAATGCATGCAAACTTCAGGCACTTTCTTTAAATTAAAAAAGTGGTAAGTAAAAACATGTAAATGAGCAATGTGCAGTCATTTCCTATACTCCTGTTTTCTTCCAGACTGACAAAGAATCTGTGAGGAGTGTAAAAGCTTGGCTTGTGTTTTGTTCATGACTGCTTTTAGAATATTGTGGAATTGGAATCATGCTTGACATACCTCTACAGAAAGTGCTAATCACTGTCTTACTTTAGTTTGGAATAATACTTTGTCAAGTTCATAAGACACACACAATAAATAATTCCAATCAAGAAATTAAAAACACTCCATATAAAAGTCAGCTATATTAAAAATTCCTTAAGCTGTTCAAAGATTAGGGAGATGGCAGTATATATAATTTTATCATCGCTTAAACTGAAATATGTGTAAATAACAAAAAATATCCAGGGTATCTACCAACATCATATATTTAAAAATATAAAGCTGGCATATCCACATAAACTTATTTGAAGAACATGTATCCTTCATAAAGATTGCTTATTTGTTTACAATTTAATTTCTAATTTAATAATTCTCTAACTTTATAATACTTGTACAATTTTTCACTTGCAGTACATCCTATATTTAATATGAGCTATAAATAATAATAAATATATATATAGAAAGGGTAAGTACCATTGCGACCTTGACTACAGATTATACATGTAGCACCAGTCCTATTTGTCTAGAAAAGTTCCTATTTCTTCCAGTCCTGAAGAAGATATTCTATTTAAAAATAATGTCTATACTATCAGTTAATGCTTGAATTTCTTCCTTGTAACCATTCTGTCACCATCGATTAGGTTAAGATTTTAAAGAACGGAGCCATAAAATTAACTTTCTGAATCAGTCTGACCTGTTTTTGAAAGATGTTGAGCATAGGCTTGACCCAGTAGCTGAGAAGAAAGCTTTTCTCACAGGCAGTTCAGGATAATTCAGGAATATCTGAGTTTAAGTGCTCTTTTAAGAAGTTCTTGAACTACTTATTCAATGGAAAAAATATATGCTTGTGTGAAAAGATAGAAGCTGAAAAATTTCTGTGTTTTGTCTGTTGTTATCCTACGTGTTATATTATGTAGTCTGCTTGATATACAGATCTGGATAGTTTGAAACTATCCTAATAAATCTCCAACGTGGGGAAATAGATGATAGCAAATTATACAAAAAAATGCTTATAGAAAGTCAGTGACTTCTTCAAAGGAAACTAGATCAGATGTCAACTGAACACAACTAAACTTCTCAGCAGTGATGTGTTCATTTTCAGTTTCAAGGCTGTAGAGAATTTGTGAAGCAAACCTTCAGCTGATACATATCTTTGAAATTCTGTTGATTTCACTGGCATTACTTTTTATTAATTTGACATCTTTACAATGTGGAATGTCTTGAGATACAATTCCCTTTACATTGGGCCCAGACTTTTTTGCTATACTCTTCTTTTATTTTCCTAGAATGGAGGAATTGTGCAGACGTATAATGATGGCTGCTGCAAGACCTGTAAGTGATGAAGGCTGCAATATGTGCTAGTTTGGCTTTGGTTTTGGAGGGCTTATTTTTTAACCTCAGTTGCTTGGACATAAAGAGGGAAAAAGCATGCAGTTCCCCCTAAAAATCACATAAAATTATTGTAGTTACCTAACTACTCTTATTAAAAGATCTTGCTTAATTTGGCTGCTGACATGGTGATTTTTAACATTATTGTTCTGGAGTATAACCAAATCTCTCCAAATATTATCCATGGACAATTAAAACTGCCTCAATTAAAACAATTAAAACGTTCTCTTTATCATTAAGTTGGCTCTCAAATAGCGCCTATATGATCTTTACCTTAAAAGACAAGAATCTTTCCTCTTAAAAGTGATTCCTGATTCAATGACATTTTGCAATACATCTTCAAACTTAGCAATTCATTCTGTATCCCTAGTAAGTATTTTCTAAGTCCAAAATACTGAAATGTTTTTTCTTAAATCCCAATTGAAGAAAAATTAGAATAATACTGATGATAGCAATGCTTATATAAAATCAGCCTTTTAATATCTGGTAATACATTCACATGTTCTGTGTGTAACTTTAAACTATAATTAAATGTGACTCAAGCTGACATAAAGGTTTCCCAATTTATGCAATTTTAAAAACAAATTGAGAACAAACTGGTTTTCTCTGCAGTTTTGACTAGAAAATTTTTATTATCTACATATATAATTTTGTGTGTGTACATAAATATATCTATAAATTAAACACTGTTCTGTAAAACTAATTGTGTTTGTGTGAGCAAGGACACGTTCAAAATTACAGAAGATCTTAACCCTCTTTTTTGGCCTTGTTTGTGTTCGACATTAGAGTAAAAGCAAATTAGTCTTTGGAATTTTTATATACAAACCTTTACTTAATATAATTGAATAACAGGTTGCAGATTTGTAACCATACATTGCACGGTTATTATATAAAACTATTGAATATAATTTGGAGAAATAAGGGAAAGTAGTGATATTTATAAAATACAGAACAATACCAAGTTTCCGAGCTATGTGAGTCTTAGAAAGGAATCTGCAAATTTTGTTGTTCCATTGTAACCAAAACATGGGGGGGGAAAGGGTATTTTAATACAAAAGATTTTTTTTAAAATTGAGAATCAATAAACTGTTGGGGGAAAAAAATCTTCCTCCCCCACAAAGCAAAACAAAACAAAAGTTGACATTATTCAGAAAATTAGTCTGAAGAATTATTGACTGCTGGTTCTCTGTTGACCAGGAAGATCTATAATTTTGGCTATATTCTATGGCCTCAGGAAAGGCATTGTTATACTTCAGAAATACTTGCTGAGGTGGCTGCTAAAACCCCCAGATATCATTTCTACAATTATATGCTATTTTATTTTTATTTTATTTTTAACTAAAAGCATGTGCCCTCTGGTGAAGCAGTTAAGATGAGTACTTATAAATAGAGCTTGCAACACATTGGGATTTTAATGGGAACAAATAACTTTTCTGAAAGAGCTTGATTTAATGCATGCAAAGTGAGTGCATATATTTAATTCTTACCTTGCCATAGACAGACTAATTCCAAAAGTTTGGTTTAAAAGTAAGCATTCCAGTTTTGTGTTAACCAGGAGGGTAATAAAGTATAGGCCATCTTTAGTGAGACTTGAAGCAGCTGCAGAGTTTCTAAATTGTAGAAACTAACAGGAAAGCTGATAATCTTTTGCTAAAAGTAAAATTGCAGTTGGCAGTGTAAGAATTAATGAAGTGTCATTTATACAGAAATGTTTTTATTTCATGAGAATCTTCTATTCCTAATGATTCTGCCAGGTTCTGGATTGGGTCTATTACCCTTTGCCATTAGTCCAGTAGTGCCCACTGGTAGTAGTAATTGTGAACCAGGTATTATTTTTAATAATGTATTTTCTTTTTTTTTGTTTGTTTGAAAATAATATAAGCACTGCTTGATACATGTGTCATAGCTGTCATCATCATTGGATGTTACCATGAAGTTAATGGTTCTGGGCCTGATACTGAGAGATGCTGATCCTCTGCTGGCTTCCCAAATTAGTGGTTTTCTAAAGCCTGGTTAAATTCACTGCTCAGCACCTGTCAGAATTAGGTTAATCCATTTCTGGTATATGCTGTTGATGGTTATTCCTGCTACTCATTGTTGAAATTGGTTTTATCACATAAACTTACTGTACAGGGTAGTTTTAATAAGAAATGTTACTTTTAAAAAAGCATAATTGTGAATACTGTTTCCAAGAGATTCTAAATCTGAACCCAGGTCTCTAAATTTAATGATGAAAATATTTTTGCCTTAAAATACAGCAAGAGTGTGTGTTACTGGTCTCACCTTTGCTATGGATGATTTGGGTTTATGCTGTATTTCTTTGCCACAAATAATAAGTTTTACACAGTTACAAAAATAGTGAGAGCAGGGGTGGGGAGAGGGACATGACACACACAATTGCAACCCCATGGCAATATACATGTTTTATACCAGAAATTACTAAATGTTACAGAACTGTTGCAGTGCACTCATAATTCTTTGCTTTTTAGAATAGGTGTAATAGAAACTCCTTCCTCAAATAAGGAGTAGACAAAGCACATCTGATACTAAAATGCAGACCTGATTTACAGTTCAAGGTTGGAGAGAGGAAATTGTAACAGCAGAGGTTTCATAAGACATCAGCATATGCTGAAATGTTATATATATCTCTATATGACTTGTAGCAGTACAAAGATTGTAATGTCTACACATACTCAAGCTGGCAAACATTTTCAGATTGAAACATCACGGAAATTTTTAAAGTGCTTCTGAGGAAGTAAAAGTCAGATGTTATAGTCTAACAATTTTGCTCATACCGTGATCTGCTAATTCAGTAACAGAATTTTGTTTGATTCTTCAATGCACGGGTTAAAATCTAGCGATGCTCTGCAGCCAACCTAATTTTTCGGTACTTAATGGAATTGTGGTTGCAGAATATCTTGGTTACTCAGAGATAATTTATCTCATAAAAATGTTCTCAAGTTTCTGGGGAACAGAAGAGTTATTTTTCTGTATACACAACCTTGAAATGAGGTCAAGAAACTACTGAATAGTGCTTATTATTTTATATGCTGTATGTCCAGAATGGTTACACAGCAAAACCAACAGATTGTTTTGATGGGTAGTAAAGCAGGAGATCTAAATTACTGCTGTTACACAGATAGTAATAATGGTCTGATACAGAGTGAAGCATGAAAATTGCATGTTTAATTGTTTCAGTATTATGACTTACACTATGTTTAAAAATGACTTTTCACCATACAGCTGACTGCATGTTCTACATGCTTCAGATCTTGTGATGAAAAGTGCACCATATTTAGCAAATAAATGCCTGTGTCTCTTTAAAGACTTCCTTGAAGGAAATATTTGTCAAAAAGATATGAAAATAATATAACTATATCTAATTTTTAAACATGCAAAATAGTATGAAGATTGTAATCACATTCACACCTTTACCTTCTCAAATGTTTAGTTCTGAGAATTTTGTAAAAGGCAGGATAAAAATCCTGCTTACATACAACATTCCAAATAAAATAGAATTAATTCCAATACCATTCAAAATTGCTCAACACATCCTTTTTCTAATTGCTTATATTTCTCTTTCTATATATGCAATTGAAAAACATATTCATAGTTTAATATTTTAAAAATTTGTATACCTTATTTGGAGCATTTGATGCTCATACATGCCACCTAAAAACAGGTAATACTGCACAGGAACTATATATTAATATATTAGATTTAATAATAAAATTATGGAAACAATAGTTTCTGTGTGTACATTAATGTAAATGAAGTATAACTACTTAAATTATGTTAATATTTTTTCTTTTTAAAGAGCAAATACATTCCAGAAGATGTATTGATTCAGCATGTGTTTTTTGTATTTTATCAGGCAAAAAGGAAGAAAGGATTTGCCAGAAAATGACAATCAGGACAACCATAAGAAAAAATGATTGTATAAGTCAAAGCCCGGTAAGCATAGAATTTCAATGCTGGACCTATTTCATGCCAAACCAAGCATTAAAATGTTGGTTGTAGCTAGAAAGAAGCAGCAAAAAATGCTGCTTTCTTCTCAAAAACAGAACCCTTTACTCTAGGAATGTTATCCTACATTCCTGGAGTTTACAATGGAAAAAAACTAGCTATTTCTAGTACTGAAAGACTGAGTCTTCCTACCTGGAGAAACATCTGGCTTCAAATGAAAAATACTGACTATAATTAATTAATGAAGGCACTGAATTCTTCAATGCGAAATAATATCCTGCTCTAAAAGAGGAGCAGAAATGTTTCAACTTAAAATGTGATGGAACCCTACTGCATTCCTCTTTGAAGACCTTTATGCTCTCTGTCTTCTTCCTCACATAGCATGGGTTTCCATATCATAAATTCATGTTCCCATTTATTTATGGGTCTGCTTAAGACATCTTATTTCTCAGCTTTGGTAAAGCCCCCAGAAAATTTCTGAGCAGCAAATATGCTTCTCATGTAGCACTTGAAAGGGAAAAAGTCAACAAAATATCTCAAAGCTTCTAAAAGCCCTCTGGCAAGATTCTGTTGGAGAACTTAAGGAGTCATTAGGGAAGAGGCAAAATGTCATCACATGTTAATAGCCATCCTGATCGAAGCTCAATAATGACATGTTCAAATTTTAATTGCAGGAGTGCATGGCATTTTTATTTAGTTTTAGAAGGACTGAGGGAGTGTACATATACAGATGAAATTAGAGTAGTTTGCCATAGTTAAGAGATAAGTCTTGATCCCTTCAGAGTTACTTAAACAACCTAGGGTTAGAGACACCAATACAACAAAATAAAGCATGGTATTGACTAAATAAAGAATATTAAGATGAAAGATTTAGTCAAACCTCATTGGTTTTTTAAGCCAAGTGAAAAGATCCTTGCTCTTTCATCCAGTTCTGATCTCTGCTCTCATGCAGACAAAAAGGCTAAGAGCTAATGGATAGGCAGTGGAAACAAATTCATTCTAGTGCCTTTCATGAATCAGTGCTGCAGTACAAGAGAGGGCTCTGTTCAGCTGTGGTCCCTCTGCATTGCTGCAGAACTAAAACATTCAGAGAGGAGTAATAAGAATGTTGACCAGGTCATGTCTTGAAGAGCACAACAAATGAAGCCTTCCTTTTCATCTTTCTGTTGTAAACTCTTTATCTTTTCTTCCCTCACTATCCACTTTCCAAAAAGACCTACCACCATCCTATGTCTCTGTATTAGAGCCCTCTTTTCCCAGTATCTCCTTGTTACCAAATTCCTTGGTGACTGTACATCCTTCACAGAAGTACATCCAGATTTTCATGTCCTCATACCCTAAACTTCAATTCCTTTCCTCTCCAGCTCCTCCACTGGCACTCTTTTTCCATCACATGATTTTGGCCCATTGAATGGTATTATGTGTTGTGACTGGCTGGGAACTGTGTATGTATTCTTGGCCAGATTAATACTTTGGGTAGTCAGACTTTGGATAGGGCTGAGCATGGTAATTTGACGATTATAAGCCGCACCATTTTGACTAAAATTTTGGTCCAAGCCCAAAGTGCGGCTTATAATCAGGTGCGGCTTATAAATGGACAAAGAATGAAAAGTTGCTGTTTTTGTTTGGAGGACAGGTGTCTGCTGAGAAAGGCAGGAGCTTCTCTTTGAAATGGAGAATGTAAACCCCCTCCCTCCAAATTATTATAGTTTTGAAATCAAGGGGCTCTCAGGCAAAGATATGGGAATGGGAATAACAGTCCTTTATTGGGGAAATTAGAATAGAAATACAGTATTACAAAGAACAAACCCCGAACCCTGACAAAGTCAGAGTACAACCTGACACCCCGTCAGGCAGGGTGTTGGTAGCAGTCCCATTCCATGGTGGCTGCATCCCTCTGCAGTGACAGATGTGGCTCAGTTGGAGCAGTGCTCCTATACAAGGTGCAGTTTCCCTCCTGAGGTCCAGTGGTGATGTGGAGAAATCTGATTTCCCTCTGGAGTCCAGTGGAGAAAGGGGCTCCCTTGGTGACCCAAACCCTCTGTTTTTATCTTGGTAAGAAATGTTGGGCTCTTCCCTCTGGCGGGAGCAACTCCCAATGGGATGCAGTAATTTTATCAGTCCCACAGTGGGACTCAATGGCCATTAGCAGAAAATGACTCGCTGGAGGAAGGATGGGTTGTGAAAAGATAAAGAACAATGCCCTGCCTGGTTTCAATGCATAGCCCATTAGCAGAATATCTGACGTGGAGTTAAGGATCACCGCCCCTACCCTCAACAGATGGTGATAGAATAGATACCTTTTATCACATTCTGTATTGTAACGTGCGGCATATAATCAGGTGCGGCTTATATATGGACAAAGAATGAAAAGTTGCTGGCACCCGGAAGTGCGGCTTATACTCAGTGAGGCTTATAATTGTGAAATTACTGTACTTTTAATTAATGAATAACTGGGATTACTGGTGCTTAGGATTAGGACAAAGTCTTTTTTTACTTCTGTCAAATCGCAGGAAATTTTCAAGTTATAAAAGTAATCTTTTAGTCTCATTTGTCTGGGTATGGCCCATTTCATCACAGGCTTGGAGGGGAGCAGCTCAGAGTGTCTTTTACATGCCCCACCTGCAGAAGAAATCAGATTTCAGTCTGTCACAAAGAGAACTAGACCTAGTTTAGCCATGCTTGATTTCACAGCATTTCAACTCTGCTTAAGTTTCATTAAAAAGTAGAATTTTTTTTATCTCAACATGTCACCTAAGAAAATTCTTCACATGATTGTAACAGAGAAAGCTTTTCTCTGTTGAAACCCAGAGCACAAATAACTTTCTAGGTAGTATGTGCCCTAGCTGGTTTGTTACTGCATCTACTTTTTGGATATATTTCTTTGAGGGATAACACAGCCCTCAATCGCAAACAGTAAAAATAAGAAAGGGAAAAGCTTTTGCACTGATATGCTTTTCCTCTTTAAAGAAGAAAGATAAACTTCCCTTCATTTTTCTTAGAAGAATTTAACTTTCTATCAGTGAACATGAAAAGGACAAGGATTCAGCTGTGCTGTTCCAAAGTTAATAATTTATAAATGGAGATTCAATTTTGGTATCCACAGCCTAAGGTTGAAACAAAATACATGATTAAAAAATAAAGAAATGCTTACTTTAAAAAACATTTTATATGTGGCTAAACTTAGAATGAATGAATTTCATAAGATAAAATAATTTTTAAGAGCAGAGTTCTTTTCAAATGTAAAAATTGGTTTTAATCACAAAGAATTTTGAAATGTATTATTTTTATAACAAAATTTGAGATATCTTTATTCTTATTTTCTTTTATTTTATTCATAGGTAAATGTGGCTTCTTGTGATGGAAAATGCCCGTCTGCAACAATTTTCAATGTCAATATTGATAGCCATCTAAGATTCTGTAAATGTTGTCGAGAAATTGGAACACGAGTCCTGACCGTGCCCTTGCGCTGCTCGGGAAATGGCACTGAAATTATGTATGTCATTCAAGAGCCTATAGACTGCTCATGCCAATGGAACTGAACATTACTGTGGACATGACTTAGCTTTCACCCGACACAGTTTTTTGGTCATGGATGGGTACAGTATTCTGCAGGGAAATAAAAGAGGCATCAGTTATGCGTTATAATGTAACTTTTCCTGAATTATCAAAGATGTTGTTTGTTGTTCTTTGAAGTGTCTTCGAAATTTTGGAAAGAATAGAAAGAAAACCATAAATCCTTTGGAACAAGATGTTGTTTATTCATCATTTATTTCTACTCTGTGACTTTCTGATGAGGTGGTGAAAAAAGCTAGTTAATATGGTTAATATTTCCAGTGTTTTAAAATTTTGTATCATGGCTACCTATCAAACTCAAGAATTTCTCAAAACATTTCTCACTGGTTCATTTACTTAGAGGCATCCTATTGAAAACCATCACCAGTTCCATGTTTAAATGAGAAAGAAGCATATTTAGATTTTGAAAATGACTGAATTAACTTGTTTTAAAATATTTTAAAACTTATTTTAAAAATAGACTTTTTGTCCATTAAGCCATTGTCCGTGATTGGATTCTGCTTACACTGTAAGTCACTGAGAAACACACAACCATGATCTGAAAGTACTTGTAGGAAATCTGCTTAGTGTAGAGCAGAAACATGATATCTTGAAACCTTAGACATGTATTTAATTTTTATGTATATTATAAATATGAAGCATGTCTAGGTAAAGGCTGAAGAGTTATAGCTCTTGTGCCTTAAAATATTTGAAAGCCATTTCAGTCTATGAAGATTTCCATTTTATATCCATTTTTTCACTTTTCACAGAAAAAAAATTGGCTATTTGGTAATATAGAACAAGATTATATGTATATATATTTATTTAAAAACCTTACAATACTGCATATTTTAAATATTCATAATGGTTTTTGTCTTTGTTTTCCAGTCTGAAGATTAGTGTTCAATATATTTTTAAATTTTTTTCAATATATATATTTAGACTATTGACTGAATTATTGAATCATACTTGTTGAGTCCTGGAAAAATAGTCAGGTAAAATAAATGTTTTGAAGGCCTTAGGTGAGTTATTCATGCTCAATGAAGCTGTAAATATCCATGATTCAGCACATTAAGGTGAATCTCCCTTTTACTCAGCATACTATATAACCTGCTATTAAAATTAAGGATACATGTATAAGCTTGTTTTTAGAATATTACTTTGCTTTATAAACTCACTGAATGAAAATTACATAAATTATTACGATATTTTCCTTATCAGTTTTCCTTTTAACTGTATAAGAATTGAAATTCTTGTCTAAAAGTTTGAAAATCTTCTGGTAGTTTTGATTTCTAGCTGTCATCATTTAAATATGAAAAGACTGGATTATCACATGGATTATCACAATGAAACATAAGCAATTAAGTCTGCCTTAAAATGCAAGGCAATTTTTTTACTTCATGTGACAAATCTTTAATTGTTTTCTACATACAGTTTGATGGCTTATAAAGAAAGGTAGTTTATACAAAGAAATCTATCATTATTAACAAGACTCATCTACTCACCCATATCATTAAAAATAGTGACTTGATTTAAAAACTAAATAGCAACCCATTGTAAAATATCAGCAAAATATTTAACCATGATAAAGAAATAATGATCAACTAGTGATCAAAATAAAGTGACACTTTGAGAAAGGCTATGGTTCATCTGCATGTTTTTATGATTTTTAAGGCAGATATTTCAAGTTGTATTATATACCAGGGCCTAGAACCAAAATATTCTCTGATACTTCTGTTAGAATTTGTGTACAGAAACTTTTCATGCAGGCAAGAAATAGAAGTTAAATCATAGTCATAGATGTAATATTGGTGTACTCTTACAGCAAATTAAAGGAAAACTTTTAAAAAAACTCACCATATTTGTGATTTTTTAAGATAGAGTTAGGTAACCTATACTTGCATTAAGAGAGTTCAGCCCAAATCTACTTAATGAATTTAGTATTTTTTAAAGACGAAGCTCTCAAAACAAAGTGCTTTTCAATTTAATAACAAATATTTTAATTGAACGGCTGTGGCCTTTTATAAGTCATGCATGCCATTTGCTTTTCCAAGATTTAGACTGTGTTTGTAATTGAAAATAATTTAATAAACATTATTTGGCAGAGTGATAATAAATCAGTGCAATTAATAAAGCTTTACCACTAAGATGAATGCTAATGCAAAACCTTAGGAAAGCCTGGAAATTACAAAAGAAGTTATGTTTAAAATTAACTTCATGACAACCTGCAATAAGATAAATGATATTAAAGTATTTTATCCCACTTAGTTTGCTTTTTTAAATGAAACATTTAGTAGGAAGTGTGTCAGGATTCTCCCTGAAGCCTACAGCAAAATCTTACATCTTCAGTGGAGCTGGATAGGATGGCTCTGAGGTCATGCCTTTCATTTTACAGTTAAACTTCATACTTGGGCTGCTTTGGCCTTGTCAGAAAGTGAACTTCTATTAAAACCCATGAACCATATCCTGGACAGCCCACCCAACTCTCTGACCCCCCAGGAAGGTGACACTGGCAGAATGTGACGTGTTTTGTACAATGTGAACTTGCCCTTGCACCAGAGAGAAGGTTTCAGTGAGTCTGCAGCGTGGCAGGACTGTTCTGCTCCACACATTGCCTCTGTCCGCAACCTACACATAACCACATATACAGTTTATGGTTCTGTTTGGGCTTTCTCATGTCTCTTCAACTCTGCATTCCTGCCTCAAACTCTATCCTCAAATTTTGTGTAACTCTGTCTGCACAGGTGTCTTATGAGCTGCTTTGAAAAGCTGATCCAACTCAAATCTTATTTAGATAAATACCAAAATTAATTAGTCTGTTTATTATTGTCCAAAAGAGCTTTAACACCCACAGAGTTCCCTCCCTTCTACATGCTCTGAAACTAAGGCTAGCATAATTTCTACTCCCCTAAAAGGAAGGCTGGGAAGGCATTCTCCTGAAACTCCCACACTGTCATTGAAAAGGGCAAGGAACTGCGCACGGTGGAGTGGAGGCTTCGTGCTGCAGTCCCACCATGGCTTGTCATTTCTCCCATTTGTAACTGCTTCCTGTGACCCTTTGTTCCTACATTTCCACTGTTATGTTCACCTACTTGTGATTGAAAAGAATTTGGACAATATAAAGGCTTAGCCATAAAACTATGCACATATTTTAGGGACTAACATGAATATATCTCTACACTTAGATTGTACCTGAATGTGCTTTTATAAAATGGTAAGTCTTTCACGTGTTATTTATTTTAGACTACTATACCTTTGCCTTTTTACCAGGTAATTTGTTAAGACCAATTATAGCCCAGAAATACAATTAGAATTTGAAGCACAGCTTTTAATATTAGCTATAGGTCATTTACTGTGTGCTTTCCTTAATAAAGTCTGAGAGTACAGCTGTGCAGGCAGCTAATATTCCCATTTTTTTTTAGCTAGCCAGATCTGTATACTAAAAATAAAAAATAAAATTTAATTCATTTGCATGATTTATTTCCACGTTGTAGACAGATCTCTTCCCAAATACATGCACCTGTATATTGGTGAAACTTTGTTACAGGATCAGGCCAGAGGTTTGGCATTTGAACATAGCTACAAGCCACGTAATATACTGAGAGGCAGAGGCATTTACAGCAACCCACTCTGGGATTACATATGGTCACTGTGTTGTTCACAGTACTTCAGTAGTGACAAAATTCTGTTTTAGATGTGGCTCCTTTTCCCCTTTTTTCACAATCTATTTTTCCTGGCTAATTTTTTTTCTCTTCAACTTCTGCCCTGCTGATAAACTCAACTTACAGCAATTGTAATTAATTTTTATAATTATTTTATTGTCATTCACTAGTGTTGTATAATTATTTGCATCTTTCTTCCATCTTGCCTTTTACAAGAATTTAGAGGACAAATCCAAATTCCATATACTACAGAGATTTACCTCTGTGTAAAGACTTATTGCCAAATAAACATGTAGATACCACTCAGGAATACTCTGGTAATGGAAAACATTGACTTGAACTAATTTTTTCAAGTTCTGTCTCATCGAAACCTTTTTCAGAAGTTACACTAAGATGCTGCTGCTGCTGTAATCCTGTATGGCATATGTCCAAAGGAAAAATCCCATAGGAGTGTGTTCTAGGGGACATAAATGAGCAGTCACACATGACCATAGCAATGTAACCATCATGGAGGACAAAGCATGAAGGCCAGAACCTTAGCAGAAAGTTGTATAGTTACAAACTCCCAACTATTCTCTGCAATGTCTTTTCAAAAACATTCACAACATGTAAGTAAAAAATATTTTGAGGGATAGACTTCAGCAAGAGAAAGAAAGGGTTTTATTGAGAAAAGGTTGTGGTGGAGATGGTTTGTGCATAACACTGTGTACTAAATGTTGTCTAAACTTTCTTTAAATGCCAAGTGGAATGTGCAAGCTGCCTATAGAATAAGAAAATTTAAAAGATTATCTCTCCATTAACAGGTCACCAGAGTTTGGGGAAGACAGGTACATTCAGAGCTGAAGGACAATAGACTGTGGCAACTAAGATACATTGACTGCACCTTGGCAGCCATATACAGATCATTTAAGAAATGTAATTTTTGCCTATTTGGAAAAATAATTCTATATATAGACTAATCAGGTGGTCCTATATCTACTGGAACCAGTGGTAAATGATTCAGTAAGATCAGAGATTTGAGAATCTTGCTTCAAGGAGATAGTCTGAAAAAATGTCTTATACGTGTAATTTCTAGTTTTATGAGCAGTTTTTGTATGGGGGAGCTTGAAGAGCTACTTTTGTACTGATGTCACACTCTGGAGAAAACCAGTAGTGAATGGTGGCACGACTTAATCACTAGAAATGCTGAATAAAAGGAATGTGTTTATGTTTTGGGGAGTGTTCTTTTGATTAAGGTGGAATGTGCCATGCACACTTAATTTATTGGGGTTAACACAGAGACGGCTCCTGCTGGTCTTGAAAATCACTTTGTTAATAAAGTCTCCCTTTGTGCCTGATGATTAGAAATTGCTCTGGAAAAAAAAAAGCTGAATAGGCAGTGGCTTACTTTTGTCCTTGATATCTAAAATAGCATTCAGGTGATTGCACCCATGTGTGCTGCTGCTCTGACAGGGGGATTGACTCAGTGTTTTGAGATGAGGGATTTCATTGTGGCAGCTTTTGTTTTACTTCATGTGCCTTTGAGTCTGGATAGCATAAAAGCTCCAAAATTGTATTTTTCTGGTGAGAATAAGCCTGCCTTGTTTACTATAAGTTCTAAATAAAACTTTAGTTGAAAATTTTATTCCTTATTTCACAATTCATAGTTTAGTGGGATACAAATTTTAGTAAAAATTAGGAACAACCCACTGAAAAACAAGATAGTATCTCAAGACAGAAGTATGATGTGATTATAGCACCTAAGAAAATGCAAAGCATATAATATGATTGTTGCTTTTTTTATGTTACACATACACCATGGCAGTGATTTTTATTTATTTTATAATTGGTAAACAATTTTTATCAGCTTATTAAACTGATTTAATTTCAAAGAACATGGTGGAAAACCAATTTTTTATTAAAAATGTTATTTGGGGAAAGGTTAGGGAAATGGGAATTATATTGAGCTAAGTTCTACTCTGAAATTGCTGGTTCAGATCTGGCCAAAGATAAATGTCACCCACTATATTTTTTCTGAGCCAAGTTCTTGTTCAGCAGCCTTTGGGAAATGGATCAGTGGTCCTACTGCTATGAATTCTTGTCTATTCTTTATTTATAGCTACTTATACTGGCGACTTTGTGTGGGACCTCTGTAAGGTCATAAGACATACCAATGATTCTGCAGCTGTGATTAGTACTTCTGCAGAAAAGTGTTTTCAGGCTTATTTTGTACACTGACCACAGACTATCTGGCTAGAAAGGTGAACTGCAGAAAACAACCAGTCTGAAGGAAAATAAGTAAGGGATAGCACTGATTGCAATGAAGTTTGATCTGGTAATCACATAGAAACTAAATATAATTTTTTATCCTGAGGGTTTTTTTTTTAAATGACTAGTGAAAAACAGGCACTTCCACACTTCACTGAAATTAAAGGATCTCAGGAAACTTGATATGAGGCTTGGGCAGAGGCAGGGCCAGAGCAAAGACACACATCTCGGGAGCGCCATTGGCTGACTCTGTATCCATATGAAGTATAAATGTGTGTAGTAGGTTTTTTTCCCTTCTTAGGGTATTCTGACAGGACTTTGCTTTGAAGCTGTGGTGATACAAGCACTTAAGAGATACTGGGACTATAACATTTCTTTCTCTATGGATCAACTAATTCTTCTTCTGCTTTTATTAAAATATTTATTTAAGGTAAGGAAAATACTCTGGTTATTGGGGGTGGATAAATAATCGAAGTGAATGTTGAAAATTGACAGTTTGTGATTTAGGCTGCTTTTTTTCCCTGATGTTCTAGCTCCCTGTCCACAGAGGGCTCAAATTTAGTGCTACTGAACATTCCTATTCTTCTTTCTACCTAAATAGTTGAAAGCTCTTTTGAGATCTTTAATCTACTTTATTACCTGGTGCTTTGGGTTTGATGTTGTTGTCCAGAAGAAGTAAGAGATCCCAGCATATTTAAGTCACCTCTTAGACAGGTATGGTGTGAATTAAAAGTTTTAATGAGTTCATTGTCATACCTCTGACAGTGGTAAAAAACAGACCCTTGAGAAGGACTGTAAGACTAGCAATAAGAAAGTTGCCTATACTGTGTCAGTTTTCCATCATTTCCAGTTTAAGGACTTCTAGAGATGGATGTATTTTCAGTGATGTTTGTGAGCTTCATTGTAGCTCTACTCTATGAACTTGAACCTCTGCAAACATGAACAGGCCTTCTGTGACACCCTTTGAAACTTTTAGTACCCATTTTAAGCCCTGTCAGATTCACTTACTTTGTGAATAACTCTCTTTTCTTCCCTCTTCTTTAAATCTGGAGCATACCAGCTGTGTTTCATCCATTACAGTGCTTGTACTTGAAGAGAAAATGAAAATCAATCTCTGCACACTTTTGGCTGCTTTAGATTTTATCGATCTCGGCTGTATTTCTCCTCAAGTGCCTCTTTTTCAGACAGAAGCATGTTTGAGTCTTACGTTGAGACGCATTTGATAGCAAAAGTCAATAAGTTGTTGTTTGTTGTTTAGGTCTCCTGTCTCCTGTGTAGCTAGGCTGAAGATAAATTTGAACCTTAGGTCTTTTTGGTCAATTTAATAACTTTGTTTTTATTTTAAAAATTGCTTCAGCTTTTAGATAAGGGCCTAAAAATTGATGGGAAGATGCTGGCAAAAAAAGAGAACATTCTAAATCCCTCTCATTAGGTGTAAGAATGGAACTATTTCTGTGTACACTTGAAAATGTATTTCATGTTTTTTAGGTTCAAGTAGCATGTGTTTATGTATAGTAAAATGGGACAAAATTGCTCGTGGTGAAAAATTATTCAAAATTATTAATTCAATTATTACCAAATATGTATTTTTTTACCTTTAAAGTCAGATTTTCCTTCTCTTTGAATTGTCTGGACTAGACAGATCATGTTTTCAGGGTATGCAAGCCAATATATTGAATTAAAAATCTGCAAATTTTCCTGGAAAAATATTCCTTATACACTCTTGTGTATGCCATCAATATTATAAGTCCATTGTATCAATTCATTCCAAAGGTGGTATATACCCTCTTGTAAAGGATTTATAGAGTTTAAAGGCTTTATAGGCTTTATAAAGTTTATACTTCACAATCCATAATATAAACTCTGAGCATAGATATTGATGGATTTATAGTTATGTTAGTTACTCATTAGTTAAAGGAAATTATGTCAAGCCAAACTGAATTCCAGGGTAAGTTATACTTAAAAAAAATAAACAACTGAGATTTTTTGCTTTTTTATGGTTTTGGTTTGTTTATTGTTGTTTTTTTTGTTGTTGTTGTTGTTGTTGTTGTTGTTGTTGTTGTTGTTGTTGTTGTTTTCTTTTTTTTTTTTTGGTGCATGGTAGATTGCTTTACAGGACAACACAAACTAATACAATAATAAAACTCCTAACTTATTTTAGTGCCCTAGGGGTTTTTATTTGATTTTTATTTTGGTTAATTTTTTAAACTAGATTTTAAGTTCATTACCAAGATGGCATTTATTTGTGCTCTCAATTCATTAAGAAGCAACAATGGACCATGAAGGACAGAACTGCAGTGCCTTATAAATGTTTTGTGATAGGAATGGACATCACATGCACCGAATTCTTTTGAATGTTAGACGAGATTCAGATTTATCTTAAATTAGATAAAAGCAGCCTGTAAGTTTCTGGTTCAAAATGAAATCCAGAAAAGGAAGCTGCTTCTCTCAAGTGTTAAGCCAAAGTCCTTCGAAAGCAGGTAAAGTTGTCAAAAAGGTAGTGTCAAAAATGAAGAAGACTTGTGTCTAGAATGAGTTCCCTTCTGCAAGAAGCTGAAGCACTGAACAAAATTTTCATTGCCATGGTTAAACTAGATTGCTAGGGAGGTCTTTAATGAATTCTTTCTTCGCCTCTTGAAAGTTGTTTTTTATTATACTGAAGCAGTTGGAAAACTTTGAAGTGATGTCACTAAAGTTTTTAATGTGTAATGTAAGAATAGGACTGAGACCTCTAGCTGCTGACTGCCTGTAACTGTGGTTGCAGTATGAACAATGCAAGTGAGATCTCTGACTTTTTTTTCTAATATAAAATGATGAAAAGTTTCTGTCATATTTGGATCAGATGACATGATTTTTCCACCTCTGGAGAGAGAAAGAAAACTAGAACCTGTACCTGCATAACTTGTAAAATATTAGGAGATGTCTGTGGCACACAGTAAAACTGGTCATACTGGTCCATGTAAACACTGTTGCTAGCTGACAAACTCTAGGTAAAATTAATTAAAATTGGCAGAGTTTAATTTTTTAGTGAGAGGTATGTTTGCTGCGATTTATACTAAGTTGCATTCATGTGTGTTTGTGTTACAGGGTGCACAGTGTGTAGACTGTGACCATGTGAAAAAGCCTCATAGAATAGTTCTGATGGAGTGGACTGAACTGCCCAAAGGAGAGGATCCAGACTATTATATTCTGACATACCAGCGAGCAGATGCTCTCAGTCAAAAAGTATATTTTATCAACCTAAGCCAAAAAGTATATTTTATCAACCTAAGCAATAAGTTGTTCTGTTTTATTTAAGCTGTAGGTAGCAGTAATTAATGGCACCATGTGTTTGTTTGGTTTGTTGTTTTTTCTAAAAAAAATAGCAAATAAAGTGGAAGTTTGGAAAAAATGGATTGATTTTTTAAATTCAGTCCTACTGAAGCCAGTGGGACTCAAAAGACCCTTGAGTAGCCTGTTGAATAAGGATGGATAGTCATATGCTCAAAGTTAAGAATATGTAGATTTTTCAAGGTATTGTGGTTTGAAGGAGGAATCTAACTTCTCCAGGAGATACAGAGACACTGCCCCTAGATCTCAGTGGGAAGGCATTGCTCTCATTTTGAGTACAGGATGTTCTGGAATTTAAAGACAATATGAGGATTTTAATATGAAGGTGTTTGTTATTACTGTGATTTTTAAAAGGTTTTGTTTCAAATGCATTGGATATTTTGCAGTATAGCTGTAACTTAAACTTTGATGTGCAACAATATAAGGTCTTCTTCTAAACGCTTCATAAATCTCTTGTAAACTGTATTTTTAATACTTTCATTATATTCAGAAATTCTTTTATCTTGCAGAATGTAAGAAATGTTTCTAAAGCTGAACAGAAACCTGTCAGTACTACAGTTCTACTCGAGGAAAGTAGGAAGTATGATATTACAATAGAATCCCTGAAAAATGGCCAAATCTTAGGCATAAAATCATTTAAAACACGTAAGTTGAGTAACACAAAAATATTTTGGTATCTTTATAGTTAGTCTTAAACTGAAGATTAAAAAGTAGGGTTCATATCCCAAGGTTACTCATGTGTTTAGAAACTTTGCATTGATGTATGTTTTCAACCATGAAGTGTTGAAGGAATAATTATATATAATGTGTTTGGTTAATGTACGAATTCTAAAATATGCGACTGATGTTAAAGTTTGGGAGATTTTTAAATATTACAGGTTTTACTGCATTACAGTAATTCTAGGAAAAGAAATTTATAAAAGAGGACCATGGAAAAAGTTAGCTAACTCCAATTTCATATTAACATAGGGTCATTGTCTTATATAAATAAAAAAAAAAATCCTTCCAACTTTTAACAGCCCCTCCTTAAAAAGTGTTAATAAGTATCTTGAAGATCTTAGCATTGTGACTAACTGGGACAGACTTTCAGTATAAAAATGTATGAGTTGAGCCACTGAATTTATAAAAATATAATTTATACCTGAAAATCCATTCAGGAGCCAGAAGGCCCGCAGGTTACTTAGAATGAAAGGACTTTCTAATCTTAACTTTGTCAATTAAAATATTTAGTAGAATTACCTTTGTAACATGCAAGATCATGCTATTGCATATCTTTGGAATACAAACTTGTACCTGAATTCAAACAACATAGTTGGGGAAAAAACAGTAGTTGGAAGCATTGCAGAAACCATCAACTGATGAAAGAACATTCAGCAAGCTACAGGAAATGGTTATGCTGCTAATGTGTTACTGCACTTAGCATCTATTAGTTAACTGATATTCTATTCTGATATTCCATCAGTTAACTAAAATATGTACTTTTACATTTAAAGCAGTCCTGAAAACTTGCACTTTTATCTCTGTTTGCTTGAGACGTAAGTTAATATACCATGAAAATAAAGGAAAATGTGACTTTCTTAAATGACACTACATTTCCTTCTCTATTGGGTTTATCCTTCATCCCATCTAAAAAAAAAAGTAATAATGTTGATGAAATAAAACTTTGAGTTAATTATTTCTTTGTGGCAAACACAGTATTTATTTTTTCATTGTGTACTAGGTGGAATTTCAGACAATGACATCAAAACATTTGTGACAGCTACTACAGTGTCTTTTAATTGGAGTATGATGGTCGAAGAATTTTCAGTTTCTCTTTTCCTGAATGGTACTTCTCAGATTATAAAAAGCCAGAGTGGATTCTTTGTATGGAGAAATTTGACACCTGCCACCATTTATACATTCACATTTATATTTGAACAATTAAATCCTGAATTTGTAAATGTGACTCAGTCACTAGATATTCAAGCTGAAACAGGTATATATCAGAGTTTCTTGTAATCACAGTGAATGCAAGTTGGTACTGCATATTTTCTGGAAGGGTAAAGAGTAAATGGTAAAATCCTGTATTCCGTTTTATATATTTTCGTAGTTTGGGTGTTGTTTCTAGAAAGAGAAAATAAATTGAATGTTAGTGATATAGGAAGGTTATTTCTAATTCATACTTCTTAGTATTTTAGGAGCAAGAATTCAAATTTACATGTGCAAATATTTTAGCAATATTTTTGCAGTCTAAAACAGAGTGAAGTCAAGGATGAAGTCAAGCCTTGCAATTACTGGAGCGTATGGGTTGAAATTTCTATGTACAGTAATTTCACAATTATAAGCTGCACCATTTTGACTAAAATTTTGCTCCTAACCCGGAAGGGCGGCTTACACTCAGGAGCGGCCAATATATGAACAAATTTTGGAAATTTCTCAACCCAGAAGTCTGAGCCCATAGCAGCCCTGAGCCAAACTCCGGGCGACAGGGCAGCGGCAGTGCAGCAGCAGCGCTCCCTGGTCCCGGGAAGCTTGGCGGTGGCAGCGGCTGGGCACGCCTCACCCCTGCTTCCCAATGGCAGTGGCAAGCGGGGCTGGGGCCACTCCCTGGTGGCTGCCCTGAGCAGGGCCAAGCCAGTAAACCCCGTGATCATGCAATTCTGTTATTAATTGGCAACTTTGTGAAAGTTGCACACAGAAGCTCGCTGCGAACGAAAGTGCGGCTAATAATCCAGTGCAGCTTATATATGGACAAAGATATATACGTTGCCAACACCCGGACCTGCAGCTTATAATCAGATGTGGTTTGTAATTGTGAAATTACTGTAGTTTCAATGAAAAGGCAAAGAAAATCCTGAGTTTGGTAAAGATTTGGAACACTTTCTGAAGCATTCAAAATGATGAGATTTTTTACTGTTGAGTGACAAATTTAGCTGTGCTGTTTGGTAAGAAGTGCTGTGAGGGTGACAACATTCTGAGAATATTATGGCTTGGTTGTGTATCCTCATTTCTTTAATTGTGCTACTTTCATAATGCAACTTAGAATCTTTAAATTAGAATCTTTAAAATTATATTCACAAAAGAAAGAATTATATACAATCAAATTCAAGGAAACAATTATTTTCCTAAACTCAAGAAGATATTAAAAGCAAATGATTTGTTAAATTCATTTTTATAATTAAAAAAATTGAATCATCAGGAACTAAACTTTTTTTTTTTTTCTAGAATATAGCAAAGATTTATGGATCTCTTCTGTATATTTTTCTTCATTGGGTTGCAGTTGTAGCGTTTAGTCCAGTCAATCAGATTTTTTAAAACACTCAGTGTTGTTTTATAATCACTGAATGTTTTGGGAGTTGAAATAATAATTTAATTAAATTATATTGTCCTCAAAATGTCTGCGTATTTATAAGAAATCAGCAGCACTGCCATGAGTAATAGAGTATATCTTTGAAATCCTGTTCTTTCTTCTCCTCCAGGCACCTGCTCCCAGGGGTGGGTGGCATTCCAGAGCAGCTGCTACCGACTGGGTAAGGAGAGCAAGCCATGGAAGGTGGCACAACACACCTGTGAGACCTCTTCACAAGGGGCACATCTTCTTGACATAGGGAGTGAAGAAGAACATGGGTTTGTGTTGTCATATCTCCAGAAAATTAGTCGAATAATCATGTTATGGACAGGTCTTAATGACCTAAAGGTCAGTGTATTTTATCATCTTTGTTATTACAGATTTGGAAGCGGGAGAATTTTGAAATAGGAGAGCCAGTCCTTCAGAATAAAATTTACTAAACAATACATTGGTTATATGTTTATATAGTTATTAGCAATTAGATGAAGAATCATTGTTTCTTCCTATTTAGAAATATTGAAAATATTTAGAAGGCTCTAGCTGGGGAAAAAATCCTGTAGTGTATACTTACCCTGTGTGTGTGTATGTGTATGTGTGTCCTTTCCCGGGGATATTATTTTGCCTGTAGGTGGTGCTGCATTACCAGATTTCGCATCTCAGTCTACACACTTGTTAGTATGGATATCGAGTCTTGGGTTGGCTTTCTTAGTTTTGATGCAAAATGTCATCTTGCCCCACCCAAATGTTTGTAGAGCTCTGCTGGAAAACCAGAAAGTACCTCAAAGGTGAGAAACCTGGAGTGAGGTGTGAGTGAGTGTCCTAACAGCTGAGAAACCAGCAACCAGAAGGGGGAAAGATAATGTTTCCTTATCTGATTGTGAATCTAGCTGTGTTTTTTGGGGTTTTTTTTCCAGCTAAATATTTTTGTTTCAGACTCAATTAATGAGTATTTTTGATGGAAGGATTTTTAAGGTGAATACACTTTAGAAAATTATCCATACAAGATTTTTAAGTTATTTGATTAATAATGATTTTTAAAGTCTTGTTTGTAATGATAAAACATACTCATGTGGCTTATAGGTTATTATGCTATGTTATATTATTGTCTTGTAATCTTTTGTAATAGAGGGGATGGAATTTTAGATTGAAACCTTTATTAAAAATAAACCTATATAATTGAATTGTATAAATGAAGTGCATAAATTTTGGATATTTAGGCATACACTTGCAATGAGGGATACATTAATAATTTGTAAATATAATCTAAAAATATCTGTGTTTTAATTTCATTTTTTTCAATCTAGGAAGAAGGTCAGCTATTGTGGACAGATGGATCTCCTTATCATCTAAAAGATGGTATCTCATCTCTGTCAATGATTCCAGAAAATCAGACTGACTGCTATGCCCTTCAGAAAGATCCCACTGGCCCAGACTATTTCTTCACAGGATTTTTCTGCTATGTACAGCTACCATATATTTGTGAATATGAATGTAACTAAATTTTTTCAATCTTTTGCATTTATTCTTAAAAGCCTTGCTCTGACTACATTTCTTTTTAAAGATTCAAATATAAAAATAAAATATTTTTAATTATTTTCAAATTTTTATTCATTTTTTATGTTCTTTTTCAGTACCTCTGGTACCAGGAAATTTTGTGTTTGATCTGCATGATGTCAAGACAACTGAAGCTGTATTTGTGTGGAGCAGTATGGACATGTGGCTTAAGTCAGGCTTTGCACTTATACTTAAGTACTATTTTGATCAGTGGAAGCCACACATTCTGAACTTGCCTGTGAATGCAACTCGAACAAAAATTGGGCAGCTGTCCCCAGGCCTTCGCTATAGTTTCTTATTAGCAGCAAGGAGCCCAGAAGGAGCACAGACTAGCTTAAGTCCTATTCTGAAGGTAGAAACAAGTAAGTTACAACAATAAATAGCAGTAATAATCAGATATCCATATATTTTTATATTTTCTCTTTATCTTCACTGTTTCCTGTATTCTCTATTTATCAATATTCACTGTCACTGATACCCTGTCAAGGCTGCTTTGTTAGATTTGCTCTAATAGTATTTAGCCTGTATGTAAGTGTGCATTGTTAGGTTTTCAGGCTCTATTTAAAACAAAGAAAGAAAGAAAGAAAGAAACAAAAAGACACAACGAAAGACCTCACAGTTATGGATGAAAGACATGAGAAACTATTGTCATATTTCTGTTCCTAATCTTATTCAACAGGGCCCTTGCACTCCCAGAAGTTGGAGGTTACATATGTTTCATCTACAGAAATACATGTAAAATGGAAGCCTCCAGAGCATTCATACAGCATTTCTTTTCATTACTACCTGGTCAACATATTGGATACTGAAACTAATATCTGGGAACAGTTACCAGTTGAAAAAAGCAAGACTTCAATAGTCATACGAAATGTAAAACCTTATCATCAATATCAGTTATATTTGCAGAATGTAGCCGAGAAAGGAACTCTGAGCTGCCATGAGAAGCCTATATTAATCACAACAGGTGATGTATCCATTTTCTAGTTGTTTTATTTCACTAGACAGAGTTTAAATTGAAAATATAAGGCATAAAACTATTTTAAAAGCCATTCAAATTGTGGTTTTTGGATACTCTTCAGAACCTTCCAAAATTGTGAAAGTATCAATCCATTTATTTATTTATTTATTTGACTACTTACAGCATGTTCGTATGAACTAAAGAAGTTATATTCTCCTTGATAAATTCTGATTTATAGTTTGTTTCTCTAATTTTAGTAAAGTTAAAACATTGCCATGATTTCTCAAGGGCAGTCTGTGTCATCTTTTTGCTCCATATATATCCAGTGGAACGGAATATGCTTGCAAAATGAGTCCTTATTTGTTATGAGAAAACAGAAAATAGAATCTGCCTGTAACAGGCAGTTACCTGCAAATTGTTTTAAGAAATGATTAAATGAATCAGTAGGTTTAAAATCATGACATTTTAGAAGAAAAAAGAAACCAAGAGACATTATTGGAAAGTGATTGTAAAGTGATAGTAAGATTGATGTATGGATTTATAGTGACATCTTTTTCTTTGATCAAGCTGTCAGTCCACCTACAGCTGTTTGTATTCACCCAGAGGATGTTGAAGAAGAGAGTATAATCCTTCACTGGAAGCTGCCACAAGAGAGTGAGGAGTCCTACATACAAGTGAAACCTAATGCAGGCATAGGTGAAACAAAAAAGTTTTTATTAAGCAATAAAGAAGAATTAAAGATTGACAACCTAACTCCTGGAATGGCTTATGAAATAGCAGTGGCAAGTGTGAAAAACGGAACTATGAGCAAACTGAAGACCATTCAATGCACTTTAAGTAAGACTTTATTTATGGTGGAAACTACAGATTATAGTACATACATCAGTTTCACTATTGCTATTTATTAGGTTGCTATCACCTAATAAATTTTGCAGATCAAATCAATTTGTTAAATAGCAAAGAATCAAAACATAAATATGGAGAGATCCAATCCTAATTGTTAACAGCAAAGTTAACAATTTTTGGAAATACCAGTGCAGCCTTGGAAAACGTCTTGGAACTAGTGACAGCTGTAATGGGGACCACAGCTGGAAGCCTTGTTCCCCCTCCCAGAAGAAGCTGGGTGAATCATTGATTTGCATTGAAATATGAAAATATTTAAATGATTGAAACTGATTATTGATTTTTGGAGATACCTTAGTTGTACTGAGAACTGGGAGAAAGAATTGCCCTACCATTAGTGCTAGGAAACAATTAGAAGTAATAACAGCTGAAAAGAAAAGCTTTGCATTATTTGTCTAAACATCTTTCCCATATATGGAGAAGGGTTTATTGAAGGGTCTTAGTTTACCAAAATATTGGAACGCTTTTTGTGCAGTATAAATTTTTTGCATATGTGAAAGGAGTAGGCAGGAATCACTTATATGTGTAATATTTAAAGGCTGCAGCTGTCAGGTTATAGATTTATGAAATGCTGCATTGCCATTTCTTTCTAAATGATTACAGTATTTTTGAAGGTAACAGTCTTAAGTCTTTTCCAGATTTTTTTTATATAGGATTAGATTTAATACCTCATTCACTGCACAGATGACAAAATTCTAGATGGGATATTTCACAGCTGTCAGAGCCAACTGTAAGGGAAGAAAACTAAACACGTCAATGTTGTATCAATCAAATGCATCTCATTCTCCATGGTTATCTCCCTATCCACATCTACATTTCTGTATAGTTTTCCACAGCTTGGTCCAGTTGTGGTTGAGAAGGAAATTCCAGTAATGAATAGCTAAAAGTTCAGGTTGTTTATTGTTTCTGAGCAATGACATGCTATGGTAGCTGTTAAATTTCACTCGGCAAGATATCTCTCAGGGCAGTTGCTTCAGATGCATTATTTGGTTTTAATTTAATTTATTTTCAACTGCCTTAACTGCTTTAATTTTTTTTTTCTTTTAGAGCCCAAGCCTGTTCAATTTGCAGTTCCTTATGTGCTCTATAGCAATGCTGTGGTACTGTTTGTTCGCATGCCCGATATCGGAGTATTTGATGGCATATATGTTACAAGTAAAGAAGGACCTAATGCAACATTCATTTTAAAAAGTGATGGGAAAATAACAATTGAAAACCTTACTGCAGGAAGGGAATATGATTTCTGTGTCTCCACAAAAAGTGGGAAAAAGTTGAGCTCCTTTTACCATATAAATGGTGTGAAAACATGTAAGTATTTTCTTATAAAATTGCACAATTTAAAATCTTGATTTTTTAACCTTTTAAGTTTTATTTTTATTTCAGTGAAATAGAAAAGACATGCTATTAAAAATCATCTTGATATATTTATGTAAACAATTTGTGGCTGTACTAACAGTAGCTGGTTTTCTAGTAAGACCATAAGAATCCCTTGTAATTTCTAAATTTGCTAAATTGTGTTTTTAATATTGTTTATAGAATGTCTAGAAAGCATTTCAGGAATTTAGGCTGTATTAAATTCTTGTCCTTGTGGGAGACAAGACACATTTTGACCACTTATTTTAAACAAGTACATAAGTATCAATGGGGTTACTTCTGTGCCTTGAAATTATTAAGTTTATTCCTCCTGGTGCACCTTTAAAGAAGTAATAAAAGTGTTCAGGTTCTCCAACGTAATAAATTCATTCAAAAACATTAAATGAATTGCAGTGGACAGGACAGCTTCTAGGATGGCGTTTAAAACCAGAATTTTAATATAAACTTTAAAAATGTTTAAAAATACTTGCTGAAATTCTGTGTTTTTACTTTCCAATTTTTTATTACATTTTAATTTCCATGCATTTTTCTTTTCCTGTTTTATCATTTTACTTTGAAATGCTCTTTCTGCTCTGTTTCTTTCAGAATAGAAATGCAATAAAAGGAAAAGTTAAGATAGGATCTAAAGGAAGAAAGGAGAATGAGAGCAATACAGAAAAAATCATTCTCTAATAAAGCAAGTCTTGAAAACTGATATTTCTTAAAATATTGTTTTAATAAAAACTTGGGGTTTAATCTATCTTCTGGCAGCATTTCCTAAATTTAGTAGAAAACTACCTTACAACACATAGTCTTGTTCTGACTCTTCTGGGGCCTCAAAATTTTGGAAGAAATAAAAATCTTGACACCTCACATGTATACAGTTTTTCCTTAGAAAAAGTGTAAATTTTGGTAAATTCCAGACAGAAATGGCTGTGATGGGGATGAAAGAAGTGTAGAGAAGAGTGGAAATTCTCCTGTAATGTGATCTGAATTGTACCTAACAAGACTATACCAGTAAAGGATAAAGTCTATTTGTCTAGAGTGATCTACACCGTTTTGACAAAATTTAGGGCATTCTGACCACTGTGGTGGTGCTATTGAAGGGATTAACTTCATCTTGGAGAACTTTCCCACCTAGGAGTGCTAGCTCTATCCTCAGGGAGAAATGTAATTTCAACCTCATGCAATTTTATGACTCAAAACACAATCAGTTTTGCTATATGAAACCGTTAGGTGGAACAATGCCTGGGATTGAACAGAGAGGTGTTTTGTGTCCACCTGTAGGTCTGGCAGCTCCCAAGAATGTTCGAGAGGGTGACATCACTGACACTTCAATACAGGTCTCTTGGGACCGCGCTGATGGGGATTTCGAGCAGTACGAGGTTACCTGTACCAACTGTGCAAGTGCTTTCAAGGTATCTGTGTGGGGCACCACCTGGGGATATACACGGCAGCTACTGTTCAGTTTTCCATTAAGTCGTCAGAGGCTGAATGAAAAGCTTTATTTCCCGTTAAAATAGTTGGATGTGTGGTTTATTTACAATAAATGCATTTTGTAAGCAGTTCTGTGAAAGCTGTATTTGGTTTTCTAGGTCCAGAAAGTCAAGCAAGAAACAGCAACGTTTTTCAACCTTAGTCCTGGTAAGCTGTACAGTTTTGCAATTCGAACAGAGAAGGAAGGTTTCAGAGACAGTATTTTTGTGACAAAAGAAATAGAGACAGGTAAGACCACAATGTTGCCAAATTCAATGTTTGCTTTACTCCACCCATATCTCTTGCTTTCTTCCTAAATTTTACTTTTGTCTCAAACAAAGAAGAGTAATTCAGCCATCTTTGTCATTTTCTCCTTGTTCTCTTTCATCATTACATTTGTTACTCTTTGACTGCCAGGGACCATTAAGACTCTCAGCATAGCTCCTGTGTACAATGAGATACCAATGTTAACTTCATGTTGATTCAAGCAGCTCAACAGTACCTGATACTTGCATAGTGTCTGGCTACCCATATTAGAGGAAATAATTTTTTTTCTTATACTTCTCTTTAGTGCTTTAATTTTTCTCTTCAGCTATGACTTTGAACACAGTTAAATGTCCAAAACTAAATTAGTTTTATCATGTTTTCTCATTGGCTTCCCCTTACGTCACAAGTAAATTTGGGCTTTACTACATTTAGTTTTACTTTGGGTTAGGACATTTGTAGTGTAGTACTCCTCTATTCTAGTACTTCTAGCTGGTTGACATAGCCTCCCAGGCTATTAGATCTGGCATGTTCTAGTTTCCTCTAAAAGGTCACTAATGTGAAAAAATCAAGCATAGTAGATGTGATTGAAAAGGTGCAGCGTATTTGATCACAGATATGTATTGTCTTGCACTTAAGGAACCACTGAGTTAAAACTGATACAGGAACACTGTAAAATCATTTGTGAGAGAACAAATCATTGAGAGGCAATAATGGAGCAAGTAAATCATGGTTCTCTGACACTTCCTTTTCAAGAACTAAGGACTTGAAATTAGAAAACAGAAAGTAGAAAAGAAGCAAAAGCAGATGGTTGTTTATTATAATAAATTTGCAGATAAATTGCAGAACTTCTTGCCACAAGGTATTTTGTCTGATGATTGTGATCATAGGTTAAAGTAGAGACCAAAGACCTTCTTAAAAGGATCATCTGCTGAGATTTACTACATAGAAATAGAAATCCCCTTTGGTTCAGAAATCCTTGGGCTGCAAACTGCAGTCTAGTCTCGGGGACTACCGAAAGGAATTATCCCTCTATGCAGTTCTTGCTTTTTCTGCAGACATGTCCTTTTGGCCACTGCTGAATAAAAGATGCTGTGCTAGTCGAGACTTAGGTGTCTGCACAGTATTTTACCTTTTATACTCTTTTACCTCTTGTATTTCTTTTCTTGAGAAATTTTCCTTTTTTGAGGAACTCCACATCAGTGATGTCAGAACTGTGCTAAGCAGCATTGCAGAGCAATAAACAGCTTGGCTCTGGATTACCTGGATAACAAAAGTCACTGTATGTATTTCTGCAGTGGTAGTAGTCTGTATGTCCTTGAGATAAGGAAGTACATGACATCCTTTATGTGGAGTTTTTATTGCATTCTGATGATGAGAAGCCTGTCATAAAGAAATGAGTTTATAATTTATTTTTGAATCAATGCATTTTGTTTTATTGTCGCACAGTACCAAGTGCAGTCAAATATCTGAACTCTAGCAGAGGCTCTGAATCAATAACTGTTACCTGGCCACCAGCCCAAAGTATGTTTGATGGATATGTTCTTTCAATAAACAGTAAGGTCTTCAATGAAAAGAAAACGTTACCTTCTGATGTGAGGTATGCCCATGCATTTTAAGAACAGCATTTTTTAATGAAATGACAATTCTCATATGATATGTTTATGCAAAGAAGAGCAAACAAAATACTGTGTTGGGGTAAGCACCAGTAGAACCTGTGTACCACTCTGGATATTTAATTCAATACTTCAAAATTTCCTAGTATTGGAACTTACTGTGAACTATAGCATAATGCACCCCATTTAAGATTTTATAGTACTGAAATATTTTTTGACTCAGAAGATATAAACATGTATACGCACGTCATGTACAAATAATATGCATAAAACTATAAAGAATTAACTTCTGAACATGCATTATTTTTTAGAATCCCAAAGGACATAATCTCTTCTTTCACTCTTTGTAGAACCGACAAATTTCTGCACCTTCTGCCAGGTACTGATTTCTTAATTGATATTGTGACAACCAATGGATTAAAAAGAAGTCGCCCTACTGTCCTCAAGATTAGCACCTGTACGTTCAGTTTATTAATGACTTTTCATTGTTTCAGATAATTAAAATTTTTGTATTTTAAGGTGTTTTCTAAGAAAAGCTATTCTTTATAAAATCCTTGCATCTTAACAATGACTGAATGGATGCTTTTAAGTTTTTCTTTTCAATCTAAATATCTTGAAAGTGGCTAAGTAGATAAAAGCTTTTTAAATGCAAAGTTTCCTCTGCATTTATTGGGGTTTTGCCACTAATGAATCAGCAGCAGTGTTAGGATGATAAAAATTTTCCATGAAAATTGACAAAGGTGGACTTAATTTCTGATTTTGTTTCTACTATTAGAGGTGATTTTCATTTATTTGAAACTGTTTTTAAGTACAAAATGAAATCTCTTTCCAGATGAAACTATAAAATAATGAATTAAAGCTATGTCTTCTGTAGATGCCATTTTCCTTAAAATAAATATCGATTATTTTAAATCTAAATTTTACATCCTCAGATCCTGATCCACCATCAGATTTACAAGTGTTTGGACAAGAAGAAAATGCAGTCTATTTTTCTTGGAAACTCCCAAGAGGAGGATTTGATATGTTTCAGGTGAGATGAGAATAGGAAGAAATCAATGCAATTTTTTTTTTTAATTTCTCAATCAAATTATCATCCTGTACGTGCTGTAAGCCCAGATATAATTTTCTTTTTTTTTTTTTTATTATGGCTGGTGTAAGTATTGGGAGGAAATAGTGCTTTTGGAAAAGGTCAGCTAAATATGTACTTCCTATTACATAACAGTTAAAAAAAAATTTTGATATTATAGTTTGTATAGTTCTCAAAAACTGATTTTTCAACGTGTGAAATAAAAAACACCCCAGGTCAAGGGTTGAACGTAGCTGTAATCTAATATTTTTCTTAATTTTTTAAATTTGTAATGCAAATTAATTTAACTGAAGTGAAAAATAAAAAGTACTTTCCTTACAGAAGAATTTAAATGTTTTGTTTAGGAAGTTACATAATAATTGTGGGGTGTTTTTTAAATATACCAATTTATTAGACAAAACTGCAAACCTTGGATACTTGCCATACCCTTCTAGCCTTGGCCAGTAAGTAGCTTAGGGTTTTTCTGAGGGAAATTGGCTGTATATCAAGAAAATCAGGGGCTATTCTAGATTTCTTCAGTTATATATTTACCCAAACTTGAAATCTGAGTATCCATAAGATAGTTCCTTGACATTTCTGCTCTCTTCATTAGTGTAAACCTGCATTGATCTGAATGGATAAGAGCAGTCAGTTAACCTCCCATAGTATTTGCTGGTGCAGTCTGGAGCATATTTAGGAAATTTTAAATTAATTTTTTTTCTCTTGCTCACGTTTTGAACCAGTTCAGACACACTTTTGGATGTGATAATGTTATTTTTGCTGCCCTGTGGAAAATAATTGTCATCTTTAATATTGATCTTTATGTCACAGTGGTATTGTTCAGCATCTCATAGAGCAAGCAGCCACATTAGACAGTGCTTTGTCTGTATAAATGAGCTTATCTTTAAATCTTTAATGAGTAAGGCTTTCGTAGACTGGTTGCTTAGTAAGGTGCACCTGCATAAAAGGGATCGTTTTACTAATCATTCAAAATTAATCATCCCTGCTCACCAACTTTCTATGCAATATATTGTAGTTTGTAAAGTGAAGAGTGCACAAAAGGTACTTTCCTAACTTCTTTATACTCGATGTAAATCTTTAATCTATAGCTTTGCTTCTAGCATCTTGCAGTGCTGTAATTCTAATAAGGCGATGACAGTTTCCAAGATTTTGTTTGCATAAACAGGCACTGTGCTGGCAAAATAGACAGAGGGGAATGGATCATTCATCCCCACATGAATAGCAGCTAACCCCAGTGCTTTCAGGTCACTGCCATGTGTACAACACCCCGCTTCTGCTGGAGGAAGTGACTGGTGGCAGGATAGGACTCACTGTGCAGGCAGCTGCAACCCTACCTAGTCTCAGTATTGAGAGCCATGAATGAGAAATGTGTGCTGTTTGTTGGAAGTGCTTGTCCAGTGTCCTTCTCTGCAGGGCAGACACAGTCTCCATCTTACCTCTCACTAGTGCAGATAGGAGCCAGTATGCAGGGACATTTTTCTATGTCCACAGAAAGAACTGGTGCAGGAATATTTTTGTCACCTTAGCATTGTCTGGAAGGTCAGAAGGAATCCTCACAGCCTCTAGGAGTTAAGTCCCCAGATTTCAGTGTCTTGACATCTCCAGCCCTTTTATTCTCTGCAGTGGCTCTTAACAGATGAATTTTCAAGGTATAGCAGTGAGCAGAGTTGAGTGACTGATTCCTGAGGAGTCTGCAGAATCTCAGCTCTGAACAGTGCACAAAGTGGCTTTTTTGGTTAAATGGTTTTAGGTGTTGCTTGGAATTTTTTATTTATTTTGCCATGTTTTGCTTTTTTTGTTTTGTTTTGTTTTGAGGTTTTTTTTTGCCAGAAAGGTACAGAGTTAATTGTACAGTTCATCAGTATAGCTGTGTCAGAGTAAACTTTATTATCCTTCCTCCAAGAGTAAAAACCTGTAAGCCTCAACTTCACCTTACTTCCTCCATCTACTTTTAAATATTAAAGTAATTGCTTTCACTACTGGGCTAGTAAGGAGTGATTGAGTTTCACATTGGTGGAAAATAATATAAAGCTCCTTGATTCTTTTTGTATTCAAAATGTGGGAAATATTTTAAATATTTTTAGACTAACTGGTAGTTGCAAACTCTGAACATTACTTTTATGAACTTAAATAATCTAATTAATGGAATTCTTTTGCTTTGATAGCTTTCATATGGTCTGATGAATAATGAAAAGCTGCTTACCAGGACTGTTTATGACAGCAGAGCTGTAGTGAAAAATCTGACCCCTGGGACAGAATACATTTTTCAGTTAAGGACAATTAAAGGCTTGGATTCCTCTGTGGCTGTGGAGAAAAAAGTCATCACAAGTAAGAAAATACCTTATAAATTTTCTTTTGGAAAGCCAGTAAATGTTCAGAGACATTTAAATAATTGTTTGTAAGTAACTCAAAAAGGTCACAGAGTTCAAAATGAAACTTCATCTTTGGAAGCAAACTCATGCTTCTTCTTGTGATAGTTGTTTAAATAGGAGCCTTGTACATAACTCACTGGATTGAGGTTGAGGAGTCTAGACATGGCTGAAAATACCTCTTTGAAAAAAGCTTTCATCTCTAACAAAGTAACATCTTGCCAGAATAGCTTCCTATACTTTAATAATTACCTTGCATTTTGTTTTTAACTGTTTCTGTATCTCCTAAATTCTTGCAAGCCCATGGTCTCAGATTGGATTATTGCTTTTGTGCAAGGACACAGACTGTTTAAGACAGTAAGAGGAACTGTGCTTCAGAGAGCTTAACAAGGTCCAGAAACCAATATCTGCACTAATTTTCTGTCTCTGAGCAAACATGCATTTTCCAAATGTTCCTGTGATACAACATAAGAAGGAGGGAAATTTATTTGTGGCATCAATTTGAAAAATAAGATTTATATTGAGTTCTGGACTGCTAAAGCAGATAAAGGGCAGCTAGTTTTAATCAGAAAATTAACCAGGATTTACTCACATGCATATCATAGACCTCCTCTCTTCTTTGATGGATATTCTGTGGCTTGTTTGGACTATAAATCCTTAACTTAATAGTAAGAAGACTCTGCACATGCTTTTTTTCCTCAGGTAAATATTTTCAAGGGAATTGTGCATGAATTATGCCTAGATTATGGAAAGTTTATAATTTTAATAGTAAACTCTTAGGATTTTTTTCATGCTGAGTAATAGGCATATGTTAATTAGTGTTTTTCATAAAGCTTCAAGCAAATTAAAGCAATTATGTGAGAGATTCTCTTTTTAGGAAGAGCAGAAACAATTTTTGTTTCCAAGCAGCTGTGCTGCACAGATTAATGGAGGTGTTGTTAGTGAATTACTTGTGATTTTAGGAATCTTAATATAATAAAAAAATGCTATTTAAAAAGGAAAAAAAAAAGGACAGTTACTGAGACTGTGCTATTTACTGCATCCATAAGTGAGCAGATGAACATTTTTCTAAAATTATGTGGCATATGATGTATTTTTAAAAACTTTAGAGTGACTAAAACTTTACTTCTGCTTGCAAAATGATCCATTCTCATCCTGTTTTACCAGTGAGCAATATCATTGTTCTTAGAGAAGCCCTGATAAAATTGTAATTTTCTTCCATAAATTTCATAATGCACACAGGAGGTACATCCCCAGGTTTTATTTACCCTGTGCAACATAATGGTACTGCTTTCTGTATATCGATACAAAGAGTTCTAAAATTTGTGTAGGTGTTTTGTGATGTTTTGAAGTCTCAAAACATTCATTTAAGTAAAAACCATTTATTTTTAAAAGCTGTTATTTTCTTATGTTCTAAATACAAGGGATTATTTTTTTTCTTTATTAATCTCAATAATTTTTACCATAGAACCTGCTGGGATATGTGGTCTGACATTAAAAATGATAAATACTTCCTCTGCAACTGTAAAGTGGAATCCAACCAAGACTAACTTCACTTCTTATAATGCATCTTTATCGAACAACACCTTTATAAAAAAGTTCACAATTCCAGGAACAGTGACTGACTTCAGTGTTACAGACCTGACTGCTGGGGGTACTTATAATTTCACACTGAAAAGACTAAAAGGAAATATTGAAGGAGCTTCTGCTTTCCTTGAATTTGTATCAGGTCTGTATGGTTTCCTGCTTGCTCTGCCAGTGAACGGTAGTTTTCCCTATCAATGCATGTTTATCTGTGTACATCTCACTTTATAGAATAACCTCAAAATTTCAAGAGATCTTCCATGTAATAGTTTGCTGTCATTGTGCGCATATGTTACTTGTACCCTATTAAACCTGCATGTAGTGATACTTGTCAGAAACATAATGTCTTTAGCTGTGTTGCATTTCTTTTCACAGTTTTTAGTATTTCAGATCTCTTCAGAGTTACACACAAGCTTAATTTTACCTTACAATTATTTCAGTAGTTTTTGTTGCTGGTTTTTTTTTAACAATGAGTGAAGTTAAACAGGTTTAGAAATGTTTGTAGAATTAAAGCTTTAGATTGCAAACTACCCTCAGAAATTTATTGTGGATCTGTACCTCTAAAAACATAAAATCCAGCTTAAATGGAAGTTGAGATCCATGCATATAATAGGACTGATAAGAGCAGTAGGACTCAAAATCTATAAGAGTATACTAAAAGGTAGAACCTATGCTCTCAGTTAAACTTGCATACTTGCATACCTCCACATATATATATTTTTTTTTTGGTTTGTTAGTGTCAAAATAAAACCATGAGTTAAAAATCATGCATATGAGACAAATACAAATGGAATGTAAAATTTAAAATCAATATTTGGATATATTCATATTCAGATTATTTGATAACAGAACTGGAGGAATCTGTTGGAAGCAGTTCTGCAGCTTTGCATAATGTGTGTAAAGAATTAATCAAAGATACATAATCTTAGTAGATTTACAGCAAATAAGAAAGGGATGGACATCTTTCAGAGATGAAACCATACATATCAGACTGCACAATATGATACTAATAAACTACTAGAAGATTTAGTCTGAATTCAGAAGAATCATATTAGGAAGGCAGACAGAGGATTGAGAGCAAGAGTGAAACTGAACTGAGACAAAGACCATCACTGACTGGGCTTGTTCTGAGAGAGGAACATGGGGAGAACTGGTATTTGTAAATGAGTTCCAAACTTGAAAGAAAACAGATGAATGTGGCTAGAAATTGTGCAGGTGAATGAATTACATAGCCTTATATGTAGATAACATTTTGATGACCCACTGAGGAATTTAAAACCTGATTCACTATTAGGTTTAGAGTGAATAATGCACATTTAAAGGTACATTTAAAAGCAGAGGAAATTAGATGTTGTGACTTGAGCAGGTGAAAATTTGGCTTTAATAAAAGGAGTAGACTACCCAAATTTTGGGATCTTAATGAATAGAGTTAATGGAATTACTGAGATTCCAACTACATGAAATGTATAAAAAGTTACCAATCCTATGGCTAGCAGCAGAACAAACACCAGCTATATCTTGAATTTCAACTGTAGCAGTAGTTATGTCAGCAGTAGTGTTAACTTTAAGGTTGAGGACAGCAGAAACCCCAGGACTACGCAGAGATTTTTTTGACTGAGCACTGTGCAGAGACACTTGAGCTTGCTGTCTGTGAACGGCCATCCCAGCATGGCTGGGAGGCCATCAGCCTCATTCCAGAAGTAGTACAGCAGCTGTAGGATCACATACTGCTATATGCAGGCTAATCCTTTGTATAGCAAGTAAACACTTCTTGGATGCTTTTCTATTCAGTTGTAAGTGCTAATATATTTTAAATGGATTTATTAAATTAATGTCTTTTATTCCACAATTCTCTTTCAGAACCTGCAAATCCAGAAGGTCTTAAATTCTTCAATGTTTCATCATATTATTTTTCACTGTATTGGAGACTACCGTATGGACTTGTAGACAGATTTCATGTGGATCTTGTTCCTGATCATGCTTCTGTTGTTATCCTAGATCTTGGACTTAGGGAGTATCAAGTAAGTGCTTTTATTACAGGACTTGCAGCGCCAGCTTTTCCTTATGCGCTGTGCTGATGAGGAATTCAAGCTTTCCTCCTTAGCTGTTTAATGCATATGTGAATATCAAAGTATGAATGAAAAATTGGTGGGATGGCAGCAAATTTCAGCATCCACAGTTTGCTACCTAACAACAGGTAGTGAACTTACTGTTTTATAAAGTCTACTAGAAAGACACAGACCGTCATCCAAGGATTCATGAATAGTTTATCAAGGGAAGGGCAGAGCTATTGAGTAGTACAGACTCATTAATTGTGTACTTGCCAGGAAGATCTCTGCTTAAATCATTAATGCAGGCAACATTTCACTGCTAAGCCATCAAAAAGATATAGCAGCACTTTTTGATTCTGCTGTCTGGGACTTATAACATTAACAGAAATAATGCTTGGTTTGGATGTTTTGCTTTTATTTTTCGTTGGAGCTGCAAAGATACAGGTATTTTAGATAATTTCTTGTTTAAAATGTTAGCAACTATGTTTACTGAAAAGGATGGGTTAGTATAAGGGTCAAAACCTTGTTTATCGGGTCGCTTTTTTGTTCATTCTTTCAAAAAGGAGTTTTAGAATGCTTCACATTTACTTTGACGGTAATACAGAGAAACCTCTATAGATACATTGATAGGAGACTCTGGAATAAAATTAATAGTTACTTTTGTTCTTTAATATTGAATGTTGTGCACAAGTAATGAAGGTATTTGACAGCAAAATACTGCAGCTAACAGATACAAACAACTACTTTTAGTAATTAATTTCTTAAAATTTTCTGGGGGATTTTTGTGCTTTGCTTTGTGTAGAGTGTTTTCCTGTTTGCTTGTTTTGTTTTGTTTTGTTTTGCTTTTGAGGGGTGGGTGTTCATTTTTGTGATTCGTGATAAAAGGCTTAAATAAAATCCATGTCCTGTTTTAGGCTGATTTTTCCAATACTATGCCTGGAACAACATACAATGTTACAGTTTCTGCAGTTTCTTCTTCAGTCTATAGTTCACCTGCAAGTAGAACTGTGACAACAAATGTGACAAGTGAGTTAAAAATGACTGGTGAAATTTGTTCATTTCTTAAACTATGCTTTCTTATGTTTATTATGTGCACAGTAATGTCCAAGAGAATATAATCTTATAGTTTAACTTTGAACAGTCATTAAAAATTTTCATCTTCTTTAGCCATTTAAAAATGAATCTGAAGTGTTCTATGAGAGCTTAAGAATTTACAAACATTTGAAAATTTTGCTATTGTGTCGTGTAATAATATACAGACTCTGATTTATATCTATAGTGGTGCATAAAAAATGTTCAGAGCTTATTTCCAAAACAATGTAGTCAAAGCAGATGTGCTTTTCAAGAGAGTACATTTTAATTGAGTGCTAGAATATGTCAAATGTCAAACTGGCATTAAACTATTTTTAAGCAAAGATCTTGAACAATACATTTTTACATTCTTATGGAAGAACGTTTCTGCTGCTCCAAAATTAACCGAATAATTTCGATCAGGACTCTAGCCAGAAAAAAAATATTCAGAAGTGCATCAGTTTTGAGTAGTTTTATGAGATTATGCTGCAGATGATTTAATTTCTCTATAGAATCTGTGAATGTGTCTCCACTCTTGTGAATCGTAATTAAAACTTTTTTTTATATGCATGTGCTTGTGTGTGTGCATGTTGTGTGTATGAATATATATATAATTTTAAATTTTTTTTTTTTAGATCCTGGGCCACCTGTGTTCCTTGCAGGTGAAAGAGTGGGTTCTGCTGGGATTCTGCTGTCATGGAACACACCACTGTACCCAAATGGGAGAATTCTCTCCTATGTTGTTAAATATAAAGAAGTCTGCCCATGGATGCAAACAGCTTATACACAGGTCACAACAAAGCCAGATAGTTTGGAAGTTCTTCTCACCAGTCTAAACCCTGGAACAACTTATGAAATTATGGTAAAAGCTTTACAAATGCCTCTTAGTATTTTGAATTCTGATTTATTGTAAATTGTGTGAGTTTATTGTTGGCTCCTGTAGAGTTTTCTGAGGGATCATGTTATTTATTGTTGCCATATAACAAAATATATTAGCAAGGTATTTGTTTAGTTGAGTTTATTTGAGCAGTGTTTTTTAAATCTACTTAAAAATGTTCCAGTCAAACTTGCACTGAAATGTACCTTCCTCTACTGATATTTGTATTAACATGGCAGTTTTTGATAAAACATAAAAATCAAAGGGTAGAATTTTTGGAAACATCTAAATCCTTCCTTATCTTCGTTGAGATTTAATCTCTCAAATGACTGGTGTGCTTTGCATATTACACGTAGATTACTAAATCATCTCAGTCACATCCAAAAAAAGCATGTCTTCCATGTATGGAACTTGTTTGCATTGAGATTAGGCACTCCTGATCCATCTCTGAACTCTTCAACAATAGAAGACTTAATGTGGACAGAAATAAATTGCTACTCTCTTGGCAGTATTTGCCAAGCAATTCTTTGCCTGTTTTACTCTTTCATAAGAACCTTGTAGAGGTTCCTCTTATATCAAGAATTAAATGAAATTATGTGTTGATTTGCTTCTTTCCATTCAGTTACATTGAAGCTGCATGTATGAGGTAGGAATTTCCATGTCTATCTTAATTCTAGTTTTGTTTCTGAGCTCTTTCTACAATAACTGCCTTGAGATGAGGTAATAAAAACAATGTTTAGGTGAGGACATAACTTAAGATTTATATAATGTAATTTAAATACTGTCAGAATTTCCTGACTGCATGTCAAACCCTTGAAGATCTCCAGCCAATTTCCTCAGCTGTTGCAATTACCGTAGAATTCATCAATGCCTGAGGATGCTTCAAGTCATTGTCCCTGTGAAGCATATGTAGATAGGGTTGGCTGTAGTCATGAGATGGGTATGCATGTGTTTGTGTGGTTTAGGAAGGAGCTAGCCAGTGACACGGGTTCTTCTTGACATCCTAGATTAAGTCTTTGATGCCACCTTGTATTCCTTTACTGTGTTTGTCTGTTGTAGCTTTGTCCTTTTTTTAATCCTCACAGTCTTTGAAAAATGCACTGTTTAGTGCCAAGAAGTGATTAGAGCAAGTTTCCCTTTCTGGCCTGAGGCCTTCTGTTTTCTTTTGCCTTTGTTATCCTCTATGTGCTGTCTGTCACTTCTACAGTGCTCCACACTTCGTTCTGCACACCTGCCCCTTCTCACCCTGTGTTTCCCACAGTCTGCCCTGTCAGCTCCATAAACCCCATGGCCACATCTTTGGTGCCTGACATTGCCACCTATAACCTTGCTGGAGAGCTTTTCACTTTGCTCCTTCTTTCCCACACTTCTCACCCTCACTGCTGGAATTTTACTCATGTTTACTTTTGCTGTGCCTTTTACTTCTTATCAAAATAAGAAGCTAGACTTCTGTCTTTGTAAGTACTGGACACCATGGTCCATCACTGAGTTGAATTGCCACCAAACCCTATATTGAGGAGCTAATGGCATTTGTTTTGTTTATCTCCATAAATTCTACTCAAGTCTTGATATTTTGCTCATCTGTGGGAAGACTCTTCCATGATTGTGAGCACTGAAGTATTTCCATCATAAAGTGCATCTGCAGTCCCCTTACCTCTTGCTTTTCAGCAAAAAAACATTCTTTCCTTGGGTTTCTGCTTAGGGGAAGGTTGACCTGCTCTTGCTAACCTACAGGAGACAGAGAAATGAAAGGGAACTTAGTCTCCTTTTTACCCTTTTAAGTTATAGTAAGTAAAATAGGAATGCAGAATCTGATTTAAGTGTATTGAAAGAAAAAACAGAGTGTTACTGATGTTATTCTTGCTGTTGATTTTTGCATAAAATAGGGTCTCATAAAATAGGGATCCTCTTTTGATGTGTGGATATTAACATGTGGTTTTCTCAATTACTTATGTTGTTACATACTTTTTCCCTTTTATTTTTTACAATTAAACGTTGAGTATAAATTCTACAACGCAACTACAAAAGCTATGTTCATTTTTGTATTTACAGTTTAAAAGCTAAAAGCTGTATCTCTGTGTATCCTTAGGATTTGATATTCTCTGAAACTGTATATACTGCAGATTTTCTAATGTGGATTCTTTCTTTTTTCCTGTAGGTTGCTGCTGAGAATAGTGCTGGTATTGGGGTGTTTAGCGATCCTTTCCTTTTTCAGACTGCAGAAAGTGGTAAATTTAACAAAGCTGTTAATTATTGTGTTTAAAGTCTCTCTAATTTATTCAAATAAATTTCCATGCTAAATTTCATACTTGAACAAATTCCAATGCATTTAGAACAAAATCCTTATTCTTATTTTATCACTCAGTGACAAAGGTTCATTTTGTTCTATTTGCTAACAACAGCATTTAGGATGCGCCCATAAGGGTGTTTGTTGTACACAAAGCCTGTTTTTCTTGGAGTTTTCCTGTATCTGTTTCTAGCTAGGCAGCTTCCAGAAAGCAAGGTCACACCACAGCAGAGCTACCTATTCAGTGGATCCATCTGCTGTTGCCTGGAACATTTCTAGGACACAGACTTTGTTGTGGGATCATCTCTACCACTGTCTGCTTCAGTCAATCTGTATTTCTTTAGTGATGGGTTCTAAGAAGCTCAGCACAAAATGTACCTTATTAAATGTTTAGGTTAAAAAAAGAGTCTGAAATGAAAACTTGAGTTGGAGGATTTGAAGATTGAAAAACACTGAGTTTGAGTTTGCAGAATCTTTATTAATTTAGTGTTTGTGGTCTCGCTCGTACTTCAGAAGCAGTTCTGCCTTGGCTGACAAGCTCACACCAGTCTACTTGTGAATTAATCTCAATGGAATACAGAACTTGTGCTGCCAAGGCAGTGGTTGCCCAGCTGTGTTTAGGCTGCTTTCTGTTTCTCTTAATTAATTGCAGAAAATAAATTAATGGCAGAAATTATTGCTCTGCACAAATAATGCAATAATTTATGAACCCAATATAAGGAGGAGTAGTAAACTTGTTACATGGATCTATATTCTTCACTATTTGGGCATTATTGCTGGCAAAATATCTCATTTCTATGAGCTTTATTATTTACTCATGTTTGACAGAGGACGGCACTGTCATTTCTCTATATGAATGCTCTCATGAGCTTTTTACTTTTGAAAACAATGCTGTCTACATTTTAATGAAACTTAAAATGCTTTATTATAAATGTAATTGGAAAGTTTCTTCAAATTCTAGATGAGCTATGTGTCATTGGTATAACATTTATACTTCTACTTTCTCAACTGTTTTTTTGTTCTAGTTCTTGCTTTAATTGCTAAGGAAAACCAAACATCTTAATCAACATAAGGTGGGAAATTTAAAGTGAGAAAGTTAGCCAGAAGATCAAATTATTTAAATATAAAGGTTGTGGTTTTGGAGGAGGGGAAAAGAGGTGAAATATCTAGAAGATATTTAGCAGGACTGAAAGCACTAAATATGAGGCTTGGAGGAGCTGTCTCAATTCATCTGTGGAAAATCTCTAATTATGAACCGCCTTTTTTTTAAGAAAGAGTGTGAAAAGCCTTTCCTCCTAAGGCAGGACCTGCTGCTGACTACCACGTGCAAGACAGGGCCACAGGGCTCTAATTCACAGAAGAGTTCAGCATGTAAAATAGCATTGAAAATCTGATTTAGATGCTGCATCTCATTCCTTTGTGCTCTGATTAATACTGATGCTGTGACAAAAGGCCACAGAAAATGTCACTGGTACAAAGAGCAGCATTTATGCAGTAATAGTGAATATTCCAATTGAATTGAGTTGGCTAAAGCTACCAAACATCTGTGTGCAGCAGAAAAGATGACGCAGGTAAAGTGGAATAAAACACACAATGTTATCATATACGCTTAACCAGAGAAAAAGATGGCCGAATTTTTTCTACTTCTGGAATAGTAGATTACTTGCTTCTGAGAATATTTTTAAATTGACCAAATCAATTCCTACATATATATTATGAGATTTAAATAATTATATTTCTCATTTAAACCAGATTTAAAAATAGCTGGTTGTATATCAGCTACTTTACATGTGCTTGTGAATGATTTTTATGTGTTTGCTTCAGAATTTGGAAGCCAGAAATGACATTAAAAAAAAAAAAAGTACTTGCTATTTTTCAGTGCTGAGAAGAAAAGTTTATCTCACTGCTTTTATTTGTTTTGTTTTCAAGCTCCAGGTAAAGTAGTGAATCTCACAGTTGAAGCCTTAAATTCTTCAGCTGTAAATCTGATCTGGTTTCTCCCTCGGCAACCAAATGGAAAGATAACTAGCTTCAAGATTAGTGTGAAACATGCAAGAAGTGGAATTGTAGTGAAAGATGTCTTGGTTAAAGTAGAGGACCTTCTGTCTGGGAGGTTACCAGAGTGCAATGTAAGTGCTATGAACCTATTAAATTATGAATAGACTCAACCTACAGAATATAGTTTTACATTTAAAATTTGAGACATAAAAATGTGGAGGCTTGCTATTCAGAAAGATTCAAAAAACCTTACAAACATAGTCCCAAGACAGGATAAAATGGATAAAGAAAAACTTTTTTGTTCAGAGTAGTTTAAATGGAATGCTTTTGCTTGAAAATTTCAGTTTAATCAAAGTAAAAATGTTATGAAAGTTTAAGTTTGGCACCCTTTTAACAGAAAATCATTAAATAGAAAATTTCTGGTTTTTCAGATTTAATTTTTGTTTGTTTGTTTGGTTTGGTTTTTTTTGTTTTTTGTTTTTTGTTTTTTTTTTGTTTTTGTTTTTTTGGGGGTTTTTTTGGTGGTTTTTTTTTTTTGTTTTTTTTTTTTTTTT
>PYHW01010552.1:7653217-7663512 GCA_013186435.1 Turdus rufiventris
TTTTGTTTTGTTTTTGTTTTTTTGTTTTTTTTTTTGTTTTGCATACTATTCAATTAGAAAAAACCAAGAACTTGAAAGGAGTTTTTTGGTCAATGCAGACATATAGTATTGTTAAGGTCTTCTTTTTTATATACTATCATAATACTGTTCGTGTTTTAAAAGTGTGCTTTATTCTGCGTGTCACATTTCAATATTTTTAAATCCTTCTCATATCAAAATAAAACCCAAACATGATTAGCAGAGTGATTTTCAAAAATATGACTGTAGTCTGAATTGTTCTTATTGCTGAACTCAGACCTGCAATCATTTGTATCCATTTGTAATTTCTTGAAGAAAATTCTCTCTACTGAAATTTTTCCTCTTTTTCTTTATTATTTGAGCACAGTTTTGCAATTGCTCAAATGTCAAAATGTCAAGTAACCAAACTTTTTGTTCTTTTATCTTTTTTTTTTTTTCGAATTTCTTACTCTTAGTTCTTTAATGAAAATGAAGTTTTAAGCTACGTACATTATCATAACTTTGGTTTCAGCTTTTATTTGGAAGATCATCTTAAGCATTGCAAAGGTTCCTGACACCAGGCTGATTTAATTCAGCACTGAGAAGTCAAGCTGCTACCTACTGAATCATAAGCATTGGTCACCACAATACCTAGAAATTTTTCGGAGTTGTCTCCTGACATGGTGGATTAAAAAACTCCTGTTTGTACTGCTCCATGATGTATGGATATATGTGTGTTATACATGTCTATGCACATACACACATACAACTTATATGTGATGCAAAAGGGTCTCACTAGGGAGCTTCTTTTCAAGAGAGAGACTGAATGCTGAAAATGGAAACAGGGAATAAATAAATGAATCCTAGAGAGATGCTTCTGTTCAATCAGATTTGAGACCTTTTTGAATAAGGCAGGAAACTATAACATTGTCACTAGCAGGATGCACTAGCACAGTCTGCCTAAATCTGCAAACTGAAGTACAAAAAGCAAAACCAATTTAGGGATATTTTTTTCAAAGATGTTCTGCCTTTTTTATCTACATACATTTACAATTATTGGTTATAGATGCACCTTATAATGTTTCATACTTTGTATTTATAGGATAAGAGTGAATCATTTTTGTGGAGTACTACCACTCCTTCAACTACTTTTGGGAAATCCACAATTCTTACACAGACTACAGTGACTCCAAGTACAGAGGCACCAAGTCAAATGAGCTCTGTTTGGAGTGAACCTATCAGTTTTGTTGTGACCAACCTCAGGCCGTACACCACCTATCTCTTTGAAGTCTCTGCAGTTACCACTGAAGCAGGCTACATTGACAGTGCAATTGTCCGGACACCAGAGTCAGGTGCATTAAATACATACGGCTTTAAAATGGCAATAAAATTCTCAGATTTATGTGAAAAACTTCAAAATATAAATTTTATTTTCTGCTGCAAGATATTTCTGTCCTACCTTGTCTTTATCTGTATCATGCTTTTGTATTTTCATGATTACCTGATTTTACCTGATGGAAAAATTTGAAAATGTATATATATTTATATGTCTAATAATATACAGTGAGTGACTTACTGTGAGGAGTCAAAGATAGCCAAATTATGCTCAGGACAGATTAAATTTTATGAAAAACTGAGACAATTTAAGAACTGCAACCAATACAATAATGGTAAAAGAAATGAAAGTAAAGATTAAGGGGATACCTGTCATGCACAGTAGTCAAAAAGTGTGTTTTTTGTGAATACAGAAATGCACTTAAAGCTTCTTAGCCTTTGAAGAGAAATAAGCAATAATAAAGAAAACTCCTGTACTTGTGTTGCCAATCTGCACCTATTGCAGAACATTGTTCAGTGCTGAAGATATCTTTAAGCACTAAGTGGAGCTGATTTTTGATTTCTTGCAATGTACTGAGAAGTTGGAATTGAAAACAATGATCAATGAACAGCACTTTTATAATGGCTTAGCCAGTGCAAACACTGTTAATAGAGCTATACAAAAAAAGACATTCCACAGGAATGTTGTTCTGGCTTTCTGTTTGCTAGTACATCATTCTTTTGCTTGACATGGTTTGATGTTACTTGGTTCCCTTTCATACATACAAAATAGATAGCACTGTTCAGATAAAAAGAAATTTGATTCCCTCCTAGAAGTGTTCAGTTGAATTGCTTTGATAAAATTTCAATAGCCTTAGTTTGCTGTATTGTCTAGGGCTAACATAATTTTGGTCAGTTTATTTTCTATTGATTTCAGGGCTAATTTCAAATTTATTTTGCATTTTTGTCTCTTAGAGATTATTTGCATATTATAAATACTCTTGATACCTTTCCTGAGAATTACCTTAAAACAGAAATTAAGTAATTGCAATGATATGCTGTTTTTGGCTTCCCTTCAGAATATGTCATATTTATGTTTAAAATGAATTGTCTGATATGGGCTCTTGGATATCCTAATATGAATTATTTTATGTTCAAAGATTTTTTCCAATATTGTTTAAGTTCCAGAAGACCCACCACAGAATTTTGCCAAGAGTAATGTCACAGCAAAGTCTTTTTCAGTAACGTGGGACCCACCAACCATAGTAACAGGGAAATTTAGTTACAGAGTTGAGCTATATGGACCATCTGGTAAGTCAGAGTTGATGTCACCATTTCTTTTGATTTTTCTGTGATTATTTCCTTAAACATTTTTCTGAGCCTGCCAATCAAAAATGGACAGTCAAAAGGAGAATTATGTATCCCTTTTTACTATGATATGTTCTAATGGTTTGTAGATTAATTTTAAGGGAAAAGTCAGTGCATCATAAGGAAGAGTATAAAGTTAAATTCATATTAGATATTCCTACGAATGGAGAAAATCAACTTCTCCTCAATCTTTCAGGAGATGATAGATTATGAGCACCTGAATTGCTGTGCTTATATATCCAAAGTGTTCTGTACCTTACCTTTACTTTTTTCTCTTTCTGTTAAAGATTTCTGGAGAATTTTCATTTGCATGCAGTATGCAATCAACTTTTTAAGACCGTTTTGATGTTTTTGCAATTTTTTTTAAACTCAGACAGAAATTATAGAACTGCCTGTAGCTAAATAAAACATAAGCTGTATTATAAGGTTTTTATGGGCACATACAGGAAAAGTAAGGTAATTTTTAAAAATCTCTTCCTCTTAAAACTCACACCTCCTTGAAGTGGCTTGTTTGGTTAGTTAGTTGGTTTGTTGTTTTATTCCCCGTATATTCAGCATTATTCCACTGAAGTTGATTCCCAGTAAGCTTTTCTCCAAACAAATTTGTCCTTTCATGTGTTGATCCTACTGGAAAGTAGCCATGGATTGCTTCTGTTTTAGATCTAAAATCTCTTTGTTTTCAATTCCAGGTCATGTTCTGGATAACAGTACAAAAGACTATAAGTTTGTGTTTAGTAACCTTGTGCCTTTTACCACATACGACGTGTACGTGGGTGCTGAGACAAGTGCTGGGATGGGGCCAAAGACCAACCTTACAGTTTTCACTCCTGCAGATGGTAAGTAGAGGCAAAAAAAATGGATTGAACATGATGATGTTTTCCCTTCAGAGCCTTTAAGGTGCTTTGCAAAGGACAGAATGGATATAAAAGCACTACAAGAGATAAGAAAATATTACAAAAACATAAATAAAAGAAATCAGCTGAATATTATTATATAATTTATTTCTTTGTGTTTGTCAAGTTTGTGCTCTGTCAGTACATTTATCTGCTGTCATAGTCCTTCAGAGATTGTGAAAGAAATGTAGTTTCTTTCTAAATGGAAATAGTTAAATTTGGATACAGTAATTAAGCTGCAAGCTCCCAATCCCCCATTAGATGGCAGCAAGAGGAAAAGAAAAACCAGTGCAGATTCCCGTTGCTGGCTCCTTCAGCCCCCAGCTCCTGATCAAAGCTTTCCTTTGACTCCTTCCCACCAAATCCAAGGCTCCATCCCCATCCCTGATGGAGCCACCCTCCCAGCTCCAGGGCAAGCCCAGCACTGGGGGCTTGTCCCGGTACAGTCGAGTGCCTGGTGCTGCCTCTGAGCCCCAGGTTCTGTGCTCTGGGATTGTGGTCCCCAGTAATCAACTCAAGGGGCTGGAGTCCTTGGATGCATGGAAATGCAGTTTTATCTTACATATATGTGAGATTGTGTGGGATTCCTGGTCAGCATTTGAGAATGCAGGAGGAAAAACTGAGATTTGGTGTATAATAGAGAGGCAGTTTCCAAATGGTTATTTCTGTCTTACATTTATGGCACACTACACAAATTTAGAAAATCTGTCTCAGGGATTGCTGGCAGTGTTTGTTGTCAAGGTGTAACGCTGGGAGGAAAACCTATCTTTATTTATTGTATTCTTTCCTGAATGATCTGCTTTTGGCAGCTGTCAGAGACAATTTCCAGACATGACCCACCTGAGTACAGTCATGTTGAAATGCACTGTCAGAAGCCAAAGGGAATTTTTGGTGGGTTTGGGGTTCCTTCAGCATAGCACAGAGTGTCTTATTTTAATGCCAAATCTAAAAATCCTCCCATTGTAATTAATTTCAAAATTGTCTTTTATTAAAGTGTATTAGGAAAAAAAATTATTTCTGTATCAAACCTGAATATCATTCAATTGAATAGAAATGTATTTTATCTCTGGTGGTCCTATGGAAATTACAATATAATTAAGACTGATTGTTTAATGAAGAAATTGTATAAACTATATTATTTCTATCTATAATTTATGTAGAATACATATTATATATATATATATAATTACACACATATATAAGAAATAATTTAATTAAAATTATATAAACCTAAAAAAATACATGAATCTTTTGTAAAAGGGAATGTAACAAGCTATATAATTTTTTCCCAGCTTTTTACTTTATTCTAGTATAGCATGATGCTAGAGCTAGCCTTTAATTTTCAAGTATACATAAGATTCCATATCAGAAAATAGAAAAATAACTTGATTCCAATCAAGTAGACCTCAGCAGAGCTATCCTGGTTTACATACTTAGTCTCTGACCATACTCATGCACATGTTTCTGTGTTTACGAAAGTGTGCATATTTTTAGAACTGTAGCTTGTTTGCTAAGAAAACATGTGAACTAAGTCTCTACACTACACAGGGTCAACTCCAAAGATAAGGATGTGAAGTTTGATTGTCTTTTGTGCTTTGCATAGAGTTCTGAAAAACCTTGCAATAACCACAAGTGTTTAATGAAGTCAAATTTCTTTTTGAATGTTTAGTCCCAGGTGCTGTATCAGATTTGCAACTAGCAGAAGTGGAAGCCACAGTTATAAAAATTATTTGGAGGAAGCCACAACAACCAAATGGAATCATTACCCAGTACAGAGTTAAAGTACAGGAGCAGGAAACACTTGTCACTCTGGAAAACACTATTCTTGGAGATAAAAATAAGGTATTATTTTCTTTTTTTTTTTTTTTTAATATGGATTTTAAGTTAAATTTGCTCTATGCCTTATCTGACATTTACAAAACGTGAAACTAGCTCCAACAGATGACTTGTCAATGTTTTTAAAGCCAGATTCCTCAGTCCACCGCCTTTCTCAGACTGGTTTTCAAAAACATTCTGATAATGCTGTGTCCACAGTGTGAAAAAATAAATCATTCTGGCAGAATGATCCAGCTGATGAAGGCAGGAACCCACAGCTCACAGTCTTGTCCTTCTGAGTCCTTGAGTTCTTTGTGGCATAGGATGGCCAGACTATTAAGAGTAAAGGTTTGGGTGCCTAGATTGATACACAGCCACTCAGCCAAACTACTGGAAAACGTGGGTACGAACCCTGTGAATTCAGCAGAAGTGTCCAAAGGCTGGTTAAGTGTTCTGCTAGCAAGGATGACAGGCTTTCTGCCTCCTTTTGTATTTTTAAATTCACATGTGTGATGCTACATCCTTAACTCCATGCTGGGGTTGCATACTAAGGGTATCTGTGCACATCTATTGGATCATATCTCTTAGGGGGATTATGCTGTCAATCAGTCTAGCTTCTGGATTTTGGGTGCTGATGTGCTTTACGTGCTTAAAGGAGCAGCTCTGAGCATGCAGCACAGAACTGTAGACCCCTAGCAGACATTCAGCTCAGGATTGAATTCTTTCTGAGGCAGGGCTTTTTGGGCTGAATTTTGAGAACAGGTGCCCAAAGTCTGGATAACTCCTTATTTTTTCAGACAGTGATGTCTTTCACTGGATCTGAATTGGAATCTAAGTTTTTGATGTAGAGCTCAAGGAAGGGGTTCACTTTCAAGCTGAATGATATACATTAAATAGAGCCCTGGAGTCAAATGTTAAATAAGTAGCAAAGAGAAAAAACATTAGGATAAAGATCCATTCATTAAACCAGGCAGGCATCCCTGGAAAAGGAAAGTATATAACTCTGTAATTAAAGATTGTATCATAGTCTGGATACAAAAAATTGAAGTAGTCTGTGCAAAAATGTTTTAGTGATGAGATTTCCTAATTTTTGTGTTTTTAGTGCAGTGTCATTGCTGCTTTATTATAATTTATTGAATATAATTTTCTAATTAAAATCCAAAGTAAATAAATCATAAAACCCCTTATCTTTATCTAGAACTGCACTGACCAAAGCTTACAGTAGCTACAGGATTTGAACTGGCAGACCCACAGTGCTAATGGTACTCAATGTGGAAAATCCTCATACGCAAAAAGTTTTTCCATGTGGCCTACTATTTTGCTATAAAATGATAGTGAAGATGAGTCATACAGCTTTTACCTCTTGGTACTTAGGAGAGATTGATGCTCTATCTGTTCCTGTATAATGTACCTCATGTTAAAGGAGTAAAAAAGTGGCTTTGCCCTTTCTCTACCCAGAGTCCACATGGAGAGGACTAATGTGTATGAGTTACATCACTGTAAAAGCATCTCTTTCTGGCAATGAGATGGGCCATATGTGTGAGTGGGGAGTGTTCCCGATGACAGCAGAACAATTCAGAGCTACTCAAGTCCTGGATTTGGTCCCAGATTTTGCAGGGGCACAAAGATCTGATGCTAACACACCATTTTGTACCTATGCTCTAGCCGCTCTCTCTTTTCAGTTTTTGTTTCTCTTCTCTTTGTTGTTCTTGCTCCACTTTTATCTGCTGCCATCCCTTTCCAACATTTTTTCTTTATGTCTTCTGTCCTACAGGCCCCTGTATCACTTGCCTCCCTTTCACTCTCCCTTTTCACATATATATACCTTTATTTTTCTCTCTCCTTTATTTAATTAACTTCTGGTTTTTGCTCTCTGCTCTTATTCCCTCTTAGAGATTTATTCAGCTTGCTAATCCTTTTCCTGAGGGACTGGAAGGGCCATCTGAAGTCCTCTTGTTTTCAGTGCCTGCTGCCTTCTTTTAGGATATACTTAGTGTTAATAAATATAATAAATAAATAATAAATAAATAAATAAATAAATAAATAAATAAATATGTTAATAAATAAGATCTCCCAAGTTCAAATGTATATCTATTCAATATAGCTCCAAAAATATAGCTTTAGAATTAAAGGCCTTACTTTAAAATTGCCACCTTAATATAAGATACATATTTTAAGAATTTTTTTAAGAAGTGGTGCTTGATTAAACAATAACTGAAATAAAATGTTGTAGGCTGCTGGCAGCTGAACGTTTTTATGACAAAGACTATATTTTAAAAATTATTCTATTGATCAATAATGTTTGATGCCAACATTTATACAGTATCTATATGCACGCACAAAGCCACCAGTACTATTTCTATATTTTATATGAATTTAACTATATAATTTAGTGATGACTAGGTTTGTGGTTTCTTTTTATTTTTCTAATTTATAGTATCTGCTTGATTCTTTGGAACCATATGCAATAAATGAAAATATCAAACCTTCTTCTCCCCCTTGGAATTCAATGGAATCAGACAATGATTTTTATGAAGGTTCAGCTGAAATGTTTTCCAGCATTCAGACAGCTTCCCCAGTAATATTTACAAGTGTATCTGGTGATAATGTGCCTGTTATAAATGGAGCTGAAGAACTACATTCTGCTTTGGGTAAGATATTTGAGGGTATTTTTCTACCTGCTTCTTTGTTCTGAAGGACCACCATCACTGTCCCAGATATGATCTTTAGCACATGGTTCAAGCAAATTATAAATGGGTCATTTGCTGGAGTCAGATTTTTTTACTACCAAATAACCTTCTGAAGCAAATGGGAATGCCACACAGGCAGGAACTAGCCCCTTGTCACCCAGCTGACCTTCTTCCTAGTGAAAGGAGCACCCGAAAGCCATCAGCCAAGCTGCATAGACAATCAGTTATTACAGTTGCCAAAGCAGGTGTGATTGTCAGGGATTAACATATCTCCAAGCCCTTCAGAGACCTTGATTTCTCTAAGCCTTTTGACTAATAGGTTTTCAAATGTCAGTGAAGGTAAATAGGTCAAAAAGTTACAACTTTGCTATATGGGTTACAAACAGGTGGAGATGACCCTATGACATGGTGATGTCATTAGTGAGTACACTTGTTCTGTATTATCAATGGACCACTGTTTCTTTACCAAGTATGGATATTTACAAATCACTAGGCAGCCCTCAGCTGACAGGCAGGGATTTCAAATATCACTCTAAATTTGTACAATGTTTTGAGAAGTGGAGAGAAAATAAAAGGTTGGGGTTTTTTGTTTTGTTTTTTTTTTAAATGATTTAATTAGGTCACTGAATTCATCTATATGTGCCAGTATCTAAAACCAGAATTTAATCCATTATTTTCAATGACAGTGAATATTTTCTGTGCTATGTTAATCCTGAAAAATCCTCTTTGTCATACACAGGCAATGTACAGTGTTTTAAATGCAAATCTTCTTTTTATGGTCTTATTCACTTTGAGATATTGAGTTGCTGAAGGATGTCTGTAGTGCTGACAATTTATTTTAGCCAGTGTCGGTTGTGATTTACCATACAAGTATTATTTTATAAGAGCTATAGTAGTTAAAACTGTTGACAGCCAAATTTTCAACAGTCTGCTGATTTCTCAATGCCTTCATTTTAATGCCCTTCTCACTGAACTCTAAGCCTGATATTCAGGTATGTGAAACACCCACACCTTTCCATGTTACACTGGCATAATGACTGCTTTATAGCAGCTGATTTTGGCTAACCCAGCTGGATTGTGGCTGGCTTTGAACTTTATTGCAAGTGCACCAAAATCTCTTTGTGGGCATGCATGGCTTCATCATTGTACTGAGCACAACTCTTCTGCTAGAAATACCAGCATGAAGCGATCTGAAGACAGCAATTCCAAGTATTGTTGTTCTAGCACCATTGGGAGGGTAAGGAAGAGGGAATCTGTTTTTCTCAATTAAAAATATTTAAAGCCCCTCAAAAGCTCCATCAGTGTAGGAGCCATTGTTCTGAAATCACTGGAGAGACTGGGCCTTATATAAAAGTATCCTTTCCTAGCTTCTAGGAGATTACTCAAAAACCTCACAATTCTACTTGTTGCTTGTTCATTCTTTCACCTAGGACAATCTATCTATTGTACACATGAAAATGAACCTATAATAGACTCTCCTTTAGGGAGATAGGAGGTGGAATTTTAAAAATATTTTTATAATTGACATGAAAATTAATCCTTTCAGAATAAATGGTTCTAGGTTGTCATGCCAAAGTCAGTTTAGAATGCATAAGAAATAAATTATTTTATGAGTAAGTAGCTATTTCTCTCTATTTACTCACAGATAATCAATATAACATCGACATTTTGGCTGAAGAGCTGTCATATGTTATAAAGGGCCTCACACCTTTCACAGATTACACAATTAGTGTGTCTGCTTTTACTGCTGTTGGAGAAGGACCACCATCAGTTCTTACAGTCAGGACACTTGAACAAGGTAAACTGTAACTCTGGTAGTATCAAAGTTAACATACAGGACTTATTTCACTGAATATTTAATTTTTTTGTGATTTATTTACTTACTGTTATGTTTTAATGTTTTTGTTTAAGTCCCAAGCTCCGTACAAAATATATCTTACAAGAATATTAGCTCCTCCTCTGTCTTGCTGTATTGGGATCCTCCAGCAAATCCCAATGGGAAAATCATTCATTATACTGTTTATGCTATGGAACTAGATACAAATAGAGCATTTCATGAAACAACTTCAAACAACAGCTTACTTATGACAGGTATGTTTGATTAAAGAAATATAAAAATCTAAATGTGCAAGTGCATTTTATAAACTTATTTTTTCCAATATTAAATAATGTAGCAATTTGAAATGTATGTGGATAAAATGTCACGCATTCTCACACA
>PYHW01010552.1:7672412-7717309 GCA_013186435.1 Turdus rufiventris
CTATACAGTTTCATCAAATGCACTGCAGGGGGAGATTTGACAAGGCAAATTGTCCTGCCATTTAGCTGCTGCTCTTGGGAGGTATTCAATATATTTTGGAGGAGACTTAATCCCAGTGCTTCTCAGTAAAGCACAAAGAGGAAGGTTACTACAGTTGTTAAATAAATGGTCCTTCACGTCAAGATTTTGCAACAGTTAGAGAGAATTTTGTAACCTTTCTTTAGCTGTTTTGGAACAAGAATCCACAATCAATAGTATAGAAAGGGTGATATTTCCAATGTTTCCAGTTATATTTCATGGAATTTTGGGTGGTTTTGGGTCCTATCAGGTAATAAAGCACCTTTCTTCTTTCCTTGAGCCTAATAACTCATACTCTCTAAATGTAATTTTAGAGTATTAAAGCTGCAATTAATAAAATTGTTAAACTTGTACGTAGCTATTTTTTGGGGGCATTATCCTTTTCTGCAAAAGATACTTGTGAGATACTTGTTGACTAGGTCTATTTTGAGGTACAGATTTTTAAGAAAATATGTTCCCTGTCTTTGTCAAGTGGAATACGGAATTTCTTAGAATCTATGTTTTCTGCATTTTTGAAAAATGTGACTTAAAACCTTATTTTCTTCAGTAAAATTTCTTGGCTTAACTTACTCTGCTAGATACTTTCTCACTGTCTGTGAAGGCTACAATGATCAGTATTTTCTTATTTTTTATTGCAAATTCAATTTTTTCTAAACAGAAGATCAACTTCCCTTGAAATACTTCAAGCTTTTGTTCTTCTTTCTGTGCCTGGTTGTGGAAATGTTTTTTGGCACCTCAAATGTAAGAATGCAGTTACTCAGAGTAGAAATGTTTGCAACACTAAGCTGTGGATTTTCTTCTCACTTAAATTATAACCAGATATGTATTTTCACACTAAGAATACCTTGGGCAAAGATCCAGGAAAAAATGTCTTTCTTTGTATAGAGTTTGATAACTGCTGCTGCAAACTCTTGTAAATTTTACTATTATAAATGTCAGAAGTTTGGGAAAAATGTAGATGTTAACTTTCTCTGTAACTGAGTGTTTCCCATGTCAAGTGACATTCTACTCAAAATCTGAGGGTTAGGGAGGATTTTTTTTCATTCTCATACATTTTCTCATTCCACTTGTTTGTTAATGTAACCTTATTTCAGATTATATTAGATGGTGATCTTTGCTAATGGGACAGTCATCAAAGGATGAAAATCTAGTAATTTTGAATAATTTTTTCTTATTTTTAGTATTACAACACATTGTCATTTGTGAAGAGCTAAACAGAGACTCCTGGAGCAAGATACTTGGTTTTACTTTTCAAATTATCATCTCTGTCTGAAATTCTATTAGAGACATAGGACACCTACCCTAACAGAAATATTTGAAGGAATGGAATGTTAGGTTTTTATTTTCTTCCTACTTTGTTCTTAAAAGATTATGTTAACTTTACGAGGAATATAAGAATTCTTCAATTCAAGTTAGTTATTTCTGTACCTTGCTTTATGTTCTGATAATCATTTCATACCTATGCTAATACCAGTATTTTATTAATGCTACATCTTACAGTCTTTCTAGGCGGGTTTTGACCTGACTGGAGTTCCATTCTGATCCTCTGCTACATTCCACTAGAATTAACTCAGCACCAGCTAATTCCTGTTCCATATCATCTTCTATTATTCCATTTATAACTTCAGCCTTCTGACCAATTTCACAGAGTCACAGTAGGGCATGCTCCCTGCTATAATCTTTTTATATTTCTCTATTCCTGTCCAGAGAGACAGTTTAGCTATGCCCTACTGTGTCCTTCCCAAGGGTACCACATAGCCATTTGAAAATAGTTAATAGATAGAAATACTCCTCCTTAATATTTCATATAACCATTGTTGATGTAATTTGCAAACATATTTCTGTGGAGTTTTGAGGGTTTTTTTGGGGGTTTTTTTGGTGTGGGTTTGTTTGGTTTTTTTTTTTAAGAAACAAAATGAAGTGCCCCACTGTGATGCCACAGTACAAAAGTTAGCTTTTCATCATAAAAGACAAAAAGTCATCCCAGCCTCTTTTAAAAACCTAAACTACTTGTTTTTAACACAATATTGCATTTTTCATTTTTGCAACAAATGCCATAATTATATATATAGAGAGAAATGGTGCGTGTATATAATTAATGAAATACTTTTTCTTTAGGAATAAAATGTCAGAGAGGACTGTAAATGTTACAGAAACATCACTGGAACTCACAGACCTAGAATATAACTGTGAATATAGTGCTTACCTAACAGCAAGTACAAGATTTGGAGATGGCAACATAAAAAGTGATACTATAACATTCAGAACTTCGGAAGGAGGTAAGCTTATATTCAGTATGAACCATTACTTTCATTCAGCCTTAAAATTCTCTCAGCCTTATTTAAGTTAATAAAGCCACTGAAGTGTAAGTGACATTTGACTTGTAATGAAGAGACATTCTACCTGTCTGTGTGGCTCTATCTTTGTGTATAAAATTATGCTAGGTATAAAGGGATAGGTATATATGCTAGGGCTCTATAATATTATTATAGGTATTTCTATTAATTTACTGAGGAAAAGATTAGCACTACTCTTCAGGACAGATAAGATCCAAACAATTTCATTCTAATCTTCAAAATAATTTAAAATCTTTTTGTAATATATTTTAATAGATCCTTATGTTAAGCATCTGTGACACAACTTGTAAAAGGGAAAATATTTCTTAGAGCATCACTCTCTAGTCTGAAATATTTTTAATTTGAAAATGAACACTGTAAGTGTACATTGATTTTATTTTAATTTTTGTTTCTGGTTTTCCATCAATCATATTGCTATAATCTGTCCCAAAATAGATAGTATGCAGGCATACTTCAGAGTCACCCTGCACAAATAAAAACAATTCCCAACCACTATCTGAGCCATCTCTCCAAAGTCTGTCTATATCATCAGTCTGTGGATATTGTCAGTTGCTATTGAAGTTGGTATGGAAAGATGAATTGACTTTATAGGGACAGACTTTAAGGAACAGGTCCTGGGCTTCCACCTCCAAATAATATTTCAATAATTTACACAAACTAGAGCAGGACAAAGCAAGAGAGATACATAACTCACAGTGTTCAGTACTCTACTGCATGTTCTCTGATGGTGGGAGATATGGATTTAAATTCTCCGAAGTTGACTTAAAGAATTGAATTTAACTCTCCTACATCACTGTGTTACTGAGAAGAACCATATGCTGCTATTCTTTATAAAATAGAAGGAGAGACTAATGGAAGAAGACTTACAGAGGTCTTTCTGCACATTCAATTGGCTGAGAAAAGAGGAAAAAAGAGAAATTATCATACTGCCCAAGCTTAAGTATCTGGTTTACCTATATAAATTGGGAGCCTAAATTCTGTTTATAATCATAGAGAAAAAGGCTTTAAATTTAGGTTTTGTGAAACAAATCCTTTTTTTTTTTTTCCTTCTAACTATATTTGGAGAATAGGTCAACTTCCACATCTGCAAATTAGATGTTCTATGTGCACAAAGCAGTAAATACAGGACAAATTCTATAAGAAAACTCTTATCTGTTTACAAATGCAGCTAAGTGTGAATAAGTGTTTAAAAAATTAATTTTTACATATACAATTTTATTTCATTATTTCGTGAAGCAATTTCTATATCATAATCAGAAATATGTTTAATTTGCCATAGGATGTTGTAAAAGCTACTATATTGGATGTTCCTCGGGGGCTAAAGTGTACAAAACCTCGAGGTACAAAATCCTTAGGTATGCTAAAGCTTAACATTTTTTCCAGCTCCAAGTGATCCACCAAGAGATGTTACGTACAGAAACCTTACTTCCACATCAATAATGCTGTTCTGGTCTGCTCCTCAAAAGCCTAATGGAAATATACTGTACTACTCAGTTTATTTCAAAAACAATTCAGGAATATTCATACAGGTAAGCTTATTTGTATATTCTTTTTTAGAAGTCTATGAAATGTTCTAACAATTACTGAAAAATTAAATCAGTTTTATCATTATCAATAAATTGTTTTTTCGTATTTCCTTCATCATTACGTAGTTTTTAAACTAAAAAAGGCAGAAGTATGTCTTGTAATCATATGTGTTACCTTGTGCATCTCACTGAGCATTCATATTGTTGAGTATTAAAGCTAATAGGTTTTGTGTAATATTACATTATGCCAAGTTTATATGTACATGTATGTGTATATATATATATATGTGAACACATACAACATATATATATATATGTATATACTTAATATGTGTGTGGATAGACTCAAGATCCACTACCTGCATGTCACACCCTCAAGAGTGTTTCTTTTAGTCTAATCTATCAGTGTGAATAAATTTCTGGATCTGAATTTACTTTTTAATACATGTTTGTACAGGATTGAAAATATGGAGATAATGTGAAAGTAGGGAATGCATTTTTTTTTCATATTTTTCTTAGTCTCAAAAGTAAATTACTGTTGAGTATATTGAAGCAAATATATCAATATTCTGAAGTTAAAGCTTAAAAGACAATCTGATAAATAATATTTTAGTAATACATTTTCATTTAGGTTTATTTACCGTTTCTGCTTTCATTCTTAATTATACACTGCACTTATTAATTGTATGTAGTCTTTCTGTTCAACTTTCTGTGAATGTCTTATGGTACAGAAATATTACAAGAGAAATAAGCTTCCTTTACAGGTTTTTGGTAACAAGTTTTACACATATGGAAGAAAAATAAGAAACATAGTTTGTTTAGAAAATTACATATGGAAAATAATCTTGAATGCATAAATTTAGGATCAAGATATGTCTAGGGTGATGTATGCACATTTTTGTGGATAACTAGAAAAAATATTCACAAATGTTACAAATACCTGTAAGTGCTGGCACCCTTCAGCATGTACACTTCTCTGCCTATGTAGTTGTCAGGCTCTGCATAGTTTCAGGTGCAAGCAGGACTGTGTCATGAGTTCACATTCTGATGAGGTTAAAATCAGGCCTACAGTTCAGAACATAGACTGTTTGCACACACTGCTATAGCAACAGCTTTTTTCTTAAATATCTGGACAAATCTTTACATCAGTGCATCACCTGAACTAGCCCATCCTATGAAGGATATCACAAGCAATATTAGAGGAGGACTATGGACTTCGACTATTCCTGTCTTTAGGAAGGTTCAACTCTGAGATGAATGAGTAAGGTGACTCTGACAGAGAGAGAGAGAGATAAAACCCCCAGGATGTGCCCAGGATTCTGGAAATGAAGGAGGAAGATAGGGAAGGTGGAGCAGTACCATTGACCCAGCAAGGTGAGGGTCCAGTTTTATTATCATGTGATGTAGTTAGGCCAGGAAAGGATGGTGGCACAAGTGGAAGTTAATGCTTCTTTGGCATATTATGTATTGTCAGGAGAAAAGTGCTGACAGCAGTTCTACCTCTTTGTGTGGAAACTACCATTTTTACTCTTCTGACTTGGATTTTTATCCCATCCCTCTGCCATCAGAAGATAGGTTTCAGCTGCTGTTGCATCTGTCTCTTATTGCCCATGGGATGTGAACATTAATCTCTTGAATCACGATCAAATCTTAATCTGTCTGCTCCCTTTAACTCCTTCTGCCCTTCAGATCCTGCCTGCTCACTGTTTAGCATGGCAACTACCATATCTACACTGCAGTCCTATTGCATACCTTGGCATTCATGTGGATGCAAGACAATTTCAAACAGGTGAAAAAAAGCCATTTCTGTCAGATATTTTATATTACTCTTTTTGCAACAGAGAAATGCATGTGTGAAAGCCTGATATGTGACTATATATATATGTATATATATGTGATATATGCAGACAGTTGTAAGCTGCAGGAGTATGCACACATATAGCTTACAACTATCTGTAACTTAGAAGTATAACCATGTAATTGCAGAGTCTGTTGCTAAGTTTTGTATCACAAACAGTTGGAAACAAAGAATCCTCCATTGAAAAACTCTGCATCAAGGTCACCATTCTGCTTATGTTCAACCAAACTGTATTTTCAGTCTGAGAAAAGATACAGGAGAATTGAAAAAATGAGTGATTTTCTCACATTTCACATTTTCATGTTGTGTGCAGCCATTCTCTATAAGACTTTCCTCTGCTTCTTTGTCAGGACATAATGTCAGAGGTCCATATCTTAAACCATATGTTCTAGATACCTGAATCAACACCCTTGCTGAAGAATACCAAGCAAATTAACATCGCCTAATGGTCTCATAATCTGAAATACATACAAAAGTCATACTAAGACTAGTGCTGTTCTGTTGTCTCAACTTCTCGCTTCTCACACATTCTCAAAATGCTCAAGCATTTTAAACCTAATTAGTGTAAACCACTGACTATTAATATGTTAAAACAAGGAAGTTAGAAGCTGCAGAGTAAAGCATTTTGTTTAGGTAAAACATGCCCAGATATGAAAAAGACCTGAGATAAAAGATACAGTTTACTCCTTGGCACGATGCAGAAACTTGAGTTTTCTGGCAAAAATGAAAAATTTATGTACACTCATCAGTCAGAAAAGTAACGTATAGTTTCTTTGCTTTACTGGTCTACATGAAAAATAACATTGCAGCTGTCCAGTCAGAAGGCCTGGGATGCTCAGACCTTAGGTTCAAGAACAGAATAGCAGAAGGAAATATTTAGTGATGGAGATTAGATTTAAGGATTTTGGTTGATGAGTGGGCTGTTTCTATGGGGATGCTGGCAGTTGTAAAAGAAAATGTGTCAGAGAGGCAGGAATCACTGGTAGCCTACTAGAAGAAACCATCACCTGCATTAGGCTAGGCTCCAGTTCAGCCTTATCTTTCATCTTCTGCTGTCATAGGTGTAGGGAAAAGCTACCTCTTGGTGTATGTACCCCGTCTCAGTGAGGCAAGATGTGACATGTATGCTGACAAAGACTACTTCCTTCATAGAAGGCATGACACTGTGCCTCTTCTTCATATCACATTTCTGTGACACTGCTGGGTTCCTACAGTTCAAGCTTTCACTGTTTGCAGTAGCAGCTTTGCAAGTTTTGCTCCATGATGCCTTGCCTGGTTGTTGAAGTAATCATACTGCCCATATTCCCAGTCCTATCAAGGAAATAAATCAAAGACTCTATGGAAGTAATTGACTCATGGCTAAATATCAATATATGGAAGATATCAATGACTTGAATGAACTCTGTTATTCAATCTCCATATACTTGTGTTTTGATTAGCAAGAAAGCGGGAAAGGTGCTAATTAAAAACATAAATATATGCTTTGATAAATTTCCCCAGTGAAGGAATTTCAGTATAGATGGAAGCTGTCCTGCTCTGACGAACTATACAGGGGAACCAGGGGCAAGGACTGAAAAAAAGCCAATGAACCTTCTAGCAACTAAATATCTGACCCCAAGTCATCAACCTCTACCTCAAGCCAAGCAAAGAGAATATGACTGGATACAGTTTGGAGTGAAATTCAACTTGGTCCACCCCTGGGATCCAGATAAGGGAGGCAAACAATGGGCTGTATTGCTTAACAATCAAGCATTTTCTTTCACCAGTACGACCAAAGTAGGGATAAAAAAGGGAACTTCCTTAAAATAAACTGCAAATTTTAAAAAAGCAGGTCTCAGAATGCTACAACAGACAAAAAGGAAATAACTTCACTTAGGTATTACTGGAGCCATGAATATTATGCTCCTTGAAGGATGGTTTGGATTAGCCCTCATAGTGTCACCACTCTCACCTGATTCCCAGAGTCAAGTATGTGATCATCTAACTTAAAGCAAGAATCCAATACAATGAACCTAAAGAAGAAAACAGAACAGGGGTAGAAGGTTAAGAGTGAAGAAGAGCATCACCATGTTTTCCATACACAGCTAATTACAGGTTTATGCCACTGGAAATATCTGCCACTTCCTGAGGTGAAGAAGATACTAGTTTCTGCTGACACTTTCATGGCTTGAGTGTATTGCTTTCACTTAGCTGCTTTTAATAATCTGATACTTTGCTATGTCAAAACTTCTTTCATGTATGGATGAAGAAAGGGACAGAAGGAAGAATTTCTTCAGCTGTAGCCAAAGATCCTAAGCTGTTTGCTTTCATCTGCAGCCACAGTTAATTGTAAAACTTCCTATAGTGTTCTATCCCCAGGGTACAATTAGTACAAGTTTTATCTTTTCTCAGTTTGTACCCACACAGTTCTTCCTGCTCACTGTTACTCTTAATTATTGTTCCTTTTTTCCCCTAAGATTTTGTCATATCAGTAGTTTGAGTTACCTCCACTCCTTAGGCTCCTCACAGTAAAGGAGCCATCTCTTAAAATAGTTTTTGTTGATCCACCAAAACACTGTTAATAATATTCACGTTGGTTCACTGAGTCCTTAACTGCCAGACAGCTGGCTAAATTACAAAGGTCTTTTTAAACTAAGAGTTGAATTTTCAGCTGTTCATACCAATAAACTCCCATTAAACCTAGTATCAAATCTTGGTATGGTAGCCTTGACAACTTGACAATTACCTTGAAAACTCAGGTAATTATTTAAGGTCTTACTTTTTAAAAAAACTGATTATTAGATGTTGCTACAAATGACTAATTATTGCTAACAATAATAAAAATAGTAACAACAAAAGGATATTATAATGCTTCTTCTGGGCCAGATGATGTTTTCTGTCATACCCTGCTTGGGTATCAGAAAGTTTAATTAAATACCTTAGAATTTAATCCACTGTTTCCTGTATCTTAACTTACCAAATGTAACACAAAGCTATTTCCAGCATTTTTCAGTTAGGTCTGAAGCTAGTATGAAATCTGAACTACTTCTAGAAAAAGGTCATATATTAAGGTGGAATTTTTTGTATTTTGACTGATGTTGACTTAAGCTATTAGGCAAAACAAACAGTGTGCTTATAGTCAGTTAATAAGAGTGGATATAAAAACTGATACTCACAATTTGTGCAGCTTCTGTTCTGCATTCAAAACAAAGGATTAAGTTTTCCTTGCCAAACAAACTATTTACTTTTTTATATTAGGTCAGTACTAGTGACTGCAGGCAAAACTAGATCTTAAGATACAGGTATAAAAATCTCAGGGAAATGAATGAGAGTGTCATCTACTGTTTTCAGAAAAAAAATATTTTGCCCTTACAAAAACTTGGTAAATTGTTGCATTTCATATATAAATTGATATGTACAATGACAGACATCAAGGTCGCATACTGAGCTATCAGTATGATATCAGTATGAACAGTACTGATTGAAATAACATGCTGAATAACATGTCRCAGTGACTTCTTCAGTAGGAACTTCCCTCATGAGAAATAGGAACCATTTTTCAGTATGCAGTTTTAGCATGCCTGTGCTTATATGTGGTATTTCTAAATTTTAATACCCAAGTATTTCTGTTGCTCTTCTCCTGCTTTAGTAAATTTGCTCTCACAGTCTCTCTTTTTTCAGAAAAAACGTTTACTTGAAAGTTAACTCAGATTTTAAAGAAGTGGAGAGTATGGATTTGATCTGACACCAAATATAGTGGGCAGGCCAAATAAAGCTGGAATTCATCAGGGAGTTGGGCAAAATCCAGCTCACCCTGAGAATGTCACTATGTAGAAAACTTCGGACTTTTTTTGGTTCTGAGAAGTGCTGTCCTTGCCATCTCCTCAATGGGGCAATGTGGCTGCTGCAGAGGAATGCTACTGGCTCTTAGAATCAGCAGTGAAGATTTTACTTCCTACCCAATGCTTGAGCTAAATATGCTTATGGGCTAAATAACTTCTCAGCAATTTTCAAACCATGAACCAAACTGGGTTGGATAATCTCCGTCAGGTTCCTGTAAAGCAGTGGATGATTCAACACATTCATTTATGTGGTATAGCTGAACTTACATAAACAATATGCTTTATAACTTTTCATCTTCCAAAATGGTTGATTCTAAACAGGAATTGCCTCCTGAAATGCTGATCTGAAGCACTTATTGCTCTAGTCACTGTGTTAATGACGTTTTTAAATCCATTTCAAAAGACAGTGGGACTAAGTGCTGCTGCTATCCTTTCATTAGCAAGTAACTGCACAAAAAACACCAACATTCTGTTAATGTGTTAAATTTAACATGGCCTGCTCACTGTAGACATTTTCTTAGAGATAATGGGATGTTGTTATTGCAAGGGACAACTAGCAAAAGGAACATTTTATCAAGTGGTGCAGTGATATCTCTGCCACTGAAAGTTTAAAGTACAATATTTACTCTCATAAAAAGAGATTAAAGAGAGAGAAGTCCTTTGATTTGATTAACAATGATAAGACAAGGCATATGTGATTCATGTAATCTGTGAGCAACTAGCAGATGTTGCTTTTTTGGTCATTTTCTTGATGAAATATGGATAAACGCACTGCAGTATTACAGTTTCAATCTCTGAATTGACATTCAACAATTACAAACAACAGGAGAAGCCAATTATGTACTCTGTAGTACTTACAAGGAGTAACAATAGACATAATGTAATTGAGTATTTCAGAAAAAATCAGTACTCATTAGGAGGCAAAGCATAGGTTTGTCTTATGAGTACTATGGTGAATCATGGCTGCTGGTGGTGGTGATGGCTAAATGGGGAACTAGAAAGAGAAATCAATAAATAAAAAACATTTTAAGTGGTAAAATTTTCTTTGTTTTTGTCTCTTTAGAATTTCACAAGTTATGGTAATGACAGCAACGAGAGTGTGTCTCCATTTGTAGTGCTGGATGACTTGGCAAAATACAGCCATTATACTTTGTGGTTAACTGCAAGCACAGCATTTGGAGATGGAAACAAAACCAGTGAAAAAATAGATGTGTATACAGATCAGGATAGTAAGTTAATAACTTTTTTAGTGTTCATTCTATATCCATGCTTTTATTAAATATTGCTTAAATATTCCCTAACATAAAAAATATTTTACTGTTATGATGGCAAAGTTTAAAAATAGCATTAAATGTGTTTTTCAATGCTGCAATATTTATCTTTGTAAGGAAGGCATTTTAATCTGAGTATTTGAAATGCTAAGGACATAGAGCACAAGCCTTTGTGGATTGAAGCAATAAAATTATTGTCTTAAGCTTTAATTAAGACTCCTTTCCTAAACAAATTAAACAGAAATGATTATTCATATATGCCTTCAACTATTTTGTTTTTGATATTGAAACACAAATTATTTTTAAAAGTTGTAAAAATATTACAACTGACATTTTCAGAATAATTATATTTTGAACAGTTATTTCTGGTTGGAGTTTGGATGTTTTATTACTATAATCCATGCATTTAATTTTTTGCTTATTATCTCTCATAGTCCCTGAAGGTTTTGTTGAAAATCTGGTCTATCAAAACATTTCCTCATCTTCTGTAAATGTAAGCTGGCTTCCACCATCCCAGCCAAATGGCTTAGTCTTCTTTCATATTTCTCTAAGTTTAATGCAACTGGGAACCAGTAAGATATTATCTTTCCTTACTTACAACACAAGCATAATTTTTGATGATCTGGAGAAATATACTGATTACATTCTGAAAATCACACCAGCCACTGATAAAGGATCTTCTGAACGGCATGCTCTAAGTCTTCATATAAGAACTGATGAAGATGGTAAGATTCAGATATTTTATTAATTCCTAAGGAAATGTGTAAAAACCCCAAATAACTCTCAAAAGGGAAAAAAAAAGTGTTTCTTTTTCTTGTTTCACTTAAAGTGGTTTTTTATACACAAACATCTGCTGCACATTTCTATTTCAAGACCATGAAATAGAATTTTTCATTGTATCTCATATTTTTCTGATTATCCTTGCTTTTGTCTTTCTTATTTCTTCATACAGTCCCAGAATCAGCACCTGTAATCAAAACATTTTCAAATCTCTCAACTACCTCAGTTATGCTTTCGTGGGACCCTCCCATTAAGCCAAATGGTATTATAATACGTTATGATTTAAATCTATTTGGGCCAGAAAGGAATAACTCATTCTCTACCACCAATAATTTTATCATCTTGGAAGACCTTCTGCCATTCACATTGTACAGCATTTATGCAGCTGCCAGAACAATAAAAGGACCCGGTCCATCTGCTGTGCTTCAGTTCTACACAGATGAATCAGGTGAGCATATTAAATGGTAAAAAACTTCAAAATATCAGCCCTGTGCTGCTGCATCCATCTTAGATCTGAGCATCAGAGCAGTTGATATGCAGGATTAATTTTCCATTGGTCTGTGAGTGAACAGCTTTCAGAAGAAGGAAACACTGCAAGGCAAGCGTTTCCTGAGTGCTCCTCCTCCTGCCACAGTGTGCAAGAGGAGGTCACATTCTGCATAGGACTACAAAAAAAAAAAAAAAATCCATGAAGAAATATCTTTTGTCTTTGGAATATGTTATGGTTTGCAAAGTGTCAGGGATTTTGAAGCAACCAACAGTACCTTTCCCTTCATCTCCCCAAGAAAGTGAAAAATGATAAAACATGGAAATATTTCTGACACATTCACATGGTTCTCCTTTACATGGACCTCCTCTCCCTTGCATGATAAATTACATATCTTGTAAATATATGATGAGTTGTGCTCCATACATGGTGTAGGAAGCAAAGTATATCACATTCCACTTATGTAATATGACTTCTATTAAATGTCTTAGCTCTGACAGTGAGGATGTTTAAGCGATTAATAGATTTGTTTGATCTCTAAGAAGATCCCTTGCTGTCTAAACATGTATTCTGGATTAATGGGATTTTTCATGTCAAAGAGGAAGAAAGAAGATTGAAATAGCAATGGAGTACTGTTAGCTTGAGTTCAGATACAAATTTTAACAAAAGTACCTATGCTCTCCTGCATGTCCAAAGGGTTTTGTTTTGCTTGGATTATTTATGATTTGGAACTCAACAGCATTTCTCTTTTGCAGTGCCATTAGCTCCACCCCAGAATTTGACCATTATCAACTACACCGCAGATTCTGTGTGGCTAAAATGGGATCCGAGTCCCCGGTCAAATGGTGTTATTATGAAATATAATTTTAAGGTTTATCAAAACAACACTGAAAAACTATTTTTTTGGGTATGTTTAAAATTAAGAGTGTAGAATTTTAAAAAATATTTTTTCATGCTTTAGGAAAAACAATATGGCAAATGCTTTAAATGTCTGTTATGCTCCTAGTATTATGAAGCTCCTATAAATTCATATATGCCAATACAGTTTACTTCCCACCATACCTGCAATTCAATTTTTCAAATTAAACAGGAAAAAATTTTAGATTTTAATGTGTTTAGTGTTTCTAATGCTTCACTAACAAGTAGTTTCATTAATCATAATTTGTATGTTAATGTAAGCTTGATATTAGAAAATGGCAAAAGTTATTTGCTTTATGGCTACCTTTGTTTAGCTATTAAATACCTATGGACTTTCAAGATTCAAAAAGGCAGTAATTCCTAGCCATCTTAAAAAATAGTAAAAACTACTCAGAGGTCTTCATTAAAAAAAAAAAAAAAATTGAAGAATAAGAATAACTGAGTAAATTGTAACTGAAGTAGATGCTATGTTAATGTTCAGGGATGGGTTGGGTGGAGCTCTGAGTAACCTGGTTTTATGGAAGGTTCCCTGCTCACAGTATGGGGGTTGGAACTGGATGATCTTTAAGGTTCCTTCCAACCATTATATGAAGCTATAATTTTATGATATGCAAAATTTGATCAAGGCTTAAATCTGATTGCTTGGATGGCCTCAAGATATGCCCGTGAACTGCAAAGTCAGCAAGCTGACGTCAGGATTGCATGTCAGTCTTAGAAACTGTAGTGAGCCCTGTTCATCTGGGATGCTTGTAAAAGATGCAGGAAAAAACATTGCTGCAGTGAGGTCTGCAGTTATTCCCCACTGTGGAAGGAAGTGCTGGCCTCATCTCAGTTTCTTCCATAATTTTTGAGAGGCCACGATGCACATATGAAAGAGGAGCTGTGGATTCTACACCAGCTACCTTTGGAAACATATTCTTTGGGGATTCATAGAAACCACCAAAGATATGTCCATCTGAGGCAGTCTCAAGCTAATTAGAATACAAAAACTGGCTGAAGCACTTGACTCTGTCAACTATGCCCTACATTTCTCCATGTTTTGTTGTATTTTATTGGCAAGAAATTATATTTAGTTTTTGACAGTAAGGCAGAAAATAAATTTTTATAGAAATACTGTATTTAGGTACCATAATTCTTTCATAACTTGGATGCCACAAGATGTTCCCCAGAATTTCTTGCTGAAATTCAGCTCTTTCCCTGCTGTAATTAAAGTCTTATCAACATTTGAACAACTATGCCTTGCATGGTCTGGGAAAAATAGATCCAAGGAATTGAACTGTGGGTTTTAGCTGTTTCTTTTTCTTTTCTTTTTTTTTTTTCTTTTAACTCTTCATCATTTATGTAGAAGCTATGACCGATGACCTCCTCCACTGCAGAGGTGTAGTAAATATGTAGAAGGTGAAGGAGTTGATGTGAAGCTAGAAAGAATTCAGTATTTGAAAGCTACTCAGAGTGGAAGATGCAAAACTATGGCTGTAAATCTGTCCATTTCAGTAGGTTCAAGGTGAAGCCCACAATGTTTCTAGAGATTGTGTACTAATAATATTTTCTTCCTTAAGAACATTTCAGGTTCAAACCATGAGGCAAACCTTACTGGATTAGAACCATACAGCCCCTATCTTATTAGTGTCTCTGCATTTACCAAGCTTGGGAATGGCAACCAGTTCAGTAATGCTGTCCAATTTACAACGATGGAATCAGGTTAGATGCAACTTTTTCTAAGCTGTAGTTCTGACACTTTTAAATATATTCATATTTATTTACCTTGTGTGGCTGAACAAAAGTCTGCCTCTTCTCTCCAAAGAAAACATATCCTAAACACTATTTCATTGTCTCTTGCCTGGGTAGCACCAATTTGCATTCCTATTTGTAGACTGGGTTTGAAGTCTGATTTCGGAAGTGTACAATTAAAAATGTCCTCATCTGAAATGAGAGGCTTATATGGCTACTATAAATCTTTTAATAGCAACACAGATAAAGGGAGGAAAATTAGATAGGTATTCATCTTTGCAGATCAAAGCAGTAATTCAGATCCCTGTGAAAATAACTGAAACATTAGCAGTATCAAAAGCAGCTGGACAAAATATTGGCTAATGAACTGGAAATTATATTAGACAAATAGAAATTTTCAGCATTTTTTAATATAATTTATTTTAGGAAGGAAGCTAGCCACTAAAAGTGAAATACTTAACAGTCACCAAAGAAAGCCTGTGGGTTTTGTGAAACTGGCTGTTGAGCAAAACTGTAGCTCCTTTGCCAGGTCAGAGCAACCCCCAGGCTCTGTAAGAGCTGACAGTGCTAGGGGACAAGCACGAGTTAGGGGCCCAGGTTCCTTTACACTGTTAGCAAAGGAAGCAGATCCCAAATTAAAAAGATCCCATATGATGACTACAGGTTTGCTAAGGTCACGCTTCCAGTGAAAGATTCTTTCCAGAACCAGTAAAGCAGGGAAAAAGTTACGCTGTTTATTCTTACCAAAGAATTGCAACACCATCAGAAATCTTGACTGTCACTGAGCTGGTTCAGTTTGGCTGGACGCCTGCAGCTGAAGGTGAGCCGAAGGTAGTCCTCCTCAACAGCCATGGCTATCCATCAGCTGTTTCATTTCATCCCTGATATTCCATACTTATGATACTTTCTTCAGTTCTCTTCAATCAATTGTTCATAAATAATTGCTCTATTTTCAACATGATTATATTATTTTCTACCTTCATGATTTTTTAATGAGCATTTAAAAAATTTCTTCTGCTGGAACCAGCAAATAAATGGGGAACAGTAAGTTAAAAGAATTGATATGACAGCTCTGAAACATGCCCAGTGATTTCTGTACTAGTGTGATATAGTGCCTGAAAGAAATATGGCTGTCAGATAAATAAGGAAACAGATCAATAAGGAGCTTCTGCTGTCGATGTTATTGCTATGTATATTGAGTAGGTATATGTAGTATGTATATTGTGTATATTATAGTACACTGTATTTAAAGAAACATTGAGAAAATATGAGCAAAAAGTTTTGTTGGGAAAATAAAACTGAAGCATGCAATTAGGAAGAAGCCAGACAGATGGCCTCTTCTGTCTCAAGTACTAATATCAGTCATATTCACAGTAGTTGGAAATGAAAATCTGATTAGGACAAAGTAATATTTTTCTTCTTTCATGGTGTTTCTTGCATTAATTTGGCACTACAGTGTTTGACCCTTGCTATGAATATTGGGTCTGCCTCTCTTGTGTATTGTTCTGTGATTACAGTTTTAATTGTGTGTGCTTGTTAATCTTTGGTGCCTGTGTGTCCTTTAAGTGCCAGATGCTGTACAGAACATTCATTGTATTGCAACGAGTTGGCAATCGATCCTAGTGCAGTGGGACCCTCCTGCTTCAGCCAACGGCATAATTACACATTACATCATAGCAGTTGGAGGAAATTCTACAATTTTTCCATCTTATGATACACTGCATACTTTTAGAAATCTGCTTTCCAATGTTACTTATCAAATTAAAATAAAAGCTGCAACATCTGCTGGTGATGGTGAAGAACAGACATGCAATGCTAGTACTCTTCCAGAAAAAGGTAAATAATTATTCAAGTTAATTTTTTTGTTTAATTTAAATGATGACTGTGAAACAAACAGCCATGAAAAAACTGCTTCAATGCAGGCAGTTAAATAATTCTGTTGTTTATATTTTGTGCTAATAATGAATGAAGATAAACAGGACTTCCTTCTCCTCCTGTTTTAGAACACACCTAATTATGTGAATAAATTGCCATTTTTAAAAACACAGTGAGAACACCTTTTTGTATGTGAATTTGAGTAGTTATTTTCTTAATTTATGATCATCTATTATTTTTTGTCTTATAACACCTGCCTTGTTGCTAGTGTATTTAGCATATTTGAGACTGCATGTCTGAAAAAAATTTTGGGAGTGAAATTTTACTAACTGACAGTGGTATGAATTCACTGATAATAAAGCTGGTCAGAATTCAGGAAACTGAGAAGAATTTAACTTCTGAAAGCAAACATTATCATAATTTTTCATGGATAGGATTTTTTAAAACAAGAAAGAAAGTTGTAAGCCAAATCCAAAGAAAAATGTAGAAAGGTTTTCTGGCATTGAAGTGAAAAATTGTGACCCAAAGTCTGTCCTGCTTTTTCTCTCTAGACGCACACTTCACACCTCACCTAATCTTGGCAGTGCTTTCACTTGACGTGTTGAACATGGAGATGATATTCTGTGCAAAATAGAGTTCGTTCTGCGTGAACAGCTATGTACCTATCTTCTAAACTGAAAGTGGAGAGGAGCTGAAATGTAAATCCAGCAAACAAAGGCCTGTTTCAGTCCTCCAGTCAGGGATGATTTCTTGGGATTTTTTTTTTCTTCTTTGGTGATAGTTAAATATAAAATTAATTAAAAAAATATGTTAGGCAAGAAACATCCAGATAATATTTTACTTTTCTACTAAATTACAGGAGAAATTACTGCATTTATCTCTTCTTTTGTGTTCTCTTAAGTGGCATCAATTTATGCAATGGAGTTGAGGAGGTCTCTATTTCAGAAAATCTGAATAATTAGAAAACACAGGGGTGGGATGAGAGAGCACAACTGGCTTAGAAACCAAACCTATCTATTGTAATATTTTATTACTAAGTTTCTGAATAACTTAGAAGATGAGTTGCAGCACTCATTCTCATGTATACTTCAAATGAAAGAATGAATTTTCTCAGATCTGTCAAATAAACAATAATAAAGAACCTCAGTCAGCAGCAAGGTTTTGGTTCAGAATGACAAATGGAGGGGAGCAGCTTGTCTATGTATACTTGAGTTGAACATGGAACTTGGAGGAGATCAGACTTCCCTTCACTCTTAGACTTCCTATTGATATCTTCCTGAGTGGTGTGCACCTCCACTGGATCCCTCCTGTCCACAAAGCCATGGTCTCCCCTTATGAGTTTTGATTTCCACACTTTTGAAAATCAGACTTGTGGAGATGCATGCCTGAATGAATCTAGATCATGCCTGTGTTGTCAGCTGAACTACTGCTGCTTTGGTTCCAGATCAAATGGATGAGGTCCAAATGAGGACAAGCAACTTGCTGGCATATTTTGGCCAACATTGTGAAAATAGACAGGGTTGTACTTTGATGACTGCCCCTCCTGATGATACAGTCTATCCCACTAAAGCCTGGCCACATCTGTTATTTGAGCTATGACGTAGCGCATTCATACACATTTCTGATGAAAATTTTCTGTCTAAATTGGCTTCCTCATCAACAGTTCCCCTACAAATGCTGCTAGTTTGTGATCCCTGCTGGTCCCCCTCTATCCAGAACCTTGGCAATTTAAGACATGCCTGGTTTATCTGTCCTCTTGTTTGCTCAGAAATTTCTGCTCATCAGTGGGGCTCAAAATCCAATTTTGAAAAGGCAAAGACATTGTTTATGTATTAGACACGAGCATACTCTTGCACAGCATTTTACAGTGTTGGCTGGAAATAATGCAGTGAGCTGAACCGCTGTGCTCGGTGCAGAATCATGTGCTTCTGCATTTCTGGGCATTTCTCAAACGCAGTCAGAACACTCCAAGCTCTGTTTTACACCACGGCTGCTGAGCAGACAACCCTCAGAGCCAGAGCAAGACTGAACTTGAGGATGGAGTTCAGACTTTGAGATAGTTACATAGGAGGGATGTTACGCTCAGGTAACAGAGGGAAAGGGAAGACTTCCCAGGTGCTTCACATCTTGGAGGATAGCGGAGAGGCTTCTAGCAGTGTTAAAAGAGCCAGACACCTGAGAAATTTAATTGGTGGGATTTCTGAGAAATTTGGAATTAGCTATTAATTAGTCCTTGAGGAAAGACTGATAAAGCTGTGGATTAAGCCTGGGCTTTAGGAAGTGACTTGAAATATCTCATGGTCCATGCTATAAAGAGCTGTGCTAGCAGGGGAAAAAAACCGAGCCAGTCTTTATTCTGTAGCAACATTTGTTTTATGTGTTTTATCACTGGGAGTTTTCTTACGTGAAGGATTTATACTACAACATATGTACTTTTTGCCACAAACTCTGCACTGACCCTTTCTTGCTGTGTTGTTGCTTAGTCATATTTACAACAAACTAGTTGTTATTAGGACATTTCCTTAGCTGTGTGTTTGCATGTCTTGTTTTGTAGTGACTGGATACTAGGAATTGGAGATTCATGGATGGGAATGGAAACAGTTTTATAGCTGTTGTCAGCTTCTTATTTATGGTGGTCTAAGATTAGTCACAGAATATGTAGCCAGCACTGAGTCACTGACAACGCATTTATTTCTGACATAAAGTGAAATCGAATTTGGCTCAGTGTCTCACTGCATAGCATTTGACCTTTAAATTCTTGTCAAGATTATTTGCCTTTTTTGAGGTAAATTTTTTCATATCTGGGTACAATTAAACATAGATCATGAAGCTTAAATTTATGAGGAGCTTAGTAGAGTTTTGTGTCTAATCTAGCTCCATTGTCATAGCAAACCACCTCTGCCAGGCTGCAGTATGTTATAAAAGCTGTCAGCTTTGTAGTGGTAGTATTAGTTTGTGATTAAATACATTATAAGGGATATGAAAGATAATACAGTATACATACACATGCATAAATGAGTTAGGATTTTATGACTGAATAGATATCCTTGGATTACTTTCAAGATAATGCAAATACTAAAATGAAATTTCATTAAGGTTGAGTGAATTTTTAGAAGCAAGAGAGAGCCATAAAATAGTAGGAAACTTTTCCAAAAGGCACACTGAAGCTGTGAATGTTCAGCTAACTTATAAATCTGGGACAAGTGTAACAGTCATTCAGTTTACAATAAAAATAGAAGAATTAAAAAGTCACTTGAGGATATAATAAAGAGAAAAATGCCTCTGCTTTAAATTTTTTTCCTTTAGATTTTTCTTTGTAGATTTTTCATTATTTTATGACTATATTAATCATATTGATTGCACTATTAAGATACACAGAGTAATCCCCCCCACTTTTCCCCCTTACTTCTAGTCATACCTGATATTATATCTGAACACAGTCTTAGAAGAGGTTGAGGCCCCCTCTGTACTCTGGTGACAGTCCTTACCATTTGTTTTCTGCCAAACAGAGATTCATTCGTATCCTTCATTTAAAAGAAATATGGTTAGAAATTTGTCCAAGAAGCATTTTTTTCATTTAATCTGGGTTTATTTTCCAGTCCATTAATAACTTGTAGCTATACACAGAAATGTGCCTTGTGAATAAAGAACAGTAGTGCCTAAAGGAATTGGCAATGGGAAAATTTCTCAGGTCTTTTGTTCTGGAGGTGGCAAATTAGCATCATCTTTTGTTACATGTGCACAAAATGTCTTTGCTTTCTGCACAAGGAACATTCTAAATGTTCTGGATTTGTATCTCCGTATGGAGGCTCCTACTGGAAAATGTGGGCTTTTTAAAATCAAGACCAAAACAATGCAAGAGTTTAAAGCCATCTTCACACCCAAGGAAATGCTGTTTCCTTCACCATAAATCCTTTCCTCACGATCTGGCAGTTCATGACAGCTCTGAGCTGGAGTTACATGATTTTCCTCATTAAGTAGTGAACAAAATGACAGATGACTGTGATGTGCTAGAAGAATATTTAAACCCATGCCCTCAAGTGGTTCTTAGGACTGTGAGTAAGATGTGCAGTGCAGATGTGTTGCCCTGGTTATCCTGAGGAGTCAGCCTGCTGCAGAGTCACTGTTTTGGAAATGGCAGAGCTTTAGTGTCCCCTGTCACTTTAGCAGAAAAGGGCTGTGTGTTTCACATGTTCAACTCCTGCTGCAAGTTCACATTTCAAAATTGCATTAAAGTAAAATCATCCAAAAATTGGAGAGTCGATTAGGAATAAGAATTTTTGAAATACTTCTTTCCAAGATAACTAATTTTTTTCCCCAGATGTAATTTTCTTTATGTAATATTGATTTCTTTACTCTTTCTGATTAGCTGTTTGGTCCAAATTTAAATTAATGGCTTTGAGGTTGATGTCAAATCTTCACTAGAAAAATTCAGTATCACTTGCTTGCTGCCAATGAAATTGTACTGGTGTTATTTTTATAAGAAGGTTGATAAAAATATATTATTAATATGGTATAGGATAAAGGAATTTTTGTCTTTTTTGTAGGGATTAGGTCAACTCTGCATTAATATATAAGATTATGGAGACATATATGTACAAAGCTGAAATGGATAGCAATGTCAAATACAATGTTTACTGAAAAGCAGAGAGTGTTTTAGTGTAATGGAAAGCTAAACATTTAAGACTTGAGTACAGGCAGCTTTTCAGTACTTCTCTTTTTAGCTTAAAGAAGTGCATTTCTCTCTAGATTTGCATGATTTGATTTTTCAGTGCTTAGATCCCTCATTTGGAGACTGCATTTTCTAATGTGCTAAGGACTGAGAAACATGGCCTGTAGAAGCTCTTTTTGAGACGTGCTCTCAACTGTGCAATTTCCTTTAAAGCATGTCTGATAATGTCAGTCCCAAGTCATGGGAAAAATAATCTACAGTTTTTTACATTTTTATGATAGCAAAATAATTTCTGTCCTATTCATGATACTTATTCATACTGAGCAGGACTTTATATCATGATGAGTCCTCCTGAAGTTAGCATTCTATACTAGATTAGTATTTAGTGTGATCAGGGTTATCAGCTTAACCCATGGAAGTCAGTTGTGTAATTAAGCTTTCAAAATGTAATAGAGATAATCAATAGAGAATATTTATTTTCTTTTCAGTTATTTCTATTTTCTGGAGACTTTTATTGATGTGTGCCCACTGCTGTCGGTTCTACTTTGTTCTTCACTTTCCTCCTATTGATGCTCTTAATACCACCCAACAGACTTCTAGGCTGCCGCAGTTCTTTTAATCCAAACTCCAGCTACAAGCAGCTGTTCTGTAGGCAGCTTTTTTTTTATTAACTTCGTTAGGAACTATGCCGTATCATATTACCTCTTCTGTTCGCGGCCCGTGCAGCTGTAGTTGGTGCTTTCCACAAAAGTCTCCACAGAAAGCCACAACCTCTCTTTTCTCAGTAGATTTGTGTGTGTGTCCTTTGCTGCCCTTAGGTTATTTTTGCATTGCGAATAAGGTTTTACCTACAAAATGTTTTCATTTGTTTAAAACAGTTCTAATGGCCAATTTCAACTTGATATGAGTCTTTTCACTGTGCTAGTGCTTTTTCTACCAAGAATTTCCTTTTATTTATGTTATCAAATAAAAACTTAATCTCAGAGCAGTCCACCAGCTTTGGAAGGGCTGATTAGCACTGTAGCCAGACAAGCATAGGGCCAAGATCTGCCAGACTAACTTCTATTTAGGTGTTTAACTTCCACTCCCTTCAGTAACTTTTACCTCTCACTTCAGTGAGAGCTCAGGCACGTAAATAGGTTTTAGGAGCTTAAAATCCCATGTGGGTATTGTTTCAGTTACTTTTCATTGAAATTTAGGCATCATATGAACATTCAGGCAATGGTAGATGAACCTGAAAATACTTCATTCCTCTTCCAGTCCAGAAACTGAATTCACCAGCATTTCATGGTTAGCCTCTCTGCCAGCTCCCTGGCTGGCTTTCAGAAACTGAATTAGAAGCTATTAAATAGAAAATTAGGTGGAGTACATTGCACCAAATGTTTCAGGCTTAGAAAATCTTCCTACTCCCAGAGATAGCTGAATTATAGCAAACATAATACAATAGGGAAAGACTGTGAGAGATGTGATGAGACTTAGGGGATCCTATGTATGATTCTTGGGGAATTTAAATTTGGATTAGGGAAAGAATTCTTGATAGCTAATCAGAGCACAGTCCTCAGCAATTAATGTCTGACAATACCACAATCACAAAATTTTTCATGCCTTTCTTTCAGTGCTCCTTTCTGGAAATTTGGATTAATAACACAATTCCCATTAGGTACATACCAAATTGTCAGTATATAAGAAACAGTAATAAGTCTTTATACAGTTCCAATATAACCTGAAATAATAATTGAAAAACATGCAGTTTCTGGCTTCCATAATTTTTAGTGTGAACAGTTATCACTTCATCATAGTTAAGTCATGTTTAGAAAATTTAGGCAAGCTGCATGATTACTCTAGGAAGCATGAAATGGTTCGTTCAAATCAGTACCATCTGTGGACAGAAAAAGTTGGGGGAATTTTAGTCATTCTTGAGGAATGGAAATCTGATTCTCCATGCTAGAGTAATTGTAATCCTCTTTGCATCTGTAACCCAATAGCAGAGCTGTCTTGAAATTGTCTCTGAACACTATCACCAAGTTCAAGAGATACTGTGCCACTGGGTGTCACTGCTCTTCACTGTGGCCCTAGGACCAAAACTCTGCTTTGCTCCAGTTTCAGGTCACATCCTTTCATTTGTTCTAATGAGAGATTGCATTTATGTCTGATTTGTCATGTAAGGAAGGAGACAAAATTATCTTGATTTAAACTGACTAATGTTTAAGGCTCTGGTTTCGTTTTAAAGGTCTGTCCAGGCAATGACAGAGAAAATTTTACTGTGAATTCTGCTGACTGACCCTTGACTTTTAGGTTCAAAATATTTTGCTTAAGTGGGTCTTCATAAACTGGAAAAATGACAACAAAAAGTAGTAATTGAAACTTTTGTGTGAAAGAGGAAATGCTTGTCTGATTGTCTGCTATCAGGATACCTGCAAGTTTGTCTTTAAAGATGGTGGTTTTCAAGTTGTGTTACTTACTGGGATAATCACAAGTGTTACCTTCAGACTTATGAATATAGTGTACATGGATACAGTAATATATAATGTATATGGATATATAATATCCATATATAATATATAATGTATATGGATACTCAGTACTTAGTGGGAAAAAGAACAGATATAAAGAGAAACATCATTTCTCCACCGTCCATTCTTCCCTCACTTTAAGTGAGTTTGCCTCTCCAAATACAAGGAAAGCTCATGGAGGCTGTATTTATTAGCATTTTGTTAGTCTGTGAGAGAGCCAGAAAATCAGAGCCACCATCATTTTGCCTGATATAATTTCTAGTTCTAAGAAAGCTAAGTGTCTTTTCCTTCTTTACTGCAAAATTGCTAATTCTCAGTTACTTTTTATGTCATCATCCGTGTTGAAAATAAGGGAACCAGGTAGTCTCCTAAAAAGGGAAGGCCAGCATGGTGTCTAGACCATGGGCGCTGCTCTTCCTATACCTGTGACCAGCCTCTTTAACCTGCCTTGTTTTATATATATATTTCCACCTTCCTACTAACACCCAGCAACTAACTGGCTTCTTTATGGCAAGCCCTAGATTCTGTATCAGAATATAGCCCAATAGGTTTCTGTTCTAGCCCACGTTTTATGATTATCATATTTGAGTGTGTAAGAATTCATATTTTGGAAGTATCTTAGCAGATATTAACAGCTTACATTACAAAAGAGTAGAAGATTTACAGAGGAAAAATATAGGTATTTTCTACTAACCATGTGGCATTTCTCTGCCTTTACTTTCCATAAACTAGTAGTCAAACCAGGACATTTCTTGTAATTTACAGTAATAGCTAATATAGTTTATAGAGTTTTTATTAAAATACTGCAGTGCTTTTTTTTTTTTTTGAAAGTGGATAAACAAAGTATTACATCTTCAAGTCTGAGTAATCGAGAATGGTACTGCATGTTTTGAGGTTTTTGACTACTTTCTGTAGTTATCTTCAAGCTAATAACAACAGAGAAAAACAACTTAAATTTTGATGTAAGTTGTCTTTAGAATAAGTTTTTTATATAGCTTGCTATTGTTCTATGTCTGCTTAGTGTGTAGCAAGATGGGAACCTATGGGGCTGTTGCAAGGTGTGGTGTTGTCTATTTGTGTGTGAGAGCTCAGCGAAAGAACAGGGGAAGCTCGGTGGTTCTCTGCCTACTCCTTCTGCAGGCTCCACCTGCTCTGGGCTCATTTGAAAGGATTTTAATTTCTCAGTCTTTTCATCAACACAGGTTTGTCTGATTCAGAATTTACATTTCTTGTTAAGCATCCATATTCAGTTGAGAAGTTTCAACTTATTATATTGTGATGATTTTAATAAACAAATTGTTGCAGACAAAAGCAAAGATTAGATATTCCCAAAAGGCTGAAAGAAAAGAAAAAAGAGTGTTTTCTCTTTCTTCCCCAGTCTGGTCTGGGAAGGTCCCAGACATTGGTCTGGGATCTTTTTCTTCTTTATGTAAGCTTTGGGACTTCTTCAGTTTCAGTTTGAGGATGTATCATATGTTTTTCTTTTAGCAGTGATACCTCTTCCCCCAAAGACTCTAAAGCACTTTTTAAAGCTGTGTGCACACAATGATTTTTGAGCTGATTTTTCTGCAGTTTTTGCCATAGGCAGTATTAGTATTATCTTACAGAGTCTTAGAGATAATATTAGCTTTCTCTATGACTATGTGATATAGCACAAAACCATATGTTGGAACTAGTCTGTGAAACCTGGGAGTACACTGCTCACTCAATATAGACAGGGTAAATGTGTGTACATGTATATGTATTTACATATATGCACTGCTTCTGTCTCATGGAAATGAATATAACTTGCATATAAATAAATGGATGCAAAGTTTGTAGAAAGTTTATTTTTTATCTTTTCTCTTAATGTTTTTCTAAAGAGCTTCTACAATGCTCAACAAACATATTGCATGTATTGATACTTTGCATTCAGAAGGTGAAACAGGAGACCTACAAAATTTACCTCGATGTGCTGTTTGAAGATTTAATATATTAGGAAGAGAGAGGGAGACACATGAGTATTTCTAAATGAGAGGCTGAAGAATCCCACTTAAAACCCATTGTAAACGATGATATGGACACATAACTTTGTGTCCATTAGTTGAGACATAGCCCCAAAAGTATCAATAGAAATGTCATACCTCTCAAAGCTACATGCCTTGCCTGAAAGAATTTTTTTATTTCCAAAAATATAGTAAATATATGCCACCTAAATATGTACAGTGTGATTTATGCCATTGGAAATATTACTTATTAAACATGAAGTTAAATCTTGGTCTTTAGATATGCTTTTAAAACAATTTTTTTCAACAGTGGATAAAAGTAGTATAGTTGGAATCACTTTCATTCAAATTAAGGTATCTTACATATGTTTCAATCTGCAGTTCCTAGTGCTCCCAGAGATATTGTTTTTTCCAATGTGCAATCAACAAGTGTGACATTGCATTGGAGATCACCAAAATCTATCCTTGGCTACTTTCAAAATTACAAGATTACCACACAGCTACAATCCACCCTCTGCAGTAACTGGGAAGCTATGGAATGTATTGAATATGAGATGCATCAGTATTTATATGAAAATGTCATCGATGACTGGATAGAAAACACAGTGTATGGACTGAAAAAATACAGATGGTACAGATTTGCTGTTGCTGCCAGTACGAATGTTGGTTATGGCAGTTCTTCACCTTGGATTTCAACTCAAACCCTTCCTGGCTGTAAGTAAGCATGTCTGCCATGTCTCATAATGCTATAACAATGTGATGTTCATCTAAATAAGCAAGAGGTCTTGGTAGAAGTTACTTCTTCATAGACCTACAATACTGGTGAAGTCAACAGGGATTTATAGCAACTCTTGACCTCTGATATATATTTTAATATATTTTTATGATAGAAAATCATGTGGTGGGTATACATATCTAACACTCATTGATATTTCAATGTATTTTGTATAGTCTTTTATATTTACTGCTTACCCAACATCAGTTTCAATCCTCAGCTGTACTACATGTGTAGACTTGGTAAAATTGAATTTTTGCTAGTGTGAGTTGATATGCCATTTTTCAACACAATTTGATCTGTGGGGAGTGCTAATGAAAAAAGTAAATTTTTTAATTCTTTGAGTAAATATCTGTTCATTAACATTGTAAAATTTTCCTGAAATTCTTTTGTGTGCTTTTGGCAATGGAATCCAAGCAATTGCTTCAGAGGAATCAAGATTTCTTTCCAAAACCATATCCACCTACAGAGTTTACTAATCAGAGTTGCCATGTAACATGTACCGGTTGCCATGATACATATTAGAACTCTCATGCCTCAGCTGAGGATTTAAGCTCCTAAGAGAAGAGGTAGTTGTCATAAATAATTCACCACTAAATATTTGAGAGAAGGGGACATGAAACATAAATTATTTAGGCAGTTGTCATGGGGATATATGAGCTTCCCTACTAATTTGCAGGCATCCTAGGATAGAGAATATCTGAGATCTGGCCTATAGCCTCTGTAGAACAACTGATAATCACCGTGAGTTGCCTTACTTAATCACAGCTCTTTTAGTCATTTACCCTGGCAAAGTAATAATAATAATAGAGCTACTGAGTACTGAAAAAGCTGCATACCAAGGACTACTTAATGATCCAGATATTTACCTTGTCCCACTCAAGTTTTTATAATCATGTGGTGTGAACACAGGAGACTTTGGACGCTGTGATAGTAAACAACATAACAGCCTGATATTTTATAAAGCTCAGAAGTAGTCCTTTGGATTGAGAAGTGCTGGAATCAGATGCAGAATCGTTCTCATGTGCATTTTCTTTCTTTGTCCAGTGACTCTTATGGAGAAGTTCTGCCTGTAAATCAATGCAACATTTTAAATTAAGGGGAAGAAAAAAAAAACAAACCCAGATGGAGCAGAAAATAGATAACAGCAGTTCTGCAACTCTTGAGCCAGCAGCTCTGGGGAGATTTCTTACTATTAAATTGATAGAACTCAGCTGCAGTTGTATGCAAATACTTTTCAAAAAATTGTTGCTGACTTTAAAATAGTTAGGGATTTAAACTGGGTGGAGAATCAGATAATGAAAACACATAAAGTTGTAGGAAGTTAGGATGCTTTTTATTATTTCCTTTTTGGACAGTGATGATTTGTTTTAAGAGAGAGCTACTTTCTCATCCAGTCCCACTGAGAACATAGTAAAAGCATAAATATCTCAAGAGACTGCACAAGCCCTTTCCATGCCAATTCAGTGTCATTCTCAGCAGCAAGTCCTCTGTGTGTTCTATTAGATAGTTTCAAAGTGGTGGGGTCAAAGTTATAAAAGTTCCACCAGTTCTTCCAGCCCAAGTGTCTGTTGCTGCTGACCTGTATCTGCGGTGATGAAAGGAGGCAGCAATGAATTTCCTGTGAGTAAACTGGTGACACATCGGGAGATAAGCTGCCTATAAAACACACCACTGTGGAATCAAGAAAGCATGGGCATTATTCCAAATGTCATGTCTGGGCACTGGTCTTTTTCCTGGGGTAATGGCAATCAGCTGAGGAGAAAAAAAAAGAGGAAGGTGACATGACACATCTGGGTAGCCAGCTGGCAGTTCCATCGTGCTTCAGCAGTGCTGAGAGCATCCATGAGCAGTGCCTGATCTTTAGCAAGGGCAGGTTTCTAGGTATCTCATACTTTTCAAAGCCTAGTTTTTAGAATTACTGTTAAAACCACCCTCAATTCTGCTCTTTCTTTTGCAAAAGCTACAGCCTATATCAGAGAAGAGAAATTCAGAATTCACCAAGCAGATTTGGCACTCCAGGCAGCCTTGCAAATTGTATGCAGAAAACAGGTGTTGATCTCCCTCTCCTTTCCCTCATGGACAGGGCCAAGCATCCTCTGGATAAGCCTACTGATACACAGCCAACATACATGGTCTGTTAGGGCTTAAGAGTACTTAGCTGCTATGTAAAATACCCTGAGTACTTAGCCCATAAAATCAATGGGAGTTGTGTTTGCACATTTGAGGGCATAAGTCGAGCACTGTTTCACTTGATTTTCAAGAATTGCCTCTGTAAGACATTGCTTCTACCAAAGGTAAAGTTACCTTTGATATGAAATAATGGTTAAAGGATTTTTTTTCTTCGTAATTTATTGGGTTCTTAGAAATTTGTGTTTCTCTCAAGCCTAAAGAAAATATTAAACTATTATATTCAGGAGGTTATTTATTATCATATTCAGGAGGAGTATTTAAGGTGAAAACTCTCAGACTCATTTCCCAGAATATAAAGAGAAGAAACTTCAGCAGCAAAAATTACAAAAAAGAATTCCTAAATATTTTTTACAAGTTCTGAGGATTTTTTGTTGTGCTAAAGCAGAAATACCTAATAATTCTGACTACCCAGTGAATAAGGTGAATTTCTTAGCTTTATTTCAGTTGTTCATTATGAAGACAAATGTAAGGCTATAAGGAATTATTATCAAGATTCTTTAACTCATTTGCAAGTTTAAAAAAGAAATATAATGGCAGTGTTCTGTAGTGAGAGTGGCTATAGAGTTACTCTGTGAAAATATTATGGATTGTTAGTACAGCCCAGTTCTCACATCACACAGATAAACTGTTCAGCCTTCTGTCTTGCAGCTTATCCTCACAGGAATTGTCTTACTGTCTCATAAAGTCATGTGATGGCACCATTATTGTTTAGCTGATTGATTACCCAAGAGCCAAATCTATTCTACAAGATTAAATATTTTCATCATAACTTAGATTTATACAGTTACCAGCACAGATCACAGTGTTGTGTCACAGTAAGGGAAAAGACAAGAAATGTATGGAAACTGCTCCTTCTCACCTGCACTTACCCAAGTTTCCCTATTACATTTATGAGGAGAATAAGATTGGCTGAACTTAGGTTTTCTGAGAGAAAAATAATTGTGGAGGGTCAGTGTTAGATGAAAGATGAATGACAGTGAGACCACTGACCTCATTTTGGATCTCATACAGTTACACAATGCAATGCTTTTTGGTAAACTGCCAAGTCCCCTAATGCCAGGATATACTGAGCTACAAAGGAAAATCCCAGATGTTTGAATGTCCCATGAAGGCTAGGACATAGAAGCATGGGGCAGAGGGTTATACTGCTCTTTTCAGCACCTTCTTTCCCAATCCTTGCTGATACCCAGTAGCTTGGTACTATTAAAGAAATGTTTCTGTGTGATGAAAAGTAATGAGATTTTATGTCTTGTTATGTGTTCTTTCTTCTGGAAAGCTTTGCCTGGGAGAACTTGTTTTCCTTTGTTACATTTCCTCAAAAGTAAACATTTGCATGTAATTATGGACTAATACAAGATATATAACTCTTCAAAATTATATAAAAATAACATAGATGATTAAAAATTAAGTAACTGAAGCACATGCTTAATTTTTGCTGTGAAAGGGAAAAAAAGAGCTGATCCTAACCAAACTGGCAAGCATGAATTTCTGTTGAAAAAATGGAGCATTCAGTCTTATTTTTGAGGATTATGTTAAATGATGGGCTATCCAGACTTATCTTCAAACTAACACACTGAACTGCTGCCTTAGCATCAGGACACAGATGGATGGGAAAGATGACCCTGACCTCCATAAGACCCACATTCCTGTGCAAGGATAGAAGCATGATAATCAGGAAATGATGGTTATTAGTTACAGAAAATGCATTATTGTGAAAACCAGGAGAAAAGTGCTTATGAGAGGAAGTGATTGGATTATGGGGGAATGAGAGAATAAGACTAGGTCATTTCTCCAGAGTAAATTGCTGTGATTTATAAGAGAAAGGGGGAGTGATATCATGGCTTCATATTGACCAGATTCATTTCACAAACAAACCTAAATCAAAATGCGGCAGTTATCCACTGAATCAAACACAGTTTTAAAAAAGATGTTTTTTGTAAGGCATGAGACATGTCAGATACCTTTAATTTTGTGGTTTTCTCCTCAATTATACATGTTATTTCAGAAAATATTTCTACATTTCAGTATGATTTGGTTAATGTCTGATACTTTACTTTTCATAATTAAAAGAAATCAGGTATTAATGCTTAGATGCACTTTACATAAGTAACTTAAAAATAGCATACTCAATCAGAATTTTCTTGCAAATATCTACAAATACATCAAGTACAAACTGTGTATGGAAATTAACCATATAAGTAACTGCAGACTGGATAATTTGTAGATTAGATTATGTTTTAAAATTGTTTCATGCCATCTGATGCATAACTGCAGAGTCCATTAGTTCTATTAAAAAACAATGGAAAATTTTCTTTAGAAACTTGATTGGTTTGAAAACCAAGGCTCAAGAAGTTATATATATATAATTTTATACTGTTTTTCAGAAATTCAATTTTGCAATAAGCAAATAAATATAATTTCCTTAGTTACTGGAAACATTGTTTGCACTGAAGGACTCTGGTAACAAGCCTGACATGCATTACCTTTAAAATAAAATTTGTGCTTATTCTAATTTTCAGGGAACTTGCTTGCCCTTGTATTTTGTTTTATCTGTTGTAGCTTCCCAGTTGACAGCCAGCCTTCTCTGAGCACTCTCCTCTTTTACCACTCCTCATGTGCACTCACAGTTCTTTCAGTTACACTCTTCATCCATTTGTTCCATGTTATTCAATATTTTTGGGGACTGCTTCCAATGGTCGAATTTGATCTTGCCTATAAAGTCTTGTATATTCCTGCTAATCCTAGCACAAAAATTTAATTCCTGTATCCAACACCCTAAAGTCATCATAGCACCTTACCTAACCACAATATTTCTGTTTTATTCTGCAATGATGGTGCCAAATTTTTGCCTTCACCATGCAAAATTTTATAATTTTCCTCATTAATATTTCAAACATAACTGCAACAGCTACATACTTTTTTCCATGTTCTTTTTCTTTTCCTGTCCTGTGTTCTTTCTGAAGAACTAAGTTGCCTTGTATACCCTCCCATTTTTTTCCTCATTTAGCCCTCTTAATGGTGGCAAACTACATATTCATGTGTTAATCTTGTTTGAGAAAAAGAGACTCCATCTTCTGATTAGCATAAGTATGATCGCTTTAGTAATTTTTTATAATATACTGTTGACCGATATGTATATTTTTGTGGTATATTGAAAAGAAGACACCATGAATTCAAGTTCTGGAAATATGTACAAATATGTTGTTGTTTTTAACAGGCTGTTCAGTGATACTTACCACAACTGTCCTTTTTTTTAATAGCAGATCCAAAAACAAGGCACCCTGGAGCCAAGTTCTGTGATTATCTACAAATCCACTGTCCTTCTATTCCAAATTTTATTTTCCTGAAATTTAAATGGTCATTATGGAAAAATAATACTATTTACTGAGAATTGCTGGGTTATTATTATGATTTCATTAAATTCTTATTCAATACTAAGAAATAACTAGGTTAATTCACATATCACCTCAACAAATGGAAATTTTAGGGAAATCTCTTTTCTTGATGAGAACATTCTTGCCCTCTTTCATTTCTTGCCACTTCTTTTATTTGGGTTTTCTGTAGTTTCTCAACATGTTAAGAATAAATTGAAAGGAAATGTAGAAATTTATCTCTACTAGTACTTTCCAATACTGCGGAAAATTTCTTCTAGCATGCAGAGTAGGACGTCTTTTCACAATTTCTTGTTCTTTGAATGATTCATTTGACGTAAACAAATATATTGTGCTTGTCTATTTGTATAAATATTTGCATATATTTTGATTGAGTAATGTGAAATACTGATAAAGAACTTGTAATTAAAAAACTCTACAATTTTAATTTAAGATGAAGTTATAGGCACTCCATACTCTAGAAAAATTGTAGTGGTTGCAATGAAATATGTATTTCTAAATCACATGGTATGACTTACATATGAAAAAAATAAAAAAAAGAAAAGTTACACATATTCAAGCAGCATGTAATCTTAACTGTGTAACGAAGTTTTATTTTCAAATCTCTACTGGCCATTAAAATTATACTGGGTTATTTTTTGTGCATTTCATTGGCCATGATTCACATACACATTTTTCTTTACAGCTCCAGATGGTCCTCCAGAAAATGTGACTGTTTTAGCTACGTCTCCTCACAGCATTAATGTCAGCTGGAGTGAACCTGCCATCATAACGGGACCAACGAGCTACCTCATAGATGTTACCTCAGTAAGGCAGCTCTGTTTTACTCTTAGTGGTTATACAGATGTTTGGGGATATCAATGCCACAGCAGATGTTCTTATAGAATTTGCAGGACAGACATTACTGGACTGAAAACCATATAATTGTGTCTGTTTCCACATAAATTCCAGATAAGAATGAATTGTACATTTATTAATTTATTAATGGGGGATAAAATAATTGCTTCCCATTAAAAAACATGCTAATAAGAGGTCTTGGAGGAAAAGAAAGTGTATCTGTACATGTACTCAGGAAAACAGTAGCTGAGCTTTGTGGAAGTGGACCTCTTTTTAAGCATAATGACCTTTTCTTCTTCAAAGGAAGGAGAGGTCCATTGCAGTGATTTTACAAACCAAAGTGCAGGGCCTAGCAAAAGGAAATTACTTGTACAAAGTTACACCAGAGGGCAAACTTTAAAGTCAAACTAGATTTCCCACTTTGCACTTGGTGTTCTGTCCATCAGATTAGCTGTATTTTGCTAGCACTGTAATAACGTTTCTTTTTCCTTGATCTTTATAACCAAAAAAAAGCTGACATAAGAGAAAAACTCTAGTGGCTTTTCTCTTTTCATCTTCTACTGCACTTACAAAACTCCTTAAAACCACCATTAATAAATCCCATTTCCTGCCCCGTGGCGAGATAGGCATCTTTCTAAGTTCAAGAACATGAGAAGTAGGATATAGGTTCCATGTTCTGCCAGGAATTATACAGACAGACAGGACTATAAGTGAAAATAGGAAGTAGTTTACCAGTTGTTACCCAGGAAAAGTTGCCCTTTGGAGTTTCAAAATTTTTGGATCAGTCTGTTAGATACCAGGAAAAAAATTAAAGTCTACTTCAAACTATTTAAGGCCTTTAAACAGAAAGTTAAGTTTTCTGAGATGAGAGTAAGACTATGTGTCTATTTTTCTGAATTTGTCATAAGAATTATAAATCTGCTAATATATTAATGCTGAGATATTTCTGCAATCAAAATGTCAGGAGATTAGTAAAAAAACACCAAATGTTTTTAAGCTACTCAGAAAAACTAGAAGAGAGAGTATTGTGTACTCCTGTAATTTTCTCTCCCTCTAAGTTCATTGTGCAGCATATAGAGTGAAATCTGCTCAGTTCTGAACATGTTTACTGCAGCAGTAAAATGGCAGGATGGAGGATGTGCAACAAGGGGAGGACTTACAGGGATAATTCCTTGGCCCAATGGATTGGTCATTAAAACTACATAGCAAGTTTTATTTCTAACTAATAAGACTTCTAATAAGAAGACTTCTTCCTTGAGAAAAATTCCTGTCTTTTTTGACTAAACAGCATTTTAGTGCATCAGCAGGAAAAACATTTCATAGTTTTTATAAAACTTAAAAATTCCATTTTCAAAGCTTGATTTTGTTTTGTTTTAATATTTTATCAATTTGTATTGAAAGAATTTCATCTCCATCTGATAATTCCAAAATTATAAATTGTATCATCTCAATCTACACTCTGAAAATATTATAAATACCTTGTCAATATAAATTATAATAGAACCCCTGAAAGAAGATGATCTATGGAATGTGCCAGGTGAACTTGCCATCATTGGAAAGGAAATTAAAAAACTTTTAAAATCCTCAGTTTGGAGGACCAGTTTCGTTTTTACAAACTGAGTTTTTTAGGGGTTTTTTCCTTGTGCATTTCAGATAACCAGCTTTATGTTTATGGATTTCTTCTAATTAGATCTTGTCTGTCTAAAATTATCAGTAACTACAGGTACCAGTTCCGTAGAACTTCAGTAGACAAACCTACTCCTCCTTAAAGACCAATAAAGCTGTCACAATCTTTTTCAGTGAAAATTTTAGTATATATTTTATTGTCCCAGTGGGAAACTTTTATGAAGACTACAAATTCCACGAACTTCCAGTATGTGCAACTTTACTAATTTTTATTCTCAACTGAGTATCTTTAAATATTTATAAAACCAGCATCATAGAACAGAATAATTCAGGTTTCTCCTCTGTTATATACTGCAAGTTAATAATTTATATTCATAACTGAATGTATTAGGATTCTGCTGAAATTACTAGGATATGTCTTGCAGTTTTAAGGATCAGAAAACCTAAAAGTACTCCATTATTTTTCCTTCAAGTCATGTTTTAGTTTGTCTTACTGTCTACTATAATTAGAAGTTTTTCTGAATAAAATATTCCTGGAAATGGGTAAGGAAAATTGAACTTAACCATTAAACTTCATGAAGAATAGAAATACATTTAGTGATGTAGTGCTGTGATTGTGCTTCAGCTGTTAAATAAATATTTATATGACAGATTTTTGAAAGTCAGAAAGAAGAAAATGTTTCAGCTCTTGATAGCCATCCCAGGAAATGAATGTCTGTGTAATTCATCAGAAAGTTTAGTTCAGGTTAATTCTCAGTGGGGATATATGCCTATCTGTCAAATAAATGGTATGCTTGAGCTATTCTAATGTTTTATCAGCTGCATTTAATACAGATTTTGTTCAGTGGGAAAACTACTGTTCAGCTACCTAATTCTCTTTTCAAATTACACACTGAAGAAATAATAGTAAAAACATTAACTGAAGCAGTGGGAATATATATAAATACAATTTGTAAATTATACTTGATGAAACACTAGAAAAGCACCCATTTCCCCTTATTCTTGTTTTTGGGGCTACCATTAGAAATGATAAATTCAGTAAAAACTTCAACACTGGAGATTTTCCGTCTACAGATTATTTGAGATGAGAGGCATCCACAATGTGATACTACCCATAGCCTGCTGTAACACAGAAACAAGTGTATTTAAAGTATTCCTCAAAAATTATTTGTTATCTTTTTTCATATAATACCCAGTGCTAAAAATTGCGCAGCAACCCTCAATAGATAATTTTAGTTTATAACTGAATTAATAGTCATGGTTTTAGTTAAGTTTTTAGGTATATCATTGCAGATCGTGTAATTTTTAATTCTAGTTGTTTTTTGTTTAAATAAAATTTCTATTTGTATTTTTGTGAACACTGTAAACAGTGGATTATATTCGATTTATTAACATACTTTTTTATATATTAAAGTTATTACTAAGTCTCCTATAATCCTCCTTTTTTTATATTGAACCTTAGAGCTTTTCCGCTCTAGTGGGAAAATTAATCCTTCTCAATTCTCTCATAAAAAATAACTTCTATTAATATATCCAAAGAAGAATTGCCCTTTCTGCTGTTGTATCAACATTATATATTGCTGCCCATGTTTCTAATTGTGTTCCAAAGAATCTTCTGCTATATAGCTGCCCATCTTCTGGATCTTTGCCTAGTTTGATGCCTATTCCAGGTCACTTCCAGACTGGTTCATGTTTGCTTGGTGTGAGACAACACCAACCAAAGAGCCCCTTCCCTTAAGTGTCCCATGAAGTGCCACATTCCCATGAAGTGCCAGAAAAGCAACACATGGGTTAGATGGGAGTGTACTCCCCAGCACAGCTTTATACTCTTGGTATCCAGAGACTTCTCATGAACCCGTCTATATAACTAAGTAGGAAAGTGGAAGAATAAAAATAAAATAAGATGTTTATAATAAAAATAAATAAGATGTAAATAAGAAATAATAATTTCCTGCTTTTGCTGTTTTGAGCCTTGTGACAACTATTTTTTTGTTCTTCTCTTTTTTTACAGGTGGATAACGAGAACTATAAAGCTCAGTTTTTGAAGACGAATGAGGAGGATAAAGTCTTAGAAATTTCTGATTTGAAAGCTTTTACGAGGTATTCTGTAGTGATCATTGCCTTTACAGGGGATGTCAATGCTGCACTCCTAGAAGGCAAAGCTAGCTCCCCAGTAATTGTCTCCACTTTTGAAGCAGGTTTGTAAGTTTTTTCTTCTGTATAGAGATCAAAAAGTTTTTCTTTAAATTGATAAATACATGAGGACTTTGAACACAAGGTGGGCTTTTAATACAGATTTGTTCCTCAAAATTTTTTTTCTTTAATATTATAGAGGTGTCAGACAATAAAAAAGGGATGGTTATAAATACTATGATTTACCTTTAGTTATGCTGGGATCCTACCTTGCTCCATGTAAAATTTGGATATGCAGAACAAAGCCAATTAGATTACTTCTATAGCCAATGAAGAGAGAAGTTCCATCTATACGTTAGCATGTATATATGAGATACCTGTCTTAGACAGGGATGACTCTCTTGTGGAGGTACCTGTTGGGAGACTACTGAAAACTCTACACAATATCCTTGGTTTTGGTACAAAATTTAAACACAAAAAATTAGGTGAAGTGAATCTGACCATTTATAAATGGTATGAGTGCACACTTGATGACATTATGTGTATATTCTCAGTGGAAGGAGGTTGCATGAGTCCCATAGGAAATGCTGCATGAGTCAGCTGCACCACAGATTCCAAAAAATCTGGAGAATGACCTAGATATTAAGGTGACAAAAGTAGACGATGCTGTGAAGTTAGTCCAAGAAATGAAACAGAGATGCTAGAGAAAAGTAGATAGCATTTACATTTTCTTAGAAAACTGTAAATTGTACAAAATATAAATATGTACATGGGAAAGATGCTTTACATACATAGATCATGGTTATGGTCTGTCTACTGTCTTTATTGGTTTTGAATTGTTTTCTGTTGTTTAAACAAACAAACAAGCAAAACACTAAAAATATTTTCTCAAGAGGTATCAAAGTTCTGTTCCATTTAAACTAATTACCACCTTATCTCTAATGAGGTCTGCTGCTGAACAACTTTTTTTGTTACATACTCAGGTTAATGTTAGATTTAAATGTACTACCCAGGGACTTTATAATTTATATTTCCTTTGATGTATGAAAGCCCTATTGATATTGACATGTGTATATATATATGGATCTCCAATGCTCTAAATAAAATAAATTTTGAGGATTTCATTACCTATCTCTATCCCTGGAAGATAATATGCTCTTTTGCTGTGGAAAAAGATTAAACTATGTGGTAGCTGGGTCTATTCTGAGACAGATAGCATCCTGTGGTACCTTTTCTGGTAGCCCTTTTCCTTATGTAAATACATGATACATTAGGAGGTGCAGTAACTTAGGGAAGAACAGTTATTTTTGTTCCATCTCATCTTGTTTTATCTGGTTGGTACAGCTTAGCATACAGCTTAGTAAGGACCAGTTGACACTGATGTACTCCAGAAAAGCCTCAGTAAGTTTTTGTTGGAGGGCATAAAAAATCTGGGAAATAGAACAACTGCATCTAAATCCTTGGCTGAGGGAATGTGTTTACCTTCCCTTGCTTGATTTCACTATTTAGAGGTCACGCTACATACTTGTCTGCTCAGGTAGAGCAATAAATATTTAGCTGCCTGGAAAGAATGTTACAGCCTTTTCTTTCAGATAGGGGCATTGGGAAAATGATTTATACCTTTGCTGTCCTGAGAATAAGCTACTGGAATCAGTGTTTGACAAGAAACTGCCTCCAGGAAAAATGCATGTTGTGCTTGTGTCTGGGCATCAGTTAGTGGAAAAAATTTTTCCTGAAGATTTAGCTGTGATAAGCGGAGACTCTCAGGAGCACAGTGGGTTATTTATATGTTGGGAGGGTGCTTGCTGTTAACAGAGGAGTACTCTGCTGTTCTTAGAAAGGAATACTTGCTGACTCTTGCTTCTTGCTTGTCAGTTTATGCAAGGATTTGTCTACCCTAGACGTGTTTCAAGGTATAATGGTGCTTTCAGACCTTTTGAGTAGATAATCAGAAAAAAATTTCTGAGTAGATACTACTGAGTGTTATCTGATCATTATTTTAAAAGTTTGTTAACATTCAGTGCCATCATTACGAAAAGGATTTCAGTAGATATTTGACTTTTCATTGTGTTTATGAATATTTGCATACGCAGTAAGTATTTGAGAATTTTTAAATTTAAAAACCAGAAAACATCAATGAAATAATACTGATACAGAAAAAATATAATTTTAATTTTTCAGGTTTTACTCTAATAGTAATAGTAGTAAACTGATTAGTGGGTCATTGAAATATTTATTTTAGTGCCTGAAGACCCACCTAACAACATAACTTTTCAGAAGATACCAGATGAAGTAACAAAATTCCAAGTAACATTTGTGCCACCATCTGAACCAAATGGAAATATTCAAGTGTATCAAGCTGTGGTTTACAATGAAGACGACCCTGCTGCCATCCAGATCCACAACCTTAGTGTCATTGAAAAAAAAGATCAGTCAGTCACTGCCATGATAGAAGGACTAAAAGGAGGACATACCTACAATGTCAGCGTAAGAACTGATACATTTGGTGGGGGGATGTTGTGTTTGTTGGTTTTTTTTCTTTGATATAAGTGTGAGATTATTTTTAAACTTTGGTTGAATATGAGATTTTCATGCCAGGAATGTTAGCTGGGGTGCAAAGAGAGGCAAGTCTGAGGAACAAGGGGAGCAATGAACTGGATAGAGGGAGTGGGAGCAGGATGTGTCACTAGTCTGGATGACACTTCATGCGCTTAGCAAGGCAATTTGTGACACATAGTCACAAGCACAATTTCTCTCTTAATTCCAATACTGATATTGCTCACTGGACATGAAAGGTCTAGTTCTGCAAGGGAGCTTGCTGGAAGTATGTACATTAAGTACTTTCAAATAGCCCAAGACTGGGACAGGAGAGGAGGCAGGATCATTCTTTAAGTGAGCTTGCTTACTTCTTTTTTAAGAGCTGCATAATAAGCAATGACGTGTTACCATACTTAGGATTTCAAAACAATGTAAAGTAAGTTCTAGCCTAGTGTGAATGACAAAATGAGTGTTTCAATATTAATTGTTGCTACAGATATATTGGCCAGAATTGGCCAATATGAAACTATTACAATATTCATTGAAACAAATGTTTGGTTTTTTAAGGTGTATGCAATTAATGGTGCTGGTGCAGGGCCAAAAATTCAATTGAAAATAACCATGGATATCAAAGGTATGTCCCATAAAGTATGCTCTTTCTGAAATGTCTGTAATTTGGAAGAAATTACTGTTCCACTTGTGAGCACACAGCTGTGTGCCTTGAACTGTTATTTAAAGGCTGCATAATGTAGGAACAGGAATATTTAATTGATCCCCTTGAATTGTAGTGTTCAGTTTTCCTGATCATTTGCTTGTTTGTCTCAGAGTCATACTATAAAGCACATCTAGACTCACTGAAATAATCATATCCAGTTACCATCAGTAATCAGCTTAGAATATGACATAGAAATAGCTAAGTATGCAGGATCACAGTTGTTGAAATAAAGTCATTGACTGATATTAATTGAAAAATTAAAACTCACTCTTGTATTTTATTTTATTTGAAAATTATATGCATTGATAAGAATGTAGTTTTTAGAGGCTTAAGTCAGTAAGTAGAACATTAAGTCATCCCTGAAAACATGTTGGAGATTTTTTTTGCATAACTCAGCTATGTGCCTGAACAATGTACCTGCAGTGAAAATATTGTAAAACAGAACACTGTGGTTTATCTTGCTTAAAAACAGAACCACCAAGGCCCAAAAAGAAGCCAGTACCAGTTTATGATACCAATGGAGCATTACTCGTCACAGCTACAACAATTACAATCAGAATGCCAATATGTTATTACAGTGATGATCATGGCCCTATCAAGAAGATACAAGTTCTTGTTGCGGAAGCTGGAGGTAGAATTTTAAAAGTTCCCTTGAAAATTATTTTCAGGTTCACAGAGTTTTTCATTTGTTTTCTTGGTTTTCAGTAATTTCATTCTGGAAGACAGACAACAAAGTAACTTCTGCTGTGGCAACAGCACTAAGGCCGCACAGTACCTGTGGGATGGGTACTGGATTCTGGGAATGCTTTCCAGTGAAGCATCTTCCATGTTGTCTGAAGTCACCAATATTATCCATCCCTAATTTTATCACTATAGTTCTTTATTTACTATTTCCTCAGAAAACACCCCAACATTTGATATTTGTGAGTATAAATAAATATGAAACTTTTGAAGTTTGGCAAGGTCATTCTTCTGTCACTATTAGTATTACCCGTAAAAGAATGCAGCCATGTGCAGCTGATATTTCCATTTCATTACGGGGGCAGAGAGTTATATAAATCCCATCTGTAGACTGTGGGTAAGAATATTTATTCCCTTGTACGGGCTGATGAACATTTACTCGTATGAGCAGTGCTATGAAACCTTTTGAGTAATTGCTTACCAATGTGAGTGGGAGTTTTATGACAGGACATCATATGGTCAGGCTTACTTTACCTAAGAAGGACTAAGGTATTTAAATACCTTATTTTACTTGGTTTCAAAGTATAGAAGTAAAGTGTGCTCGTTAAATGAACTCACCTTAAGTGTCTCACCTTTTTCTGAATTGTGCATTTTAGCACTAATCCTAATGACATTTACTTCATAGTTATTGCTGTGAAGATTCTCTTGAACTGAAAGAGAAACAAATACCATGCTAAGCAGCATTGTGAAGATTTTTCTCATGAAGTGCTGGGTACCATCCATGTATGCAAATCTAGAATTTAATTTATGAAACAATCCTTATTGTATTCAGACTAAAGAGTTACTAGCTTTTCTAGCTAGCCATGCTCAAAGTCAAGTGTCTTGTGCAAGTAATATACTCTACAGGCAGAACTGCTGTGTGAGATTGCCCCTCAAATTTTCTAGATGTGATTTAGTGGGCTTATTTAGAGTTAACAAAACATGGATAGTGTGGATAGTAAGGAAATTTGGGTTTAAGGACAAATTCAGTTATATACTTATTTGTGCAAATTGCATCAGTAGCAAAAAATAATCTTTAAAAAAATAATTTTCTATATAACTTCTTTAATTGCAGCCTGGTTAGATTGGAAATTGTATCTATTATTTCTTGTCTTGATAATAGCTCAGCATGATGCGAATGTTACCAAGTGGTATGATGCCTACTTCAACAGACCAAGGCCATATTTTACAAATGAAGGCTTTCCAAACCCACCATGCATAGAAGGAAAAGAAGATCTGAGTGGGAAAGAAGAGATATATGTCATAGGTGCTGATACTACATGTCTGATACCAGCCAGTCAAGACAAAATATGTAATGGCCCACTGAAACCAAGAAAGCAGTATCTGTAAGTAAATTTGTCTCCATGTTTGTCCAAGAGAAAGATTTAAGTGCAACATAGATTTATGCAAACACTTAAAACATATAGTTAAATTAGAAATGGAGGAGATTGAACTGATCATCACATGTATCTAATTTTAAATTTTTTGGCTGAGCATAGATATATGGGAGACAAATATTTTACAAATTTTTTCAAGCAAAAGAAGATGCTTATTGAGTTCTTAAATCAAATAAATCCAAACTCAAGATAAGTAGTTCCCATTGCAGTTTTTTATACATTTAAGATTTTTACACTGGGTTCTCGATGTCTTTCATAATGTCACTTTTGCAGGTGAATAATGATTTTAAATTGCATTATACTAAAATACATTAGTTTGTAAGTGAAACCATATTTAAGAAAATGCACATGAACTTTATTTCAGTAGTTTTCCTGGTTTTCTTCCACAGATTTAAGTTCAGAGCAACTAATATTAAAGGGCAGTTTACAGATTCTGACTATTCTGATCCTGTCAAAACATTGGGTAAGAGGACTAATTTGCTAAAATATTTATCTATCTCTAAAGAATCTCCACAATTCTATATTTCTTTTTAGTACAGTGGTTTCTGTGAACTCAATAATCTCTGTATTTGTTGGATGTAGCTTAACTAGAATGGCTGAAGAAATATATCCATTGCCTTGTATGTCCTTTCGAGGTTGTCAAGAGATTCTATGTCAGCCTGGACTTTTAAATGAAGAGGCAATATTGACAAGTTTGTTTGCAGAGATTCAATTATACCAATAAAAATGTGGCCAGGATAGTTCATCTTGTTTGGCAAACTGCTGGTAGCTATTCTGCTTGTACTGTTTCTTTCTGTGTTGGATGTAGAACTAGTACTGGATAGTCTTGGCTGCATGACAAACTGGCTGGGTGGCCAGGCCCAAAGAACGATAGTTAAATGGAGTTCCATCCAGCTGGCGTCTGGTCCCTAGTGGAGTTCCCAGGACTCAGTATTTGGCCCATACTGTTTAATGTCCCTGTTGATGACCTGGCTGAGGGGATCTAGGGCATCCTCAGTCAGTTTGCAGATAACACCAAGCTTGGCAGCAGTGTTGATCTGCTGGAGGTCAGGCAGCTCTGCAGAGGAACCTCAACAGGCTGGATCAGAGGTTCAATAAGGCCAAGTGCTGGGTCCTACACCCCAACAACATGGGGTCACAACAGCCTCATGCAGTGCTACAGGCTGGGCACAGAGTGGCTGGAAACTGCCCAAGGGATAAAGTAGCTGGGGATGCTGGTGACAGTGGCTGAACATGAGCCAGCGTGTGCCCAGGTGGCCAAGAAGGCCAAAGGCATCCTGGCCTGGATCAGCAATAGTGTGGCCAGCAGGAGCAGGGCAGGGATTGTCCCCTGTACTTGGCACTGGTGACGCCACACCTTGAGCGCTGTGTCCAGTTTTGGGCTTCTCAGTACAATAAACACTGAGGTGCTGGAGAATGTCTAGGGAAAGGCAATGGAGCTGATGAAGAGTCTGGAGCACAAGTCCTGTGAGGAGCAGCTGAGGAAGCTGGGGTCATTTAGGCTGGAGAAAAGGAGTCTCAGGAGAGATCTTACTACTCTCTACCTGAAAGGAGGTTGTGGCAAGATGTCTGTCAGTCTCTTCTCCCAGGTAACAATAGGACAAGAGGAAATGTGGTGACAGAGGAGGTTTAGATCTGATACAAGGAAAAATTTCTTCACAGAAAAAGTGTTAAGCATTTGAACAGGTTGCCCAGGAATGTGGCATTAGGGACAGGATTTAGTGCAGGTCTTGGCAGTATTGAGTTAGCAGTAGAACTTGATGATCTTAAAGGTCTTTTCCAACCTAAATTATTCTATGATTATATTCCAGTGCACTTAATGGCAGGTCCTCTGAGGGCATGACCCTTTAGCCCCTTCATCCTTTAGATATAGACAAAGCTGCATATGAATGAATAAATTAATGCTGTGTAATAAAATTCATCTGGTTCTTAAATCACTAGCCAATAGGCCAGCAGTTATTTGGTCTGAAATCAAACATAATTCCTTCATGACCATGTTGATATATCCCCAAAATGACATCACTTATAACAGATTGCAATAAGATCTGTAAGTTCTTTGAATGTATTTGTAAGTCAAAAACTTACTTAGGCTAAGCTTTAGCCCTGACTTTCTGAAAATGGATATCAAGACAACTGGATGAGTACCCAGAAGAATTTTAGTGGGCAGATATTTTTCATTTGGCATTCATCTCCTGTGATATGAGCTCCTTTATTCATCTAATCCATTTTAGGAATTTGTTACATGATCTGACACTGAAGACTCTGAAACACTAATTTACTACCTGAATATTCTGAAAGGATCTGGCACTATTTCTCCAGCCCAGAATACTTTGGAAAGTGCAACATAAAAATTGTCTTTTTATGTTCTGAGTTTAAAAGTTTGAAGTAAATGAAGCAAATATTTTTCCCAGTAAGGGAAAGATAGTGTGTCCAATCAGGGGAAAAAAAAATTACTGGAAATGAGCCCATCTGTAATCAATCCTCTGGGCAATCTTCTACTTTCTAACAGAAAAATCTGCAATACTTAGTGGCAGGCAGATAGTGTAATTCATTTCCTTATATATTGTTACTGAAAACATTTGATATTTTCTATCCTGTACACGATAAATGGATAGAAGGTGCAGTTTCCCTCTAAAGGTCCAGTGGTGATGTGGAGAAATCCGGTTTTCCTCTGGAGTCCAGTGGAGAAAGGGGCTACC
>PYHW01010552.1:7724732-7750647 GCA_013186435.1 Turdus rufiventris
TGACAGTTCGGTAATTCTAAAAATCACTTCAGTTCCTACACATAGGTTGATGTTTCAACCCATAGATGCCTTGCTTCTTATTAAAACTTGTACTGTTGGATCCATGTACCTTCAGCACTGAAGTACTAAATGGCCTACCTGGATTGCTTGTGTACAGCACAGAAGTAATTTTTATTCCCTAATGACAAAACTGCATTTTCTTACTGCAAATTATGTGCAGTAAGACCCTCATTGCTAAAAATTTGAGAGGAGAATATTTGAAAAATTACTGGAATGTCAACTGGACATGACTTTTTTCTGTTGTTCTGTGGTGAAGATAGGTGAATTCAAAGGAAAAGTAAGTGTAACTTCCCTTCAAAATCTGCTTATAATTTTGGCCAGAAAAAAGCCTACAAAAAAGTTTCTGTTCTCATCAAAGACAAATATGTATTTGTGTTCCACTACCTCAGTACTTCTATTAAAAATCCTTTTTGTGTTAGGAAACTTTAGTTCTATAATGTTACCAATATTATTGGAAGGTAGTTTCATCTGCCACGTAATGCAAACAACTTATGTGATATAATAAGCACAAGCTACATGTCTAAACATTCTGAATAAATAGGGTGCTATGCTTTCTTATTGCCTTCTTTTTCACTCTGAAGCTATCCTTCAGTTGTCCTTCTTAGCAAGCACCTTTATTTCTGTGAATACTTTTAACTCCAGTGAGACTGATCCAGTGAGGCTTTCATAGCCAGTTTGCTTTGTTTGAGGATAACTGTTCTAAAATATATGTACCACAAAGGCATCCTAATTAGCTTTGAAATTGACTTCTCTGATGCTTAATAATAAATTATTCAACAATTGTATTAATCTCATTTTATTATCTCAATTCAAATTTAAATAATTAAGAATAATTTCATAAACCAACTACTTTGAAAGCAATTCTTTCCTTTTCAACTAGAATTATGACAGCAATATAGTAGACATTTGTATACAGAATACTTCTTGCAATATTTTCCATAAGAATGTATATTTGGAGGAACAGACAAATAAAAGCGGTACTTAAAGTTTTTTAAGGTGCAGGTTATCTTTTAAACTGAATTATTATAAACATTTTAACTTGGTCCTTTAGATAAGCCTTGTGAGTCTGCTCAAAATTTGGTTTCCATTTAGAGGCAATTGTGACCAAGTTTCAAGGCCATCTGAAAGTGCCCTGAGTATGGATGCTCATGTATTATATTCATGAAATCTACTGTGAGATCAAGTTAAAGATTTAATATGTATCACAGTTTTAAAAATTGACATATACAAAAACAGCAGTGAATATGTGAAAGATTAAGATAGAACTAGGGCCCTAATTTTTAAAATCTTTCGATTTTAGGTTTCTGTAGAGGCACACCAGTATCATGATTTGTCTGTGACTCATTTTAGATATCCGCTTCAAATGAGATGAAATTACACCTATTTCTCCACATTGATTATAAAAGAAATCTAGAGTGATTAAGAAATAGGTGTCTGTATTCAGTCAGGTTGATCCTATCCTGATGCTCTGAAATGGCCCTTAAAAGAATGACATTGGGTAAAGAAGGTAAAATGAAGCCTGCCAATGTGTATGTAGTGGTGTGCAGTAAATATGAGTTTCCTAGGACCATGTAAGCCCTGAGCACAATAAAGTGATCTAAAGAAAAGGATAGTAACTGTAACTATGTTATTCATATCTTCAGATACCAGAGATAAAAACTAATAAAGACAAACACCCAAGGTATCTGAATGTGAATCTACAAGGGAAATCAATCTTTAGGTACATGGTATTTGACCTAGAACTTATTAAAATGCACAATATTCGTTAACTCTTAGCTTGCTACTTTTAACAAAAATCTCTGTTTCAGGTTACTTAGTTATAGAAAATCCATCAAGTAAGTTTACTAAAGATTTTTATGTTGTGCTCATTGGTGAGTCTCAATGTGTGGTTCCCTCCTCTATGTTTATTAGAAAAAAACACCAAGCTGCGTATAAATCATAAAAGCATGACTAATTGCATGGTAACTGGAGAAATGCTTTCTCTCTCTCTGGGGTGAAGCCTGCATGTCTGTGTTTTAGCTTGGGAAGTAATACGGGTTATTTAAACTACTCAGGATTTAAAAACCATGTCATTATGAGAATGAGGTCACTGCAATATTTTATATATCTAAAACCTTGCAATGTGTAAAATGTTTTCTGTCTGACAAAGAAGTATTATGTACTTTAGAATACAATAATAAGTTTACAAATGTGCTTTAATGTTGAAACCTTGCCTTTAAATGCTGTTACCTATGAAAACAATCATAGCCTACAGTACTGTTAATATTAGCAACACAAAAATTTTGTGAGGGGGAACAACAAAGGAGTAAAACGTTCCTCTTTTAAGTGATCAAAAAAAATATAAAATAAGCATGCTGTAAGCACTTTATAATTTTCTGTCTATAAGTATTAGTTTCCATTGAACTGGAAAATGTTGTTTATTAATAAACTACAGTAAAATGACAAGAATGACGAAGATATTCCCTATGGGTTTCTAATTCTTCTGTCCTTTCTTTCAGGCCAGTAAGCAAGAAATCCTTTCTACAACATGTTGAAGAGCTTTGCACAAACAACAACCTAAAGTTTCAGGAAGAATTTTCGGTATGTTGCAAGCAGTTGTCACAACATCGCAAGACCTTCAGTCGTTTCATGTGTCACATTTCATGTGCATTTTAAGCAGGCAAGGCCATGAAGGACTCTGGCCTTGATAATCAATACCCAATTACCAGGTTGATTGTTTAGAAAGTAACAGTACACTGATTTGGATTCTGCAGCCTATACTACAACCTGGTCAGAATTATTCACTTTTGTGTCAGACAAAGATGATCTTCTTTAGTCTCCAACATTTCAAGACGACCATATTTATGTTTTTACATATCTAGTGTTGCATATGTAGGTTACCTAAGAACAAGGTGTTTAGAGTTTTCTCTAAATATGTTTGCTTTCCTGAGTGATGAATGGCTCCAAAAGCAGAGTTAATATTCATTCTGTAAAATTTTAAGGCACCAGTCATACTGCTGTGAAACTCAGAAATGTTTTTCTTTCATTGATTTTGGTGTAGAAAGTCAGAGGTTTGCACATGGTACTTTGGTTTTTGTTCCTATACAAGACATAGGGCATATTTCTTATGCTCTTGAGAATAGCTTCCATATGAATTGCCTCCATTTCCTCACATGAGCAGATAAACACAGCAAGCCTGTCTTTCTTTCTGAAAAGAGCCTAATTCTTAAAATATACATTACAGATAATATAATGCATGTAGAGTTTCAAATTTTAAAAAGTTTTCACTATTTTCATTAAGTAATATTTTATGGCTATCATATTTTTTTCTCAACAATAACTTCTTGTCATTTCAGAATCTTTATCATCATTATCTTTCTTCACATATACAGTCATTTGGCCAAAAATAATTTGTCAGTGTTCAGTGACTTTATTATTTTGGACTTATAAATTTACCACACATAATTTACTAGTTGGATTAACAAAAATGAAGACTTAACAATTGGCTTTTCTTCTGCTAGATTATAATATTTCAGTTTCCAAGGGAACACTAACAAAAGTGTACAAAGATTAGGTTTTTTGTCATGCTCATTAGGTAAAATTAGTTTGGATTTAATAATAAAAAGCATCATAAAATTCTCAGAGCAATAAAGTAAGAAAAAAAATAAAACCAGAAGTGTTATTTCACTTGGGCAAGAATGATTATAGTTACATTATGCATGACTGAACAGATGAAAAGTTTTACTATCAATAACACTTTCACAGATTAACATCCATTACCAGAAAGTCTCTAGTATTACTTTCTTTAGGTGCGAACCACATTGGCTTATAGCATTGTAATGTCTTAAACAATAGTTTTTTATCAAACCAAAACCTTTGCAATCTGCTTAAAATTTAGGGAAATACAAGAAGCTGAGGTATCCTTCTCATCCTTTATACAGTCAACCTATAATAGACAGTTTCATATGTCATTTGGGTTATCAGTCTTTTTTCTCTCTGAGCTTCAACTTCAATGTTTCAGAGTGTAGTGATATCTTCCCAGATGACTTGTCCAAGGGCAGGCAGGATTTCAAGGTGGGTTCAGTCCCTCAATACAAGTATCTATTTATTTATAGCACATCTTAATGGATAAACAGTAGGATTGACAGCGCACTTGGCATCAGTAATGACAATGGTCAGGAACAGGCAATGTGCCCAACAAACAAGCAGACCTCTTGATCTGCAGTGTTTTTATCAACATGCATAATTCTACTTTTACATAAATAACTTGAGGGTCCTGCAATGTGTGTAGGAAAGATTAGCTCAAGACAGAAGCCCTTGAACATTGTGTAAACCCCTATGTGAAAGCACACAACTGCATGGTGAAACACTGAAAGAGGTTTCCCATAGAAGCAGTGAATGCCCTATCCCTAGAAGTGTCCAAAGCCACGATGGATGAGGCTTTGAGAAACCAGGTCTGGTGCAAGATGTCCCTGCTCATGGCAGCATGGGGTTAGACTAGATTATGTTAATGTCCCTTCCAATTCAAACTGTTCTATGGTTCTATGAAAAGCATAGTGATGAGGTTGCCTGGGCTCTCAGTCTGTCTCTGGATAAGTAAATTCAAGTTAAGTGGGAATGGAATATGAGAATATGACATTTTATACTAATAAACTGCTAGTATAGTCCAATGTTGGAGTTGGACTTCACCTAACAGTCTTCCTGGACAATTCCAAGATATGCTTTGGTAGGTAAAGTAGTTCAGAGGTAATTTACAATAGGCAGTTTATGGACAACAAACATGATTTGGAGTTTTCCAGCATAAATGTGAGTCTTTCCATTTTACTTAATCTTGTAATCTGTGGACATTTCCAGTATAATCTAATTGCTTGACTGACCAAACTGCAGTTCCAGGACATCTTCAGGGGTCAGGGTCAGTCTCAGTCACCTGTAAAAGTGACTGGTGTGTAAATGTGATGAGAAGGGAATCTGGACCTCAGAACAGACCTGAATCTATTTCATGTCAGAAAAGACAAGTTTAAAACTTGGGGAAAATGTGGGGACCCAAAGTAACTGATGGGTGTCACCTCGCCACTATTCAAACTTCCAGAATTCCAGCTGATTCCTGCATCTCTCAATACATTCGGGAATTTATGCTTTTCCAGTAACTGACAAATTACTGAGACAGAAATACTTGGATAATACTTGTTTTATGATAAATTCTGCTCATGAATAAAAAAAGTGCAATCCTTTGAACTGTCACCAGTGTCACAAAAGTACTACAGTAAATAAAGTGCAAATTGCTTATTTCAAAGTTTTATGAGTTTGCAAAGAAAGATGGTTTCTGGGACAAGTTGTTAGTGAGTTTGGGAACCCAAATAACCTTTCCCCAAATCTGGAAATAATAGATAAGACTGAAATCCCTACTAATGCAGAGAATTGGTAGGAGGCTTTTGAGCACTTGTTTGGTTATGGAGGCATCACTATGAAGATAACAAGATCTGCTTCTCTATTTCCTCTCTGCTACAAAGAGCTATAAAACGGTGCAACTTTTACAGTAGTTAACTGGCAAGCTAAAACTCAGAGAAGTGAGGCAAATGAGGCAAGTTTAAGCTCACACCATATGGGATTCCATGGTCCAAAATGCTTGCAAAATTCAAAACAGGCATTTTGTGTATGTCCTTCCTTCATGAAAACATTCAATGACAGAAACTTTGTGGAAGAGTTTCAGCTTTGTGAATGAGAGGGATTTTAACATCTCCACATTTAACTGCGTTTTATATGCAAGGCTGACAAAATATTTGAATTAACAGTGAGAGAAAAGCATTGTAATAAAACAGTCCTGGTTTTCAATTTTTCATTACTTCTCTCATTTATATATTTATTTAGTTATTTGCTAGGAGATTCTCATTACATTTCATTCATAAAAGATACCAAATACCTGGGCAAAAGGGTATAATTAATATTGAGCCTGATAGTGATGCTATCTGCCCAGCTTTTAGAAGTAGCCCATGCAGACAGTAACCACTAATATTAAAATACAAATTTGAAGGAATTACTCTGCACAAGCAGCTACATTTTTTATTGTGTTCATTCAAAGCAATAAGTAGATTTTTTAATTTATATCTTAGATTGATAGATATATAAAAAACTTGTATATAACATTTGTCAAACAAAGTAAAGTTCTATTGAAGTTAACAATGTATTTAGAATTCTGGATTTTCTGTGTTTTCTCTTAACTCCAAGGTCATCACTTTAACACATTTTCTCCATTAACAGTTTCTGAAGTTGCCTCCACTCTTTTAATGAAAATTGTAAATTATACCTGTTTATGCACACAAACATCCCCATCAAATAAATTCCTCAGCATGAATGATTTATCCATCTCTGTCCTCCAGTAATAGAACTAATGGCCAGTTATGAAACTGCAGTACTACCCAAAATAACTCTTCCCACCCCTTTCACAAACAGTCCCATGAACAATAACTAATTGCCAGTTGTCTCAACATAATTAAATCCTCATCAGTTCTCATGCTGTACCACAGACTCTCCCCAGTTACAGGAGTCAGGAAAAGGCATTATTCAAGACTAAGTCTGAGTCAGTAGGGCATGATAACCAAGCATGTGATTTCATGAAAAAAACAGAAAACTACAAAAGGTGATAGACTGACTTTGTCCAGGCTTTTAAAGGTGAAAGTTCATGTAAGCTCAATTGTTCAAGTTGACAGCTTTGTCTGCAGTGCTGCAGCTAACATTGCTGGTGTAACTGGGGTTGACAGTGGGGTGGGAAGCTCTGTAATGCTTCCAGCTGTTCTTAGAAATGCACTGTTGCAGAACTGTAAAGATCTTCCTCTTACTGGATGATTGTATCATGTTTTAAATTCAAGTGGAAAAGTTTTCTGACAAACATTTATTCCTCTGCAGGAACTTCCCAAGTTTCTTGAAGACCTTGCTTCAACGGATGCTGATCTGCCTTGGAACAGGTCTAAGAATCGTTTCCCAAACATAAAGCCATGTATGTGTGTTTACTGACCAACTCACCCATTTTGCTCTTTGCTTTCAGATATTTGTGTAACAGATATTTGGAATGTGAGTGTATCTTTGTTTGATCTGTCTTTGAAATAGCAGTACAATCATGTCCACATTATGAAATAATTTTCTGTCAAGTAATCAGTCTTTACTTTGTGGGTTTTTTTAAAGACAGTTTTATTTGCAAGTAGCTTTCAACTTGCTCTCACAAGCTTTAATATGCAGGTGCAAGAAACTGTAGCCTCAATAGTTTCTTGGCTTTGTAATTCAAGCCATGTAGCAAACTCTTTAAAATTCTTTCTCATTGTTTTTTTTTTCCCCTTTAGTAAGAAGTAATTTTTTAAACATATAAAATCCACATGTTTGTGCAGTCAGCTATCTCAGGAATCTGGATATTCTTTCTTGTGGATATGTGTACATGTGCTAGAAAGGTTCCACAGAAGATCAGTGTGACTGTATGATAACTTATAAGGCCAGGCTAGATATTATCACAGGAGACAGGAGTCTGTCTCTCTATACTCAACATTGCTTCATTTTTCAGTTAATAAGACAAGAAATGTCATTATTATTTTAGGCATTAGCTGTGCTGTGAGATGGAGTGCATGGCATTCCTTGGTTAATAATGCTACATTCTGTGCTATTAACTTTTCAGAGCAGCTGTTCCTGCTATCTACTCTCTTGTTCAACACATATTCTAAGTTACAGTCACTAAAAATTTATCTTCGTGACAAAAAATAAAACATAAACAGGTCTGTTTCATAATATTTAACTTTGTATTCTGATGTTCTTTACTAAGTTGAGGACCAAACACCAAAATTTTGGTGTTACACACGTGATTTTTTTTCTTGGATTTTTTAATTTTTGCATACATACTGTAGGACCAATTTTTTTTTTTTTAATAATGACTTCACCTTATGTTAAAAAAGTAAAACTATACAAAAGTGCCAGAATCTGGCTCAATGACCCAGGCAGCAAGTATATAGAAAAACTATCAGATCCTTGACCCTGTCCTCTGATTAACACAGAAATTGTGTGTGCTAGAGCACTAATGACTTGAAGTACACAGGTTCCTTTAGGTACAGAATCCTTCTGCACATACATCAAATCGTACATTTTGGCTCATTCACCATTTAAATTAAAATATTAGATACAATATATCTAGAACATTGAAGAAAGACGATACAGTAATGGAAAAAGGTAAAATTACCTTTGTAATTAGTGTTCTACTCTGTCAAATATTGTTTCTGTTAATAACAGTATTTTTGATTTCTTAGCACTCCAGTACCACTTTTTACATGTTTTATGGTTTTTGAACCTATCTTTTACTTAACTAGACTTTACTTCCATGATAGATAATAACAACAGAGTAAAGCTGATGCCTGATGCTGGTATTCCTGGATCTGACTACATTAATGCCAGCTATGTGTCTGTAAGTAGAAAGTCTCTCACATTTTTACTCTATTTGTTTTCTGATAGAAGAGTAAAAAGATAATTCGCAACAGAAACAGGATTCTAATGTTTCTTTTATTCACTACAGCCACTCTTGCTATGATATTGTTCAAGTGACCCCTGTGGCACTAAACTTGGCAAGTTAAAAATATACATATTCAATTTTCATTGCTAAGCAATGAGTAATAATCAAAATTGTGTCAGCAAATTACTTTTTATAAATTATCTAATACCATTATGACAAAAGGCAATAGTGGAACTTCCACTGATATCAACTGTTATTTGGTCTCTTGATTCAGGAATTAAAGTTGTTGTATATGAATAGGACAGTACATCTAATGTCTTCTAGTGGTGGTGATCTCACATGAGGTCAAGGCTTGATTTACATTAAATACTTTTCGAACACATAGCAAGACATTCAGAGTGTAATCAAAACAGATGACACAAAGGAAAGTAGAAATAGTTATTTGCAGGTAACTAAGAGACATTACAGAGAATAAGCAGTAGAGCTGAGAGGATCTTCCTTTCTTATTAGCAAATAGTATTTATTTGTCTTTGTTCTGAGAGTTAGCAGACATGAAGAACCATGCCACTTTGCCACTTGAGGATGCTAGGACTATGCAGTAATTTCACAACCATAAGGCATACCGGACTATAAGGCGCACCTCTGGGAGTCGGCAATTTCGCAACTTTGTACATTATATGAGGCGCACCAGACTATAAGGTCCACTTTTTTTTTGCATTGAGGATCTACCGCTGGCTCCCCCCACACGGCTGACGGCTGCGGCCCCGCCTGCCCCTGCCAGCCGTGGCCCCACCTGCCCCTATTGACTGCGGCCCCACCGACCCCGGAGCCGCGGCCCCGCCTGCACCTGCCAGCTGTGGCACCGCAGCCCCACCTGCCCGTTCCAGCCATGGCCCCTCTTGCTCTGCCTGCCCCTATCGTCTGTGGCCCCGCTGCCCCCGGCACCATGGCCCTGCCTGCCCCTATCAGTTATGGCCCCGCCGGCCCCGGCACTGCGGCCCCGCAGGGCCACCCTCGGCTCGGGACGGCACGGGGCCGCCCGCTCCCTACCTCCCCGCACGGCTTCTGCTGGCCGGGGGCTGCCCGGTCCCGCCCACCTCGTGGCTTGGCTCACGGCTTGCACTTCCGGGTTGGCAAATTTTGCAACTTTGTCCATTGTATAAGGCGCACCGAACTATAAGGCGCACTTCTGGGTTCGGACCAAAATTTTAGTCAAAAGGGTGCACCTTATAGTCGTGAAATTACTGTACACAGAATGACTGAGAAGGAAAGCAGAGGCATCTTGGAGCATGGTCTTTATCCTTCTCACTGGCAGGCCAAGGCAGGGAACACTAACAACAACTTCCAAAAAGCTGCAACTAAAGCCAACTACAGAGTGTTCCCTGCTGAGATTTTGCTTGTGTGCCTACACTTTGGATGCCCATTCATCAGTGAATAGACAACTCCAGTGATATGGTTTTTCAAGGCTGAAGTTTTCCCCTTTGTATGTTCTCACTTTCTGTGTTTGTAGATGTATAAAGATATAAATGCATATAGCTGTAAACATGTAATATGTATGTATATTTACATACCTAATTATCTAGGGTTATTTACCTATGCGTGCTTGTAAAGAGAGGAAAAGAGAAGTCTTGTACACAGTTTTAACAAATGGGAACTCTGCTGCAACTTTGACTTTCATTGGTTAAACAAAGTCAGTAACTGAACTGTGAGTTTTGCATCCCTGAATTATATTTCTCACCTCACTCTTAAACTTGGGAGGATTAACATAGTTTCCCACTGCCACCTGTCCTTTATATTATAGATGGAGTAAGTAACAGGCAGCTGTGAATGATAGGGCTATAATTCTAACAAGAAGCTTTGGTGGTGCTGTAAACCACTGTGTCAGTTGTTTTGAGCAATAAGCAGAGTACTGTGATATTATAAACTGTTAGTTCTACAGCATAAATTTATTGCTATTATCACTATTGTTATTATTTTAGACTTTCTGTAGTACATAATAGTTTTTGTAGGTGTGCTTCTTTTCTATAAGAAACCAGATCCATGTGAAACCATGCACTCAGAGCATCTGTAGATTTTTTCAATAAACTTCCTTCTTCCCAAGTTTTACACCAATTTATAAATTAACCAAAACCCAGGAACCAACACTAAAATAAAAGTCAACACCTTCAGTAGGTTTCTTGAAGACCTTTAATTAGAGATTATATATTTCAGTAAGCTTCAGCCCTAAGTTACAGCAGATCCCAGACAATCACCAAAGTCATTAGTGTGTGTGTGTTCCTTGCACTGACTCTCAGACTGCTCCTTAGTTGTTTCCCTGCTCCTTAGCACTATTTCCACTGCTCCTTAGAGCTATTTAATTCTACTTTGTTGGCTACCTCTTGATTTAGTTCTTGGTGGCCTCTGGCTGGATCTGCTCTAAGTACAACATGAAGGCTTGGATACTTTTAAATGGGAATTGATTACCTGATGTCTCTGTAATATCTCTGCTAAACACGTTTCTACTACCATGGCACTTCCCATACTTTAGTAGAGTATTGGCTCATAATTGGACTACAGACATGCTGTGTCTTTCTTAGTTTTCTGAGGCAGCCTGCCATGCAGTGGCTATTCAGGCATATGCCAATTTTCTTAGTATATTTGACAAGATTTTAGCCTTAGGCATAGCAGATACAGGCACAACTATGAGTCACACGCAAACGCTTTTGTTTCCTTGCCAACCATTATGTATTAAATATTTTCTCTTTCTTAGGGCTATTTATGTCCAAACGAGTTTATTGCAACTCAAGGGCCATTACCAGGAACAGTGGGTGATTTCTGGAGAATGGTGTGGGAGACAAGAGCTAAAACACTCGTGATGCTCACACAATGTTTTGAAAAAGGACGTGTAAGTTACCACTGAACTGATTAAAAGCATTTGATATAATTGGAAATTCTGTATGTAGTTTCTGTGAAGATTATAACATGATAATTGTTAATTAATTAATAATCATCTCCCTGCAGATCAGATGTCATCAGTACTGGCCAGAAGATAATAAACCAGTCACTGTGTTTGGAGATATAGTGATTACTAAATTGATGGAAGAAATTCAAATAGACTGGACCATCAGAGATCTAAAAATTGAAAGGGTAAGCCAGTGCTGGAAGTTGATAAAAAAAAATTCATCCAACACCCCAAAGAATATCAGATATGCCATATTCCACCCAACTACTCCCTCAACATTCTTCTTTTAATCTTTCAATGCATATGCATTCCACTGCCTGCTTGTCCTGCATTTTATTTTCATTCGTGTTTTATTTCCTGAAAATTTCTGTCACAAAGAGCTCAGATATTTAATCAATATGCTATGAAGGGCCCATTATGGTTAATGAATTTCTGGTCTGGTGGGAGGTGATGTTGCTAGTTGGACACATTGGTGTCTGCTCTAGAAAGGAGTAATCCAAACCATTCTGGGATCAGACAAATCCCTTTGAACGTATCCCTCTCAGATTAAAGGGCAATATTCTCTGGTGCAGCTGTTTTGCATTGTACCACCAGCCACTGGCCTCCACCCCCAGGAGATTCACCCAATATAAATGAGAATCGTCAGTATTACTCCTACTCTTTGTGCTGGGAAGGAGAAGTAGGGGTGCAGCAGAGATCTTCACCTTTGTCATGACCCACAACTGCAGTTTCCATGTGCTGGAAAAATTATAACCCAGCATTAAGTCTGAACAGCAAGTGGGCTTAAAAAGCAATCTGGGAATGAAGACCCAAAATTAAGTCAGTTTTCTTTTGCACTCCCAGCATTTATCAGTGTTGTAAGTAGTGCAGCCACATCTTAGGACCTGAACTTGGCTGTTCTAATTGCAGGCATTACCATCCTGTGGCTTGTGTGTGTGACAAAGGGCACACAGCAGGTAGGGGCTGGTCTCAGCAGTCATCCCATAGGGATATGTTGTGCAAACGTACAGAGAAATTGAGTATTTAAAAATGACTGAGAGAAGATAAACCTTTTTTTTTTTATTCAGCTGAAAATAGAACATAGAGAAACAAAACTGGGAAAAGGAATACTTTGAATAAAAATGAATGCCAGTGAAATGCCAAGTCCCTTGTGTTAGCAAGGGTGAGGCTGAAAAGAAGATCATCTGAATGGACTAGGTGATCCATTTACTGTAGCTGAACTACCTTGCACAACATACTATGCCCTTTATAAGCATGAAGTCATTAAATGTGCTGTATTGTTGGTTTTAAGATTGTACGTCCATTCACAAGTGGGTGGAGGCTTGATGATCCTCCAGTGAAGATAAAAAGCCTATTTGAAGTAAATAACTCAAAATCGTTGCTATTGTGCATTCAAAGTTATTTCTCTTCCATTTTTATGTTGATCAGTTTTAAAAAGGTGGTTCAGCTACAAAGTAGTTGCTGCACATAATTGTTCACCGTTGTTCAGTATTTCTTGCAATATGAAAGAAGTAAGAGATTGGTTCAAAAGAAATTTTAAAAAGTATTGGTTCATTACTCAACAGTTGATTAAACTGTGGCCTCCTTGCTGCAGGAGATTGTGAATGCTAAAAACTTACAGGGATTCAAAAAATCTGCATAAATTAGTAGAAGAAAATACTGATGAATACTATTAAATTTCCATTTACTGTCTCTTAATGAGGCAGTTTACAAGACAAAACTATTAAGAAAGGAAAGGCTATTCTGGGGAACTACAGATAGATTGTTGTCGTGTTTTATAATGCTCCCTAACATTTTTTCTTGACCACCGTTGGAAACAACATATTGATGTAAACAGGCTTTTGGTATGATCCTGTTCTTTCATTTTTACATCCTTCAAAAGTAATCTGACTATCACATCATAACCTCTTTTTTGAGGTCACTGTTGCTGCTGCTCTGATTGAGAGAGTGTGAAAGAAAATATATGTCTGTTTACCAGTGTATGTGTGTTTGCATTTATCACATTAGAGTGGTTGCTTTTTCCTGAAAAAAATCTGTCATCCCAGCTCAATAAACTTCTAAATGAACGATAGAAACTTCAACCCACAATCTGCAAATTACAGGTATAATGACTAAAGTCAAATGAAGAGTCACTACTGGAGCCACTAATACTTCCTGAAAGATGGACTTGATGCCATCCCTCAAAAAACCAGCCAGAAGTTCTGTGCACAACAAATTAACCCTTCATACCAATAATCCTATAATTATTATGTCATTCTAACTGTAGCATTTCTTCTGTAACAACTTCATTATTATGTATTTTTCAGCACGGAGACTGCATGATGGTGAGGCAGTGTAACTTTACTTCTTGGCCAGAACATGGAGTCCCTGAGACTACTGCACCAATTATCCATTTTGTAAAACTTATCCGTGCAAGTCGAGCACATGATAACACACCGATGGTGGTTCACTGCAGGTAAGCACATTCACCAAGTCATCATTTGGTAGCTTGGAATTTCAAGTGCATAATAATGCACAGGGAAGTTGCAGAACAACCATGAAGACTGAGTGCACAGATATGCTTCTAGTATGGACAGTGGTGAAGGTTTCTCTAGCAGTCCTTCTTACTCCTTTCTAGAAGGTAAAGTGCCAGTGTCTGTTCTTCCATTTACAGAAACCCATTGAGGTGGTATCAGGAAAATAATTGGTCCAACAATTACCATAAAGTACTGCTGGATTTTTCTTCGTTTCCCTCTTTAATCATAAGAAGAGGAATAGCAAATGACACGTGTTGGTTCAAAGTACTTCTATTATAATTAGAGCTCTTCTTAAGAAGCAAGTATTAAAAATATATTTAAAATGTTCATGTAATATATCATAAGGAAGAAACTATTTGAAGCCACAGAGAATGACAAATAGAAATAAGGGTTTGCATAGACCAGATTTCAAATGTGGATGCTTATAAACAGCTAAAACCTATACTTAGGCTTTTAAATAAATGGTCTGGTGGTTAGAGGTATTCAGCTGTCATAGTTTCCACTGATTTCATTAACACCCTTAAACTTCTGTTTCAAAGAGTAAGTGTGTGGGGACGCCCAAGCCTAAAGGAAACCAGTGAGTGTGTTTGCATTTTTTGAGCAGATCAGTGTTCCCACTGAATGACTGGGCATGCTCCATAAAAGAAGCTGAACTCACAGGTCTGCTACTGCGTCTTAGCCTCAGTCTCACTTGGTGTGAATCTGGAAATAAGTGGAAGGAAAAGATGGCTTTGATGCTACAAATCTTTTCCAAACCACTTTATCATGCATGGGAGTTCTTTTTATTTGTCCTCAGCATCCTATGGGTGCCACCCACAAAGGGTAGTAAAATCTTATTTATTTAATATTGTTTTTGATGAACATTTCCCTCTGCTGCAAGGGCCAGAGAGACTGTGACAGGAGAGAACAACACAGTCTTCATGTTTTCAGCACACCTATATTCTGTGGACTCTCTGCAAGGAACTCTATATACTTTTCTGAAGGAAGATGTGTAAAGGGACCTGCATGGGCCTGATACTCCAGCTCTGCTCAATTCCCTAATGGTTATAAAACATTACTGTGTATTCTCATATCCAGAAAATTCATTCATTACTTCTTACTCATTAGATTTTGCAAACTCAAGGGTTCTGCTATATATCTCTTGATTATCTGCAGTGTTATACCCTACAGTTGTTACACCAATTACAAAGAAGTCTGATAGTTATTTGGAAATGATCCTATTCATTATAAGACCTTGAAACAATACACTAGCACATCTTGCACACTCATCCTCCTTTTAAAAGTATTTTCTTTTAAATTTTTTACTAGATATTGTTTTAGCTCAAATACCGAAAGTTTCACAAAATCCCAGTGTGATTTCACAAAATCTTGTGATTATTTTTTTCCACTCAATTAATGAGCTCTAGAAAACTCACAGAAAAGCTACAGAATCTTCTTTTCCACTGACACAGGTTTGGGTCATATGAACATATAAATGATTAATATCTCATTTCTCTGATGAAAATGAAAAAATCAAAAACTATGAAAATGTGAAATCAAAATTAGAAAATGTCTCAAATCCATATTTCACTTGATCCAGTTCAGAGGGGAATTCACAAGATGTAAATACCGAAAAGAAAATTTAGGTTTTGCTTCAGAAGTTTTCTTTTCACACTAAAAAATTCACCCAGAATATTTTAAGAAAATGATGAAAGAATTAACATAAAATCTTTATTTTATCTCATTTATCATGTTTGCAGTGCTGGTGTTGGAAGAACAGGCGTTTACATTGCACTTGACCATTTAACCCAACATGTAAATGACCATGATTTTGTGGATATCTACGGACTCGTAGCTGAGCTAAGAAGTGAAAGAATGTGCATGGTACAAAATCTGGTAAGATTTATCTATTCTGTTTTCCTCTTGTTGAAAAAATTGTCATCTCTTCATGTGATCTACGAAACACTAGAAAGTTCATAACAATCAGCTGTGTAATACATTTTCTACCAAATCTTGCTTTTATTTATTTCAACCATTGTGGAAATATATTGTCCATATCCACCTAAGTACACTTAGCCAGCAAAGTCTTGACAAGTGCTGAAAAGAGTGCTATTTATTTTTAAACCTAAATAATAATTTCTCAGTCTCTAAGAAAACTATTTCAAGTTTTGGGTGCAGAAAAATTGTTAGATTAAAAATAGATTCACTTATTCACTACTTAATTAGACTTTATTTACTAAAGTGCTTTTCGGGGGGTTTTTTTGCTGTGCACGCATATGTGGCATAGTCCACCAAACTTTAAAATATTCATTTACGTTTGAACTCATTACTGATTCTTTGATTCTTTTTTCAATTGCTTCAAATAAAATAGTACATAAGGATGGATTTAATCACAGATTTCAAACTGTTCAAGATCAATGGTGGGTTTCGGGTCTAAAAAAGTACATTCCTAACAAACTTATTTTGTATGGATATAAGTCAGTGATGACCTGCTGGTGAGGAAGACTTCCTTCTGCTGTATCTGGAATTCTGAGTATATGTAAAGGAATAAAAGAAGAATTTAAAGCTGATCCTAAATGCCCAGTGGAACAGAAATCAGCTTTATTTCAATAAGGCTTTTGGCATAAGTCTCCTGCAGGCCAGACCTAACCCGAGGCAGCCTAAAGCCTTTGAGTCTACAGCATGACTTACCAACTTCTGAGTATGAACAAGTAGTTTCAGGGTGAACTTCCACATGACTGACAGATTTAAATTGATTTTAATGTAAGGAGACTTGCTCCATTTCAAATGAAATTTTGCTATTCCATATCACGTCAGAACATGTAAAAAGTATGTCAGAATACACAAAGTGATCAACCTTTCTTCAGAAGATTTTATGGGATCTTCTGGTGATATGATGTATCTTGTAAGGTGAAGTCTGGATACCACATGCTCTAATTTTTTTCTTTTGAAGTCTTGATGAAGCTAAACAATTGCCAGTACTTCCTTGTGATGATGAATTCTGGGAATACATTTTGGTTCTTGTTTTACATTTCTGACTAGAAGTAGGATGATCTAGAAATAAATCGAAGGCTGGAAGGCAATTTAATGAGAGTACTCCCAAAATAAAATCTTAAAATAGTGACACATTTGATAATATTATTGTATGTTTTTTTTTAAATATGCATCATTTTCATTTGGCAGGGACTAGGAAAAGGTATGCCAAAATGCAATACAAGATGATGGGGTCGGAGTTCAGATTTCCTAACAAATCAAGTCTCCATCTGTATGCTAGCTGCAAAATTCTGAGGTAGCCTGTTCTCTGTCCAGGTCATCTCTACCTCATTTTTGCAAGACTACAAAAGTCAGATAAGGAATAAAACTTGCCCAAAGGGAATCAATCTTGTAAATTTTTATGTGAATTCAAAAGTCAAGCTGTTCTGAGAGGTCTGTTATAAAACACTGTCAAGTTGCCTATTAATCAGATTTTATGTGATCAGCAGAGAATATATAAAAGAGGAGCAATTCCTTCCCAGAAATCAGCATAGAAATCCCTCAGTCAAACTGTCTGTAAGATTTGTGAGTAAAATAAATAAAAGCTGATTGCTCTCAGACTTGTATTTGGCTTGTTTATAGCTTCAAAATAATGTTCATTTTACAAATAGAGTCATGATCTTATTGTAACCAATGGATGAGAACAGTTAAGATTGTCAATGATTATTATTTGAAAAATAACTAGTTATACATAAATTGCCCAGGTAGTCTTCATTCTCCCCTGGCAAACCCAGAAAGATTTTCATTTCTATATCAGAAGTAGCTGTATGAGTGCAAGAGATTAAAGAATTTTCAGTCTGCATTCTGAACTGGAATAACCAATCTGGACTCCACTGATATTTAAGACTTTCATTCCAGAAATCCATGTTTGTTCAGCAGACATATCAACATTTATCTTCTTGCCAAGTACAAGGGCTAGTTTGAAGTAATGCCATGCTATTATTTCAATAAGAAAGTTATTGAAAAGTGTAATGGTACTGCATATTTCAGGGGGCCTGTGAAAAACTGCTTTAATTACTCACAGTTCTGGAGCTGTGACAGTAAAACTTATCCACGTAAGCAAATTTTTCTCATACATCTGAGACACTTGAATTGTAAACTGATGGCAGTTCTGAAACAATGTAGCAATTACTGAGCCAAAAAATTATCTTGATTTTTTTACCTGTGCAAAAGTGAAGGGTATGAGTATGATTTTTATGCAGATATTCCACTTGACAAGGTCCTGGGCAAAATGTTCTAGCTGATCCAGCTTGAGCACTGGGTAGTTGCACTAGGTAGTCTCAAGAGGTCTCTTCCAATCTGAATGTACCTGGCTTATTTTCTGCATCTACCTCATCTACATCTACATCTACATCTACATCTACATCTACATCTACATCACTTCTCAATATACTATACAATATGTTAGATATGTTTAATCCATTTATTATCTTTCAATCTGTTTTCATTGATTTATTTCATTCTAACCTTGCCTTATTTTGTTTCCCTCTTTTCAGACTTTATGTCCTTGAAAGTGTCAAACTAATTTTAGTTGTTCGCTCTTTGTGCTATCATATGATAAAAATGAGGCTACAACTCGAGAAGTATCACTCAAAATACTGAGCAAATAATTTGCTCCTAGCACTGGTGCAAGCTCCTAGAACATATAGGTTTAGATTTACTTGAACTTCTGCATTTGAGTGCACCCTGCTGGATTTTTCTATGTTAGAAGGAAGAAAATTTTCTTATCTAGATATTACGTTCATGTGGTTCAGTTTCTTCAGTCTGCATCTCATGACAAAAAGTCTTTTTATAGAACAAACATTCACAGAAAATTGTGTAGTAGACTCAGTAATGCTTAGTCTAATTTCATCTGTCTTACTGTTCATAAGGATTAGTATGTTTTGACAAATTTAAAGCATTATGTTTAGTAATAATTTAAATAAATAATAATTGAAATCAGATCAGGCATATATAATATGGTCACCAAAGTACTACGATTGATGAATTAAACTGCAGTTACCTTGAGATTTTCTAAGTTTTATGAAAAAAGTAATAAGGTATTTTTGTATTACAAGTATTTTTTTCTTCTGATCAAGCATCTTTAAATTCACATCTTACAGGCACAATATATATTTTTACATCAATGTGTATTGGATCTGTTGACAACCAAGGGAAGTAGTCAGCCTGTATGTTTTGTAAATTATTCAGCACTGCAAAAGATGGACTCTCTGGATGGCATGGAAGGTAAGGAGATACAGCCTGTGTCAAAATTATTTTTTCGCAGCAAGTGCAATGACTTGTCCAGACTAAGAAGCAGAAAAAAAGTCATTTGACATGCATTTTTTGCTTCAAAATATAAATATCTAGGCTTTTGCTGCTCTTTATTCCCCCTCACAGTAATGGTCATTGCTCAAGCTTTCCCCACTTTTTTCCATGCAAGATCTTTTAAATTCAGTGAAAATCAGTTATCTGCCATTAGTTACTATTTGTTTACAAGGTAGATTAATTAAATGTATCTGCTTCTTCTGCAGGTGATGTGGAGCTTGAATGGGAAGAAACAACCATGTAAATACTGAGTAAATATTACGGCAAAGGAGATTTTGAAAATCAAAGTCATATTTTTCTAAGCACAGGGGCCAAAGTGAATTCCCCTCTTTTGCTGATTAAAGGAAATACAGATGATTGAGACATCTTTTCTTCTATCAATGTGCCTTCAGAAATAAGGAAAGAGTGTTTTTTCAGAACACCGGGCAATAATGGTTTGGAGTCCTTTTGCACAGACAGCACTTCTGTTGTTATATAAATAGCACATTCAGTATGTACTTAAAGTGTATTTGAACACATTCCTTTTTTCCAAACTATCTTTGTAAAAGAAAAATGAGCCAAATAGGATGTAAAAATTTTGTATTTCCATTGAACTATTTTGGTGTGAATTTGCTGTGCTCTGTGTATTTTGGTTTTAAGTAAAAGCTAAAGTTTCTTTACTCATTCTTGATAGATTGGCTTCGGTGTTGTCAGTTCTTGCAGATTAATTATTCCAAGACCATCACAATGATCTTTACCTAACTGTATGTTCTTGTGTTTTGAATATTTTTTTTACAAGTGGTAGTACATCAGCTCATGATCCTGAACAGCTGAAGAGTCACCTTCTGACATGGGGAGGATTATTCAGTTTTTACACAGCACACAGTAGCTCTTCAGGGACACTTGGGGCTATTTAAACTATTTTATAATCAGCAGGTTGGGTTTTTAAAATCCATAATGATGATTGCATATGTTCAGTGCAGAAAAAAGTTTTTTTACATTCCAACTACTTTTTCAAGCATATAAAACAAGGTAAAACTATAAATCTATTATCTGTTATAATGAATCCTAGATTGAATTATGTAATAGAATGTTTAGATTTCATTCACATTTCTTGAATATAACACTATTCAGCATTTTGAAAGGTTGCTCAAAATTTTGTATCAATATATTTTATAACATAGTTCAAGTAAAAAAGTTTATTCACTTTCCTCAGGTTTGGCAAATGACTGCAGACACTGAAAATTATGGGAGCTAACATCTAGAGATTTAATAAAAGAAAACGTCTTTCCCTCCCGATGATGATGATGACAATGATGATGATGGTGATGGTGATTGAAAATAGATCTGAAAGAGGAATGAGAGAAGTAGGAAGCTTGAATCTGAGAAGAAAAGCAAAAATTAGTAGAGTAGGAAGACTAGAGAGATAATGAAACTGTGTGCCCTGGTTTTACATAGAAGTGAAAGTATTCAATTGGTATTATTGGGTGGAAGCATTGATTACTGAGTTTTTCTCAGGTAAAGAAATGAATTGTCATTCTGAATAACAATGAATCTGTGACCTTAATCTGATATGCAAAACATAACAGCAAAGAGACTTTGGAACTTCCATCTTATATTGTGTTTAAACAGAAGAAATCAAAGCCGTCTTGCTGAGACATCAAGCTCAGGGAAGTCAGACAAAACTCTTTAGAAACTTGAAATATGTATTTTAGGGGCTGTTCTTGTGTGCACACACTCTGAACAAAATAACAATGAACAAAAATTTCCATTTCTTCACTGTAACTTCCAGACAGAAAATGCTATGCAGACGTGGTACTTTTTCAGAACTAAATGATGGTGTTTTTAGAAACTGGCAAGGATGGTACAGTGAAGACCCTTTGTAATTTTGCAGGAAGTGCCAAATATATAAAATGAAAATCAAAAGACAGCATTTAAGGAGGTAGAAGTGGTCTACAGAGATATCTGGGCAATCTGTCTTTTAGGAAGATCAACGGTATTGTAAACATCACCTGTCAGGCTAAAAAGAAAACAATGCCTTTTAAAGCTTGCTAGGGGGAGAGAGAGGTGATGTCCACAGCTGTTCAAGTCTCTGGCAAAGCATTCGGTGCAGCTCTAGTTTCATTTGGTTCCTATGAAACATGTGTTCTTCATTTATTATACATGTACTTTAAAGTATTCTGACAAATTGCTTATAGGAACTTACAGATGTTTTTCATGATTTGTGGTTGTACTTGGTAGCAGTACAGGGAGCACTGTGATAAATTGACATTATAGAGTCATAATCTTGTATAGTCTTATATCCACAATGGTGGAATACCTGAAGGAAAAAGCTAAGCCTTATGCAACTTACAGATGAACTCCAGAAGTTCTAGAAATGCTTAAGTGTTCTCTAGCTTTTATAAAATATTTAATGGTGAAGATTCCATACACTCCTTTAGGGGACCTGTCTATTGTTACACTGCAGGTTACACTGCATTCAATAACCTGCTTGTCTGACAACATAGAGAGACTAGAATAGATGACTCGTTTTTCTCAATGAAAATTAATTCAAGTATTTTACTGTACAATCTGGCATAAGCAATCTGATATATGCCACCTTGACACTTTTTGTATTATCTCCAGGGTAAATGATAATATTCAGCATAATAAACTGGTCACAACTCATAAGGTACATGGTCAGGGAAAGAAGTATCTTCAAGCAATTCTCTCAAATGCTGTTTTTTGGTACAAGCATAGCAGTAGTTTGACCTTCCTGTGTGTCTGCTAATGCTTTACAGAGATAGGGAAGCATCCATATATTAAGAAACTCCTCCATACCTCTGTTCAATTATGAAGGAAGAATTTCCACATAGTCTCTTTTCTTCCATCCCTCCTTCCCTTATGAAATGGTACCTATGGTGGTGCTACTGACAGCACTGAAGAGTAGGAATCAAGCAGAATTTGTCTTATTGCTATTTTAAGAATATATTTTTATTTATGAAGCAAGCCCTCCATTAATTTTTAATGTCACCACTCAATTTTCTACAAATTCTTGGCACTACTAATATTGCCAGAGTGTACTCTGTCAAAATTAGAAATGGAATGAATAAAAATTAGAGAAAAATTCAGAAATACTACAGGATTATTGAAATTATGTCACACTGTATTGAATTATCTGGGAAATTTCTAGAGACTGATATACTTCCATACAGAGAAGAAGCAGTATATGTGTATATATATATATATATATATATATATATAGCCAGTTCTGCTGGACATCCTTACCTTATTCTTGTCAGTGCCCTTAAAATACTGAATTGTTATGCTCACAAAGGTAACAGAAAGTCAGCAGAACATTAAGTTCACATTGAATTTAAAGCACTTCTTATACTACTAAAGGAGTTGATAAAAATAAGTGTGAGTTCAATTGTAATTTTATTGCATATATGGAGCTATTCACTAAATTAATTTCTTAACATTATGTGAAAGATTAATAATGTAAATTAATCTGTGTAGTACCATCTATATATTGCTGCGATAAAGAATATGATCATAAGCAGTTACTGAGAAAAAGCAGCAAAGAACAATGAGTCAATCATATTTCATAGTAAGGTAGCACGACAGGGAGCTTTCTTGGTTGCATACAGAAATTGGGAAGCAACCTAGATGTGGATATGAATTTGCTGAGATTCAGGATACAAAGCCCTGTGAAGTCCGTGAACAGAGGAGATTTTTTCTAAAAATGTTTTGAGAGCAGGTTAAAATAAAATTTGAGAAGTACCTGTTCAGAGGATTACATATGTGTTAAGGTTAACATAAGATCATTATCTGTCCATGGAATCGTACAGTAAAAATAGATCCAGAATAATTTTTAAGACTTATGAAAAGTAATTAATTAGCCCCTGGTTTAGAGGCTAGACTTACAGTAATAACGAATTCTGGGTTGTTTTATAACTAAGTTATGCGCCCATTCAGTTCTGCAAAATGTGCAATGCTTTGAGTACAGTACACTGTAGCTGGAAACCATTGACACATAGCACTGAACATGTCTTTGTAGGTTTTGATTTTAAGGAAATGTCAGAGAAAATGTGCTGAAAGGCGATGCTCTGTTTCAACCACCTCTCTGTGACTGTTGTGTCGCTACTCTATGTATGGTGTCGAAAAAACCAAGTCCTTCCAACATTGTTCTCCATGTTTTCTTCTCTTTGCTAGTGTTGTGTTTCTTAATGCTGTGTGTGACTATATTAGAAGGAATTGCAAACAGTAATATGGATCATCTGAATTCCAATACTGTTGGCATGATCTGCAGGTAATGGTCTTACAGGTGTGTAGTGGTCTTACTGCAAACCTTCTCTTGTCTCTTTCCTATGAGTTGATTTCCAGATGATGTCATGGAATATCAGTCTCATTTTTTCTCTGACTCCTGTTCAATACATTTTCTGCCCTGTCCTCTCTGTGACTATGATTACCAGGCAAGTGCAAAGTTACTTCTGTGGTTCCAGAGCTGAGCTAAGTTACCAGTGGCACATCTTTGCAACCTCAGCTCTGTATACAACTGTAAGGGTAAACTGACTTCCTATCCAGAAGTTCCCCTTACTGCTATAGAAAATTCTGATATAAATTTTAGTACTGGTCATTGTTCAGTGTGAGCTGAAGAAAGCAGGATAGAGTCAGTGTTTTATATTTTGCATGGAGATTCTCTTTTCCCAATAACTTTTCCCAAACAATGCTGAACTAATTACTCATTTTAATTGTTTCTTCTCACAGTTCCCTTATCATGTAGGTCCTTTCTCAGATTCTATGTAAACAAAACTGAAAATCAATGGTATTTCACCATTGAGTAACAGTACATGACACATATCACAGATCCCACATCATCAGGCAGTTTGCAATGAAGTTGTGAGTCAGTATTTCAGTTGAAAGACAACATTTAGAAGGTTTCAGATATATTTGGATCATCTTACTGTGCTTGTTGGTTGGTGTTACCAGGGTGATCTTTTTGTAGGATGACAGCTGCACCCAGCTATCCACTGTAATCATGAATAAACTGTTCCACTACTCTTTACAGTCAATACTGTGAGAGCTGGGGGGAGTTTTACAAGGATGTTCCCAAAATATTTTGGAGGAGATGGAGTTCTGAATGATATAAAAAGAATACTTGGATGCTGGAAACCTAATATGCAACTAAAGCTGTACCATTCACAGTTGCATTCCGTGAAGCCTGCTGAGCAGAGGGTGTGTCCTGGAACACACGGAGCATATTTGGGACAATATAACAACCTTTAAGCTGAGTAATGCACGCTGCAGAAAACTCTTGCCATCCATGTTGGAATGAACTTAAATAAGCTTTACCATAAAATGTCCCTGGTTTATTTGGAAAACACAAATGCAGGTAACACCTATTACGACAGCAGTAACATCCTCTGTGATTCAACTTAGTGCTAGGAGCCAAAGGACTCTATTCAGTCAATTCTTTCAGTAATCTTAAATATAGAAACAAACACTTTGATACCACAAGTGTAGAACGTGGACAGACAGTATATAGACAAGGAAGAAATTTTTTCCACTCATGGAAGCACAAGCATAAAACTAATTAAACCTGTAGGTCCCTCTTTCCCCTCAGTCTTCTATCTGCATGTGTTCACCTGTTGGGAATAACATTAATTCACAAAATAACATTCATTCACTTTTAATTTTAGTCCTGTATTGGCAATCCCTTTCTCAGAATCCAGCATAAAGCAGTTACAGAACTGTGTCTTTTCATGTGTCAGCCTTCTGTTTGGATTCACAATAGCTCCACCTAACTAGTTTTCTTACAGAATTCTACTAATTCTGTGTCAGTGTTACAGAGACAATACACATAATTCTCCACTGAGCTGCACTAACACAATACTGCGCTCGAGACCTGGGCAAGGAATTGACCTGGAGAGAGTGGCTGCCTAGCATATAATCCTACTCCCTTTGAGAACAAGAGAGTTATCTGACAATGCACTGTCCCGTTCAGGGAGTCCAGAAAATGATCTCAAGACTGTCTGACACTTATATGTAGGAGTTTAATGCGAACCTTTCTCTGCTAAGGATAAACAAGAAAATTCAGGTCATTGTCATCATTGTCAGCAACCCATCTTAGCTGCTTAGGACACCAAGAAGCAAACCTCTTGTTTGACTGGTATTAATAGTGCTTTTAACTCATAAAGACACTGTCTTCTTCATGATTTGCACTTCAAGTGCACTTAAATTTGGACACATTTCTGTCCTTTTTTTTTTTTCTTTTCTCTTTCAAAGTGGGGATTTGGAGACATGACTTTTAAATAGTTACAGGTTATCTTAGGAAAATAGTGAGCTGTCCTGATTAAACAGCCACTAGGAGGATTCTTTGATAAAAAATGTTCTATAATAATGGCCAGATTATTGTAATTCCTAAAAAGTACTCACACACCCTGTGATGTGGCCATTATAGTAAGAAAACGCATCTACTAAATATCCTGTACACCAAGAGTGTGACTGAATGCTCATGAAGGCAGACATGTTAATAATTTCTTGATTTTTTCCATTCTTTTTGCCCTTCCAGTTCCTATTACTCTATCCTGGCACTCTGTCTTGGGTTACAATACAGAGTGTGATAAAAGGTATCTATTCTATCACCATCTGTTGAGG
>PYHW01010552.1:7751041-7866708 GCA_013186435.1 Turdus rufiventris
ATTATAATAATTTGGAGGAAGGGGGTTTACATTCTCCATTTCAAAGAGAAGCTCCTGCCTTTCTTAGCAGACACCTGTCCTCCAAACTAGGACACAGTCCTAGGAAGGTTTTGGGGACATATCAGGCTGCTGGTTAATGATGATTAATGCATCACCTGTATTAATTCTGTCAAAAATTAATGAGACAAACAATCCCCTCCTGCATACTGGTGTGCTCTCTCTGAAACCAGAAGGGATCCCTGGCATCACTACCAGTGCCAGCTGGCAATCAGGGGAAGATGGTCCTCTGCTAATGTGGGAGAAAATCTATTCTTAGTCCTAAGTTTTCATGGACTTTGCATGTCTGAAACAGATCACTTGATTTCTGTTTAAAAATACATGTCAGACCTTTTTTCCTAACACTTATGTGTCCTATGTATTTGTATTTGAAAGTTCTGGGGGAAACCAATTTCTCCCAAAATGTCTTTGTGCACCTTCTGTCACAGCTAAAAATCCCATTAAAGTAATAAATTCCTTCTTCACTCCAAACCAAAAAAATGGCCAGAAGATTGTCAAGAGTCATTACGGATGGCGTCATTGCAACACAGTGCTCATGCTTTGCTTAGCTTTCATCATCCCCTCAGTTCTCTTTCTTGACAGGGAAGAAGCTGTGGTAGGCAGTGGCTCTCAAGATGCGGGGCATTAGCTAAGAGAGATTTTGCATAGAACTAACTTATGGAAAGATTCCAAATCAGCACTTCAGGATTACAGCAGGCAGTTGTCAACCAGGGCATCATCTTTCTTTTTCAGTCTTTGGGAAAAAAACCTCACAACTCTGTGTCTGAAATAGTAGAAAAATTGCAAAAAGTTAGAAGAATTAAATGAAGATCACTTTTTCTAGCTTGTGATCATTGTTACAATACATCACATCCACACATCCTTTATTATGTATTCATGCACAAGCAGCTACTCGAGCTCTTGAAACTAAAAGTACATGTAAATCAGTCATGTCAGGTGTGACTAGCTTGTTTTGTGACCAATAAGTCTTGAATTTACAGAAGTAATTGATTCTTATTTTAAAAATAAACTTTGGGCTGTCATATTATCTGGTTCTCCAAAACCAGGGAAAATATTCAGCAGTGTCTGTAAGTAGACTTTTTGAAACAAAATTTCTTCAATAGCTGAAAGAAGGAGAAAGCTTCCATTGAGATAAAACTAACAAAAAGTATCAAAATGGACAGCTGCTGTCAATTCTAGAAGGATTTAAAACTTAAACATGAGCTTGAAAAAAACATGTTAAGTGAGCCAATATTGGTATGAAAAGAACCTTGTACTTAAGCAAAAGTACATTGAATGATGTGCTTGAAATACGTGAATTAAAATACTTAGGATAAAAGAATGCTGCATTAATAAAATACAGAAATACTATATTCCATTGATATCTAGCATCATGTGATGTGTTTGCTTTTTCCTGAGAGGGAAGTTCCAAATAAAATTCAGAGTTCAGTGTTCTGATGAACTCGGCTAAAAAGTTCATCTTTCAAATATGTAAATCTGTGAGCAAGACTATATGGTGTCATTTCTAAAAGAATACAAATCAAATTAAATGAGGTTTTCTATAGCAATTTCTATTTTAAAACAAGTAATCTATGTAGGATATTTTCAAACTCATTTAGGAAATCAATACAATATATACTGTGGAAGAATTATCTACAATTCTTTCTGGAGAAGGACCCCAAGAATAATTTGAGGGTCTGTATTTCAGCAGAGGCTAGCCTTGCGCTGCACACAGGTCACACACAATTCGAATGAAGTTCCATGCCAAAGACATAGCACATGACTGGCAGTGAGGGTCTGCTGGCATTGCTGGGTAATCCAAACCCTGCCTTTGGGAGGAAGTGAGTCAGGGGAAGTTGCTGAGGCCAACAGCATCGGAATAGCCCAGGCACTCAGCCCAGTCATGTTCCACGATGAAGCAGTGAGCTCACAGGGCAACCAAAGCAATCCCCTGCATTCCAAGTGAGTGCTCTTCTCCTGCTTCTCTGTGCCCCAGAAACACTGGTGGCTTTTGGGCACAGGAAGTTTTCAGTATACAGACCAGGTAGATAACAATCAGCTTCATATTTCATGGACTTTTTTTTTTAACCTTTTTTTCTTTTTGTTGGAAGGTCATAACAAAAAGGTATTAAGAAAGGAGCAATGACATAAAATAGGAATTGGGTTGTGTTAGAGATTTTCAAGGACATTTAAATGTCACAGTGCTTAACTCTTGGGCAAAATCCTTAGTTGACAGGTAAGTGCTCAAACTGAAAGCACTCAGAAAAGTAGCAACTTAAGAAAGGCATTCTCAGAAATTATGAATGAGACTTAGGAAAAAACAAGGACTGATGATGTAGATAAAAAATTTTGTCTAATTCAACTGAAATTGCCAATTCTGATTTTCCCTTCTCAAAAAAAATCCAGAAGTAAACTACTAGGATTTTATTTTAAGCACTCAAATAATACACTGATTTACTTTCACCCTCTCCTTGATTCAGAACAAGGAACTATTTATCCTTGTTTATCACTTCTCAGGGAATCATCACACATGCATTATCTGTCTTGTCCCAGTAGTGCCATTTTCAAGAATATTCAGATATTCCTTCAGAAATGGATATACTCTGAGGGAGGCAGGCTCTTATACAAAATGTGGAAGGTAGCTATTCAAAACCTGAAGTACAGTAATAAAAAAAAATACTGCAGGAGCCTGGCTGGATCGTCTCCCACCCTGCAAGAGCACTGATATCATGACTGCTTTTCTTCTTCTACCTTTAATGCTCCTCAGTTATCCCCAAAAAAAGTAGAATTCTTCATAATAAGGAACAATCATAACATATTTTATAGCAAAGTTGGGCCAAAAAAAGGAATCTCATTGTCCCATAATCTGAATATTTTGCTTGAAGGCAACAACACTTCTAAGAGAAGTTGATTTGCTGCTTCTCTGCAGACAAGTTTTCTGGGTTTTTCTTTCTGTCAAGACACTGACATAAATCTGCCTTGTTATAACTAATTGTATCTGTCTCCACATAAACACCAGCTTCAGTTTACTCTGTTCCTCTTTCCAGCAGTATTTACTGTTTGCTTGATCACTGCCAGCACTTTCCCTTGACTTTTCTATTCCCTTTATTACCACATTCATTCAACATTTACACAATGTTTCCAAATGCCTCATCATTCCTGTTAGCATTCTGTCTTCCTATTCTGTGCTTCCTACAGTTGTACCAGCTGTACCAGTTTTGAGATGCAGTGCAGACCCTGAAAATGGACATGGAATTGCACCTAAGTCTTCCCAGCCTGGAACAGGAGGGAAGGACTACCTCTGACCTGTTTGTATGTTCTAGTGGGATGTATGGGGCTTTTTTCTGAACAGCATGCTGTATGTTCATCTTACAACTCACTGCAACTATCAGTTTCCTTCTGTAAAATTACGACCTAGCTAGGTACTCACTTTGTATTTCTGCAGTGTTCTGCCTCCCTGTAGTGCTCATTTGTGCCCTTGTCCTCATTGAGTTGAGGTTATGAACAATCTGAAATCTACTAAAGTCCTGCAAAAGGTGATAATTCAGGATGTCTCTGTGATATCTGCAAATTTGATGAGCATATTTTCAATTCAACCAGATGAATTATTAATTAAAACCACAGTTCCTAAAGCAGAACTCTGGGAAGTCCCTAATTTAAGAGTTCTGCTTTCATTGCACTTGAGTTTCATTTTATAGTCTTCATTTTCATGGTTTTCATACGAAGATGGCATGTGAAAATGTAGAAAAAAACTTCATTTAAATTGAGTAAGTGTTTTCTGCTTATTCTCCTTATATTTGACTATATTTCTGCTTATTGCCTAACACCTACCATTGCATGGCACAAAAAATCAATTTGGCACAGCTTAGTCTTGAGGATTTTTTAACAGGAACAAAACTACTCCACGTTGTCATTATTCATCCATTTGTATTCTTACAGGTGTACACAAATATTGTATAATTTTCCAGTATTTTCACAGAAACTTAGGTTGAACTCCTCATCTATAAGTCCCGTTCCTTCTATTTCTGCTTTACATTTGCCCACCTATACTCTTCTGCAGCCTCACTCATCCACCAGTTGTTCTCAAAGACATCAGAAAATAGCAAAGATAATTTCAGGCAATTCACTAATTACACTGAGTCAAACCAGTTTTAACTGGTAAGTTAAAACTAAAGTAAATTAAACTTACTAATGTAAGTCAAAATTTACTAATGTAATTTAATCTGATAATTTTGCCTCTGGGTTTTTCTGTCCTGACTCCTTCTACTTTTGTTATTAGTGCTAATAATTTTTAACCAACTAATTGCACTTCATTTTTAATTGCATTTTGAATTGACAGCATCACCTGTTAATGGCTTTCTCTCTGTTTAGGTTTACTTTTGTCTCTTGATACTAAAACCCTTAATTTTTATGAGGCTTGATATTGATTTCTTGATTTGTGCTTTAGCTTTCTGATTCTGTCCTAACCTGCCTATGCTATCCTTTCTTTCCCAACCTTTTTTTCCTGTGTTGTTTACAACTGCTCTTCCTCAGCTTTCAAACAGAGTATTAGAGTAATTTAGGCTGGAAAGGACCTGTGGAGGTCATCTAACCCATGTCCAGCTTCAAAGTTTGATCAGGTTACTCAGGGCCTTGGTATGTCAAGATGGCCATTTATATTGCGGCCTCTCTAAGAGGCAGTTACAGTCTCATCAAGAATGACAAGTCCTGAACTGCCACATAAAATGCCCCTGGCTAAGGTTTTGAGGTTCAATCTAGAAAGTGTGTTCTGACTCCATCTGTTCTAGGTCCTGTCAATATGTCAGCACATGAAAAATGATGCCCCTAGTTGCTCTGCTGAGCCAACAGCAAGTGATTTCTGTATACATCCAAAAGACCATGTTTAGATTCCTCTGGATATTTACTGATGAAAAATGCAGCAGATATACCTGCCCAGGCATCTCTAAGTCTTGCAGCAACAAGGCCTGAAAGTACATGTGAATTTAGGCACTCAAACTGGGGCACAGGCACATAAATCCCATGTGCAATCAGGCCCTTGATGGCATTGGTGCTACTTGGCATGTGCTAACCTATGCACTCCCTGATGTCTCTTGGCAGCTCTGAGACCCTTATCATGGTTAGTCCAAGAAGGATTATCTGTCTAGATTTCCCTTCGCTGGCTTGTCCTTTGGGACTTGATCCTGCAAGCCCTGTCAGATGTAAGTAATTGCAAAAAATACTTTGGGAGGTGAGACACTTTTGGGATGTTCAGAAAGGGATTAAATAAATTGATGGGCAACATGTCTGTAAACAGATACCAACAGAAGTAGGCAGGGATGTGCTTTGTAACACAGAAAGATGGAAGAGTCATACTTATCCATTAATTATTTCTGTAAGCTCACTGTGTGCAAGACAAGTATGTGGATGATGGACACAGACTATACATGAGTGCTGTGATGACTGTGTCACATTTGTTAAAGGAAGTCATTTGGCTCAGGTCAATAGTTGCTATCATGCATTAATTTTTATGGCAAAAAGGAAAGTAAGGATGGCTGAGATTAATCCAATCTGTTCTTCCTAGTACTGCGTTTCCTTGGGTACACCAGAGTTAAGATCATGAAGATCTGACCTAGGATTGCCGCCTAGCTGAACCAATGGTAGTAAACTGGTTAGGAAGTGTATACAGGACAAGGAGAACTTGACAAGTCTTATCATGCAATCTCTTTCAGAAATACCTGTTATACATTTCTTGTCTTCTCCATAGTTCAGCATGACTGTTTGTTGCAATCGGCAGTGTGCACTGGCAGTTCAAGCGAAAAAGCTGTTGGTCTAATTGGACTCTTCAAATAAAAATAAATTCTGTTATCAGTTACTATAAAGTTTCAAATAAATCACAAAGAATTCACATTTCTTCCCCAGGTATTTTTGATCAAAATAATCGCAAAGTACTTAAAATCAGAAAGCTAATTCCTTCCAAGAACCTGGTACAGTTGGTAAGACCATTCTAGATCATGGCTCACTTAGAATATTTGGGGCATTGGAAAAGTCACATCAAGTTTGACTAACTTTAGTCTCATTTAAAGCTCTCTGTATATGTCAGTTGGAGTCACAGGCATGACTATTATTCTGTGCGTATACAGAGTTCATGTTGGTCAGGAAAAAGAGAATTATCTGATCACATCAGGCAGTTTCTCTACTGATTGTAAAATTCTTGCCTGACTTTCAGCTCAGGGATATAGTGAGCACATACTTATCTTCTGTCAGAGAATACCATACAACTCAAGAAAGTGTCATTGGTTTTTTTCTAGTCATGTATTTTCTCCTCTTACTTCTGACAATATGACTTCACAAGTTAGAAGTTCCAAAAAGTGCTAGAAGTTTCCAAAAAATGCTAAGCAAGTTCACTGTTAACTAAATCAGGACATAAATACAGCACTGAACAGCTGGAACTCTGGAAAATAGTTTATGCAAAATGTCACAAAATTCCTGGGACCATGGAAATATCAAATTTGAGATGCTTGACTGAGAAAGCTCCACAATGAGAGGTGATAATCCAAGCCTCTGCAGATTCTTTATTGTTTATAAACTGTTGCTGCTGCCTGTATAGAATCAACCTCAGCAAAGACACATCCTCTGCCTGGAAAGACAGCTAAATATCAGCACCCATGAAGCACACACAACTTTTCATCCAGTATAATGAATAATATAGTTTGTAAAGATGGTGCCAATTGAGTGATCATTTAAAAACTCCTTATTCCATGAACTACTCTGGTCTAGCATCAGCTGGATCAATACTATATATATATATATATATATATATATATGTGTGTGTGTGTGTGTGTGTGTGTGTGTGTGAATATAAATATAAATATAAATATAATTNTATATATATATATATATATATATATATATATATATATATGTGTGTGTGTGTGTGTGTGTGTGTGAATATAAATATAAATATAAATATAATTTTAATACACTATATAAAGGCTTTCTGTAAATTGACATGACTTTTGGATCCAAATGGATTGATCCTAGTGATCCAGAACCATCAGAGGGCTCTTTTCTCCAAAAGAAATTTCAATTAATTAGCTATTTTTTAATTCATTGGCAGTCTTTCTTGGTAATTCTTCATTAATGACATTGGAACATTGAATGCTGATTTCTAATTCTCTTGTACCAATGAAAAGTGATCTCCTTGGAAAAAAGCTGTAGAAAAAGTGTCTCTAAGGCTTCTCATTATGTCAGCTTCTTTACCAAAATATCTTTGAGTGTTGTATATTGTGCAGGAGGGACTTCACAGCTTAAAAGATGCTAAAAAATTGAATCTCAAATCATTTATACAGTGGGCTTTTTAGACATCCAAAGCCCTCAGCAGCTCCCATTGAACAGAGCATGACTAGTCCATTATGTATGGACCAATCAAAATAGAATTAATTTATCATTGGTCATGTGGAGCTTATTTAGAGACTGATAGCGCACAATAACTTGAGTACATTCGATTTTTTAGTTATTATAGTAGTCAAAGTAATAACTGCAAAGCTTACACTTCCAGGCAAACACTTCTATTAGCCTGCTCTAACACACGAATGTTGTTCACAAATAATGTCACTACAGGTTTGCAGATTCTGTTATAAGCCAGCTGGTTTACATTTCACAAAAATCTTTTTTCTCACTATTTTCTCTGAGTCTAAGCATAGATATAAATTGTCAGTTACCAGTTTCAAAACACAGATCTAAGATTACTTTTTCAGAAATTGTTTATCTAATCAGAATAGATTATGTTTCTTACTCTAAACCTTTCCTCAGTGTTTAATTTTCAAATAATTTCCCCAAAAACACATAATCAATACACTTTCCCTAAAAATCCACATGCTTACATTCAGGTGAAGCCTTATTTTGAATGATTTTTTGCAAGCCAAGAGGGCATCTCGCCATCTTTTAGTCTGTGCAGTTTCTCTGACATGTTGTCCAGGGTAGTCTGGTGAAAAATTAAATACAAGAGAGTTTTCTGCATGTTTGTTTGAAATCTGATAAAAGTGAGAAGGGTAAGATCCATTTTGTCATATAGAATCTCTGAATACTATCCCACTTTCATTCCTGTCTTTGTATGTGCCAGATGAACTGCATGGAGAAGGAAGATCATCGGCTCAGCCAAGGTTCTTTCCATACCTTGAGAAATGTCATGTTCTCTTTTAGGAGAGACCATTAGACTGCTTTGGATTTTGGAACATCACCAGGGTGTTTTAACATGGTACAGAAGTAGTCATCAGAGCCATTTACTTATTTCAAAAACCTCAAAAAAAATTTTGTAGATTTTCTTTTGTGCCACATACCACTGGCATATTAAGAAAATATGTTAAAACATCTAGATTCCACTGTACTTTAAATAACTTGTCTTTGAGCCTTCAGGAATACCGAAGCAAATGAAATCTTAGTATATAAACATGCAGAAATTATTAAGTGAAATTATGACATACAAACAGAATACAGAGGCAAAGGAGTACAATACAGACCCTTGTATTTCTTGAAGTGGCAGATCACAGGTAAGCAACCTTGTATACAAGCATGTACCTTAAATGTCACACAGATGAAAAACTGAGTGACCTTCACAGCCTAAAACAGTTTTGCAGCTGTGCAACGAGTTTCCGCAACAACAGGATACAATATTCAAGGTCATTACTGCTATTTAATACAGTGCAAATTTATTTCCAATGACTTTATCTCAATAGCTTCTATTTTCCAAAAACAGCAGCTATTTTCTTTTTGAAAGTGAATCATTTGGAATAATCATTTCATGGTTTTGTGATTTGCTGTTTTAAACAATCCCTGTGTTACTGTTAAGGAGAGAGTTTTCTGTATTCATTACCCTCAGGGCATCTCCACAGCTTTCACTTCCAAGCCACTGTCATACCAGTTTTCCATGAAGGTCCTAGGCTCTGCAAAAATCCCTTGTGAGAGGCCCAGAACAGTAAGCTGTCATTTTTCCACAGTCTGAGCACTGAACTCCTTTTTTGTATAGACAGCAGGGATGTGATCAGCCTGTGCTGGATGCAGAAACCTGCTCTTCACATACCCTTTTCTTCCTTTCACTTGCAGAATTATGGTTTGACTATTGCCCTTTGGACTGAGATTAGGTTTAGATGTCACAGTCATCATGTTCGGAAACAGCATGGTGTGAAAATGCATTTTACGCTTCCAACAGTCCATAGTGTAAACAGACAAACCAGCATATAGTGTAAAAATAGCCTTTCGCATAACTACAAAAAATGTGATAACAACAAGTGATTGCACAACATGGTGTGTGTCTTTTACTTATGCCACATTTCATGTTCCCTGTGTTTTGCCTAATTAGAAGACATCTGTCATTATTGCTCCCTTTCTTCCTGCAAGAAATCCGTGCTTGTGGATAGAACCATGGAAAATGCTTGTCCCAGCCAGAAACAGTGCAATGGGCCTCCAGCTTCTGATAGGCACTCCCTCTTCCCCAGGAAAACGTCTTGTAGTAAAATAAATGTGTTTGTGCAGTGGTGACTATTTGTCACTGTAGACCCTGACACAGGCATTAAAGCATCTGCCATTTAGAACTGTGTCTCATAACTGGCCAACATGAGAGCTGCAATGAAACCCAATCTTACCATATTGAACTGGAGAAGTCTGTTTAGTTAGCAAGGTTGCACCTCTCAGATACTAACAGGACTGTAACTGATATGAACACTAAAGTCCATATCCAATCAAAGGCAAACAGCAATAATTTGGAACAGTTATACAGTCAAGACCTCTGTGAATAAGAATTTTTAAATCTCCCCCTACAAAGACTGTAAATTTACATAAAGTTGTCTTTTGCAAGTCTCTGCCTTTCTGGCTCCCCAGCTCCAGAGCACATATTACACTGTTCACTACCCTATTTGTAAAACTTGTATTTGAGGGATGGTTGCTACCATGTGCTTTTAAATCCTTTAAAGTGCCACATACTTACATACAAGGGCTGGCATGTACAGTACACTCTAGTCAGTTCCTAAATCTCAGTGAGAATGCATGCAACATTGTGGATATGTAAATAATATCAAATCCTTGAACAAGCAGAATTTGAATAGGGTCAAGTAAACAAAAAATTCGAGGTAAACAAAAGTCAGTTAAGTCTAACAACACATATAAATTAAAATCAATAATTAAAACTGGTCTGTGTAACTCCTACCATCCCTGTGAAATTAATTTTAAGGCAAGAAGAGATAAGGAAATTGATCTAAGAAGTGCCGATACATACCACAAGCCATGAAACTCCATATGATTTGTTCAGTAGCAGAAATTTTTACTATTATTATTACTTCCATGAATGTCAGAAAGGTTCTTCTGCTTAAATTTCCCATAGAGTCATTGTTGGCATAAAAAATGCTGGTCTCTCATAGGGCCTCCACTGCCCAGACTTTGAAGAAAACACATGGAAAATCTCTAATCTCTATTCACCAAACCTTTCTGTATGATGTTGTAGATTCAGGAGTAGATACATGCTTTTTAACAGACTACCAATCTTTGGTGGGCCAACTCTCCCCTTACACATCTGTCAGCCATTTCAAACATCCTACAAAGCAGATGCTTAAAATATCCTTCTGAAGGGAAAGGAGGGATGAAGTTTCTAATCCTCCATTTGCAAACCTTGGCATAATATTCTATTTCAGCAGCAAATCACACTTCTCTAGCTGTTCCGTGGAAACTGACTACAAGTGTCAGTGGATCATATAGATGAGCCAGGTACAGATCTGTCAAAACTGGCAGCGCTGAAGACCCAGCATCCCCTTAACATTTCAGGGTGCCTTCCAACTCAGTTTCTCATGAACACACCCTTGAGAATATCCTGTAAGGAGAATGGAAAGTGCAGTAAATCAGGGCTAGTCAGAGATTTGCTCAACAAAGGCATTCCTGACAAAGTGAAATGAGAATGTAAATACATCCTGGGTGTATCTGAGTGCTCCTACTGACACATCATGAGGAATGACAGACAATTAACCCTGTAACAGCTTAGACTGGTGCCCTAATTACGTTACCACATAGGTTACAAGCCCCAGTACGCCCACAGCTGGACCCACACTGGCAACCTGCACTTCACAAATCTGCAAGAAGCTATTTAAGAATCATTACCCTTGTAGCCAAAATATCTACCCATCTCTCAAATCAGGTACTGATTGAGTAGAATGAGGCTATAACTAGGGCTGAAATTTTTACCTTTATCCAGGTGCCTTTCTGCAGTGACACAAAGGAATGGATATAAAGGATCCTCATTGATTTCCGACACCAGAGGGATCGAAGATTTAAAATGGACAGTGCCTGTGCTGGAGGAACCTTGAGAAGACTGAAGGAGAAAAGTGAGATATTTGTAATGGTATAAAGTGTTAAGTGGGTCCTAGCTGACAAAATATTTCTCCGTAATTCTGGACTAAATATATGCTTAAACCTTAAGGTGTCAAGAGGGACCCAGGAAACCCAGGGTTATTATTCAAACACAGTTATCCAGGAAAATTGTAAATGAAAAAGGGAATTTGGAGAGATCTAACTCCTGGAGACCAGCTGTGACTCAAAATGCAGTGCATCTTTCTCGGATTTGGTTATCCTGACCACTTACTGAATTCACAACTCACTGACATTCTGAAATACTTCTTTGGTAAAGATAATAGACCTTTTAGACCAAATACAGCACATAATGGTTTTACTTGCGTAAATATTCTGAAAGTATGTTTTCAGTGAAGCTATCATGTATAGAGGCATGAACAATTTAATAAAGAGCTATCTTCAGAGTAAGTTTTACTGTGAGGTTCTACCAAGCTGACTGAAATTACAACCAGACTTCAGTAGTTACCCTCCTTTCAATTCTATGTCCAGTTGTTCTTATTCACATGCTTTTATTTCCTCTTATGTCTTTGTGCTTATACCTAACACAATCAGGAGTAGAAGGCATGAAGAGGAAAAAAAGGCTGGTATCAATGTTTGAATCCTCTACTTGATTCAGTTTTGTAACAGAGAACATCTCTGTGAGTATTTTATTCATATGTGGTAGGGCTGTTGGCTAAATGTGTTACATAAACCAAGTAGCTGGAGTGAGAGACGCAGCAAAATTCAAGTTTCTTATATGATGGGGAAACTGATCATCTTCATTCAAATTAAGATTTATTTACAGCTGTTAGGAGTTTTGCAGCTATCAGTTAGTCCCACAAAGGACTAATTATGCTGTACCCACATCACTGTGAGGAGCTGAATCTATTTACTCTGTCACTAAGTGCTGGAAAGAAAGAACATATTTTGTTTCCTGTTTAAAAAAAAAAAAAAAAACTGTTGAAAGCAGCAGGAGCATCTGGCTCCTAAACTTACACTTTTCCAACTCGCTGAGTCCACTTAAAGCTCTTGAAAGGACAACAACAATTTGGTCATTATCTCTCCCTTAAACTAAATTTTCATTTGTGTACATTACCAGTAGACTGATCTCGGCTGTCTTGTTCCAAACATTCCCAGGGTAGCATTGAAGAAACAAAAGATTAAAAAAAAAAAAAACAAGTGCAGTAAATGTGGGGGGAAAAAAATTAAACAATCAGCATACTTTTGGTTTGAGGAGTTTGGGGTCTTTTTGTTTGTTGGAGGTGGTTAATTTTGTTTGGTTGGTTGAGTTTTTTGGTTGCTGCTTTGGGTTTTTTTATTACTACCATTACTAATGCTATGGGACAAAGATTGCTGTAACACCCAAAAGCTTGTAGAGGGGTAGCTTCTCCGTGGATAGCAAATTACAGTAATTTCACAATTATAAGCTGCACCAATTATAAGCCGCACTTCCAGGTGTTGGCAACTTTTTGTTCTTTGTCCATATGTAAGCCGCACCCGATTATAAGCTGCACTTTGGGTTTGGACCAAAATTTTAGTCAAAATGGTGCAGCTTATAATTGTGAAATTACTGTAAATCAGAGACACAAGGGATGTGTAAAGGTCAACATTATATCCCTCTTTAAAGGTAGAAAATTAAATTACAGGAAAAGTAAGTGACTGGTGAAAGGTCAAACAGAAAGCAAGTTGCAAAACATGGAAACTGAGAAACTGTTTCTTATGTTCACTGCTGTAACTGCCAGACTGCCCTTTCTTTAATCTGAGAAAAAAACCTCTGTGGTGGAATAGTATCAAAATTAGTTTCGCTGAGAACAGTCTGAATTTCTCTGTCTCATCAAAAACTGGGTGTTGTTCTGCCTCATTAAAGCAGAAATGAGATCCACTCCAACAACACTGATGGGGTGAAAACAAAACCACAACTACTCTTAGTGTTAAAGATTTTTGTATTGCCAAAAAATGGTTTGCAGTTTTGGAGAAAGAGTTGAGTCAATGTAGCTTTAGAGAAATGAACAATACCACCACACTTGCCTTCAGAAAGCCGAAGTTTGGACCTACATTTGAGAGCTCATGAGACCATTGCAGGTGCTTCATCTTCATGTATTATTTTTTCTATAAACAGCTTACACATGTGTATATACACAAACACACAGGAATATACGTACTTACTTATCCACGTAAATATACATACATATGCCTCTGTGTGTGTGTGTGTGTGTGTGTATGTGTAGGTATGGACACATATTACACATATACATATTTAAATTTGTATGGTATTTAAAGAACAGAAGGCAGTGCAGGAAAAGAGGCAAAGAAGCCATTTTCCCAATCGTCTTTCTTTATGTGAGACAGTTCCAGACATGTGACATTACAGTATAAGCTACCAGAGAGTGATCACAAGCTCCATTTCTGTCTCTGTGTCTAGGAAGCCCTCTATACCCTGCCAGGCCCAAGGGATTAAACTTCAGTTACACCACACGCCTGGGCTTTGCTTGCCCTAAGCAGCGTCAAGGACGAGGGCTGTCCAGAGAGCTCCATCACACTGTAACCCAGTCACCTGGAATCACTCCTGTCACCTCATGGGCAACGTGGGAAAGTTCACACGGAAAGGCTAAGCCGAGGTGCACTATCTGTGGGTGCCTCATCATCGCAGCACAGCTCTGCCTTGGCAACCTTCCCCATGCGTGTGGAGGAGCAGCGAGCTTGGCTCCTAACCTTGGGCTGGCCCGGGTGCCTTGGGTCACAGGAATGGCATGCTGCAAGGGGAAGGTGGCGGAGGGTGGAAATAGCAGGGGCTTCTGCTGAAAATATTAACCCGTCTATTTGGAAAGTGATGGCTGCCTTTGAAATCGCTCCTTCTCCATCTATACTTAGCCCCGGGCGGGGAGGGCGTGAGGGGTGGGCTGGGGGAGGGCTCCCTGCTCAGCCCCGCGCCTTTGTCCTCCAGCCGTGCCCCCGGGGCCGCCCCCCGCGCCGGGACGCTGCTCCCGAGCCCCCACCTCGCGTCCCTCCGCTGCGCCCCGAGCTCACGGCACTTCGGGGGAGGGTGCGAAGTTGGGCTGTATTTTTTTCCGCTTGTTTCTGTTGTTGTTGTGGGTTTTCTTGTGGTGTATTTTTTGGTTTTAGGGTATTTTTAATTTATTTTTTCTAATTTTCTAATTTGTTTCCCACCTCTCGTGCCCCCCCTCCCCCTTCTAAATAGGAGATGTTCTCAGGACAGCGTCCGGGAGACTGGCTGGAATCAGTTTTGGAGGGTGATACACCGCGACAGCTAAAAGTTGGATAGGGTTTCAGCAGCTCCTATATAAAGCAGGGGGGACTTATGTCACTGCACTAATTAAATTCCATCTGGGTTGTTCCTCGGGGTGTTTTTGAGATTGCCACCCAACTCAAGCAGGCAGAGAGGCCCAGGGACAGCATGATGGACCTTTTTGAAACTGGCTCCTATTTCTTCTACTTGGATGGGGAGAATGGAGCCCTGCAGCAGCTGGAGATGGCTGAGGGATCCCCGCTGTACCCAGGGAGCGATGGCACCTTGTCTCCATGTCAGGACCAAATGCAGCCAGAGGCCGGCAGTGACAGCAGCGGAGAGGAGCATGTGCTGGCACCCCCGGGACTACAACCCCCTCACTTCCCCGGCCAGTGTTTGATCTGGGCTTGTAAAACTTGCAAGAGAAAGTCGGCCCCCACGGACAGACGGAAAGCAGCCACCCTGCGGGAGAGGAGAAGGCTGAAGAAGATCAACGAAGCCTTCGAGGCTCTGAAAAGGCGGACTGTGGCGAACCCCAACCAGAGGCTGCCCAAGGTGGAGATACTGAGGAGCGCAATCAGCTACATCGAGAGGCTGCAGGACCTCTTGCACAGGCTGGATCAGCAGGAGAAAATGCAGGAGATCGGGGGGGACCCCTTCAGCTTCAGCCCCAAGCAGGGAAATGTAAGCACTGCCGCCTGGCCCCTCCGCCGCCACGGCAGCGCCGCCGCGCCCGTCCCCTCCCTCCTCCTCCTCCTCCTCCTCGGCAGGGCCGTGCGGAGCTGGCGGGCGCGGAGGGCGCTCCTCGGGGAACCTGCCGGCCCTCGGGCCTCCAGGGGTCCGCCAGCCCAGCCCGGCCCGGCCCGAGCCGAGGAGCAGCGGCCCCAATAACACCCGTGCTCTCCCCGTGTCTCCCCGCCCCCGCCTGTGTGCCGCAGATCCCCAGTTCGGACTTCCTGAGCACCTGCAGCTCCGACTGGCAAAGCGTTTCTGACCATTCCCGAGCCCTAGGAGTCAGCCCCAAAGAAGGTAACTCGCCCCGCGGGCCCCGCTCGCCGCCCTGCCGGCCCTGCTTGCCCCCTTCCCTCGTCCCGACGGCCGCGTTCCCCGCGCTCCGGCTCTCACGCTCCCTCCTTTGCCCGGGCTCTCCGGCAGCCCCCGGTGAGGAGGAGCGGTCTGCTCTTTAATGCATTTTCTCTTGTTGAGCAGGAGTCTCCGTTGTCGAGTCGTCGGCCTCCAGCAGCCTTCGCTGCCTCTCTTCAATAGTGGACAGTATTTCTTCCGAAGATCCCAAACTGCCCAGCGCAGAGGAAGCGGTGGAGAAATAAACCCGGTTTTGTGGTAGTATATTTAACGGAGATGGAACCTCCACCCTCTCTCCTCTAAACTATGTAACGAAGCAAATTTACACAGTGGAAAACCCAAGCAGGGGCCTTTGTAAGATCGAATCAAGGTACACTTACCCCAAAGAAAATGGCTCCCACTGACTCAAGCCAGACATATTTCCCCCTTGCCTTTTTTTCTTCCCCCGAGTTTTGTTTTCTTTAAATTGTGTTGCATAAACCATCTTTTATTTTTTTTTAATTTTATTTTATTTAAGATATTTACCTGTGTACCGGTGATCTGCTTTGTCTGAGACTCACCGGGAAGTTCATTCCTGTCTGAGTGAAGCTCTTGGTTGCATTGTGTGTGAGTCATATTTAAAGAGTCCCCCCTCATTTCGTTCCTGTAAATAATTTCAGTACTGTCTTTTCTTTTGTAAACATAACATATATATTTAAATGGTGGAATGTGATATTGTATATAAGAACAGATGGATTTCTTGGATTGTAAAATAAAGCTCTTTGTGTTACAGTGTTTTCCTCCCGTCTTCTTAATTTCATAAAACAACCCGATCCAGGAGTTAAAACCCAACTCTGACTTCAGCGAGATGAAGGCCAGAAGAGTCAGACGCATGTAGCAGAAGCACGACCCGTGTGACTGGAGGCAGGATGCGAGACAGATTTTTCTTTCGTTCACTCTCTCCCCCTTTAGGGCCGCACCCGCGGTGTGAATGCCCGCGGGCTCCGGGGGAGGCCGGGCGGGCAGGGTGGGTGCACGGACAGGATCCGCCGCCTTCGGGCCGCCCGAAGCGGTCCGCGGCCCGGGTCCTCGCCGTGCTTCCGGAACCCGCGTCCCCCTGGAAAGCGATATTGCTCCCCTAAAATGTCCAAGTGCCGCTCGAGTACCTTGCCAGGCAAAGATGCCCCGCCGGCCTTGCCCTGTACGTGGAAGGTGAGGTTAGAAACGGGTCATGCAAGAAGATATCTCCGCCCGTCGTCCCGTCCCCCCGCCACCCCGACCTCCTGCCCTGGTCCTTGAGCCGGGAGAGGCTCAGTGCACCTCACCTTCTCCTCTCGGCACCTAGGACTTGAACGCAAGGCTTGTCTGTGGCTAAAATGACAGGCCTGCTGCACTAATGGGGCAGCAACTGGCTGTGACAGGAACCCGTTCCCTCTGGGGCTGGAGGGAGCTGTAGTTTCTTCCCAGGAAAGGTAACTCCCCTTGACTTCCTTGAGCCTGAGGGAGAAGGGAATGGGGTCCTCCAGGGAGGAAAGAATTAAGCGACAGAAAGGGTTTGGGGGTGGGGTGGGGGGGTAACAGCATATGAAGCCTTTCACTCAGTGATGTAAAAAACCACAGCCTCTCTGGGAATGGTGGAACGGAGCTGCTCACAGTCAGAGCGTTACGGTGTGTAATAGATTGTACCCCCGGGAAGGGGCGACCACCAGGGAACAGCGCATTCTGCCCCGGGACACGGGGCTTGCCGGGCAGCCTGCGAGAGCGAACAGCGGACACTTCGACTCTACCCGCGTGCGGGCTCCCGGTCAACTTTAGCCCTTGATTTATTCTTTGTTTCTGTTTTTTGAAAGATCACCGTCGTGTTCCGGGAAGGTCTCCCCCTTCCTGGCCATCTGGGGCACGGGTACACCGGTCTGAGGTGGAAGCTCTGGGTAGAACCTGTCCTGGGAGCCGGCTCTCCCATCGGCCGTGCCTTCCCACCACCCTTTCTGTGCCGCTGTGGCCACCCGGGTGTTTAAACCAGCTATGTGCTAGGTCTAATCGTTCTCTAATGAGATACTCCCTTGCAAGGAGAAATTGCGGGGACATTGTGGTGGACACGGTGATGCAACAGTTTCCCCATTTTTTTTCTCCATTCAAATTAACCCCGATGCCTCGGGGAGCCCCCGGATTCTGCGAGGGGCCCTGCGTGCCACCTCTGCGACCTGGCACGAGAGAGGAGGCGGCGCAGCTCGCCTCTATAGCGAGGGTACCTTGCACTGCAAGGGAGTATTTCAGGTCGGGCTAGCAGCTCGTCGCCTTCCTCCCTAATTTGTTTTCAAACCCCGCCGCGTCCGCGGGAAGGGCTACACACAGTTCACACGGCGCTCCGAGCCCCGCGGGACCCGCTGCCCGCATCAGGGCAGGAGCTGTGCTGAGCCACCCCTCAAAGCCGCATGTCGCGCCCACACAGGGGCAGCCGACTGTCAGATTTACCCGCAGCCGGGCATTCACCTCAACAAGCCGCCCGTCCTCCCGGCAGGACCCCCATGGCTGCCTCTCCTCCAGCAGCAGGGTAACTTGAGCGATTGTTTGGAGTAAGTTTGCCCAAAGGAGAGTTTTTTCATTAAATTAAGAAAATACCTCCCGAAGAGACTCTCCGTGACCCCCACGGCTGCAGCTGACATGCCGGGCTTCCCAGTGAAGGTCGTCAGTGTGTTTGCAATTAAAATGTTTGTGTTAGATATTAATAACGATAATCTTTATTTAAGTCCCCAGCCAAAGCAAACAGGGCCCTGGAATCACAAAATCAAAGGGCAATAACTGGGTAAAGACAAGAGGTTTGTGATTTAATGAAGTCTTTTTCCGGAGGGATCACGCACAAAGTCATCGAAGTTTTTACCCAAATGTGAGTGCCCCTGCCGCTCCCTCCTCCCCTCTGCGGGCTGGAAATCCCATATTGAACACAGCCTCTACCTGCTCCGCTCCCCTGGGAATCAACCACCTGCTCACTGTCGCAGGAGCGGAGGGATGCCCTCGGTGCGGGGCGCCCGGCCCGGCGTGGCAGAGCTCCGCCGCCCGCCCGAGGTGCCTGCGGGGCCAGGAACGCTGGGGGGGAAGGCGGAGGAAGGGGGGAATGGGGTGCCTGGCTGAAGTGCTGCCACGTTGGACACCTCTTTCCTCTGACGTGACGCGATCGAGCGTTTAAAGCCTTGTTTTTAATTTGAGGTTTTTGGTTTGATTTTTTTTTTTTGGTCTTTGTTTATTTGTTTGGGTTTGGTTTGGTTTTTTCTTTTGTTTGGTTGGTTTTTTTTTGTTTTTTTGTTTTTTGTTTTTTTTTTTTTGCTTAGTGGTTGGTTTTGGCTTTTTTATTGAGCATCTTTATTTTCCTCGACGAAATCCCCCACAATCCAAGGAAGGAAGCGGACAGCCAGCATCAGACTTAGTTCATTCTCTGAGCTCGAAGTCAAGGCGGTCAAGAGGCATCACAACAACTATTTCCACGGGAAAATTCCTGCGTGGACCAATGCTGCTTTGGGGACCCCGTACCGTTATTCCACAGTTTCCGTCTTTCTGTGGAGAATGAACGAGGGATGGGTGTAGGGGGCAGGGAGCGGGGAGGTTGAATAATTGAACCATGTGCTCGCCGGGACGTCCCTCCGATAGCAGGAACTAGCAACTTTTCCCAGTCTCAAGGCTGCTAAAAACCCCCTCGCGTCCCTTTGATCTCTCCTGGGAGTCCCGGGGAGCCAGCAGAGGCCAATGCCTTCTTCAGCTGTCCTCTCCACAATTCCCTCTGGCAGGTACTAATGTGTTTACTTAGGTGCGCACCGTTCCCAGCACTGGGGGGAACCAAACGTTTCTCACACGGCTGGAAGCGCCCGGCCCCACCAGCCCGACTGGGAAACAATTTTGTTGTCAGGGCATCACTCGTTGTCGCTGCCGGCACCCACGGACGGCAGGAGCGGAGCGGCTCGGCAGCATGAAGCTACTCGCTCTCGCTGCCCTGTGCGGGGGCCCGTGTGCGCTCCGCCGAGCCCGGCCGGGCACAGCGCTAAGCGCTCCGGAAGGCCGGCGGTGCCCTCGGGGGGACGGCAAACACCTCTCGCCCCCTCAGTCCGGTGACTTATGGTTTCGGTAGGATTTTCTTCTCTTAAATAGAAAGGCGTGGGACTTGGGTAAAGATGGCATGCTCTGCAAACGGTGCCCACATGGGATGGAATCCCTCCAGGAATAGGTGCGGCACGGCGATTCCTGAGCAGAGGGGAGGGCTGGGGTGAGAAACACCATTTAAAGGGATCCTGACACGTTCACCACTTTCTCTCTACCACTCCACAGAAGCAGACAGTGTCTGATGCTAAGGCTGTTCCTGCTTTCCAGACTTGAGCCTCCTGAAATGCAGCACTATCCTCCCCCGCCCCCCACCCTGCCCTTCGCCAGCAACCTCATTAGCCAGCCTTGTAGTTCGTGTTTTCTCCCCCCTTTCTTTAGTTCCACTCGCCTACTGCATTTTTGCAAATTTGTTTTGAGATCACTTTACCAGAGGAGCCAGGGGCTCCTTAAGGGATACTAATTACTGGCTTTTTTTTTCTTCCTGAGTGACAGGCCCTTGCATGGTTTCTTCCATTTCCCCAAAAATATTAAAAGAAAAAGGAAAAAAGGAAATTGTTTTTTCCAGCTCTTCAAAGACTTTTGGGGAAAAGCACGTTTCTTAACAGCCCCAGATCCGCTGAGTTAAGAGTCAAATCTGCGAGCTAAAGCTCTGCATGCCAGGAGAGCGGGACTGAGGGGCTTGGCGTAGTGCACCAGGAGATCTACAGTGCATGCTTGGAGAGAAACCAGGCATGCACCAGCCCAGAAAGGTGATCGGAACTGCAACCGGCACTTTAAAGATCAGGTTTATTTGTGCACGAAGCATAAATATGTAAACAGGTCTATTTTAGCCAGCACAAATGTGGTAAATGAAATTGTGCGTGTGTCTGTGTGTGCACGCCACAGCCCAGTGAAGAGTTCAAGTTACTGTCGAGCAGAGCCCCTCCTGACTAGTGCTGTCTTAGGAAAACAATAGGGAACTGACCTGTTTCAGACGTGGCCCAACAAAACACCAACCTGCACTTCAGAGCGGCAGAAGCCTGAAATTCTGAGCTTACCCATTTTGTAACTTTACTCCTTTATCAACTCCCTGCTTTTCATACAGTATTCATTTCAAAGGGGGGTCCCCGTGTTCATGGCCCCGAATAAACCAAAGCAGTGCAGATGTAGCCTTCCCCAGCTTTTAGATAATTTTGCATCCTTTGGTAGGAAAAAGGACGTGTGGATGGTTGATTTTTAGGAAAAATTTTAGCCTAAGAGTGCAAATCCACCTTTGAGGGGTCGGGGGTGGTGGTTGTGGGGAAACAAGGATGGATTCTCTCCAGCCCCATCACAGGCCGAGCTGCTTGCCTTTCTCCTCCTTGCTCGTGCGGATCGGAGGGCTTCCAGGCGGTGTGCGCTGCCACTTCCCTACTCGCCTTGGTCACTTGATCAGCGGCTCCTGGAGACAAGCAGCTCGCCGTGCCATCGCATTACCTCTTCCCGAAGCGAGGGTAACTGAAGACGCCTTTTTCCTGGGCACACAAACCGGCTCCGTAGCGTTTGAACCGCTGCTGGGTCATTTGCTCTCCGTTTGAGTTAGCCTAGGTCACATAATTTTATTCCCAGGTAGAGAAGGTTTCCTTTGCCTTCTCATAATATTTTCCTCAGCTACAAAAGCCACCTGGATGAAACCAAAGGATTCCTGCGCGTTAGCAAATGCCTGTTAAATGGCTTCATTACCACTCTAATGACCCTTGCACCGCTCCGCTCGGCTACTGCGGCGGCTGGGGCTCTGCAAGGCTTTTGTCCCCTTGTGTAAAGTTACTTAGGGATTGCGGGGTTAGAAATTTTACACTTCCAGGAGGGGTTTGTTGCACTGGCAGCTGGGACGCATCTGTAACGGTACAAGTTTGCCTGAAAGCAGAAAATTAGCAAGCCAAGGCACTGCTTGACTGTTGTGTCCCTAGCAGCTCCAGGTCACAAGAGTAGGAGAAAAAATGGGAGGGGGGTTTGTCTCGCAGCAAACACATATACTTTTCTTTTGTGAGTACCTTCCTTGTGATCCGATCCGACGCCACTAAAATCTGATTTTCCCTTCTCCTCCTCTCTCCTGGCCACAAGTTGCCGTGCATTGTTGTCCTCCAATTTGTAAATTTGAGTGGTCGGTGGCAGACCTTTAATTACTAGACAAAGAGTTCCTCGAGATAAATAAACAATCTTAGGTCTCAGGAGGTTACAATGTTTCAGGTTAGACCTGGATCACGGGCTGTGAGAAATAAAGACATGCAAGTAGACACTGTAGGTGTCCCTCCCGAGGAAACGTGTGATGGGAAACGGGAGATGGGAACACCGGGACGAGGAAGGGCTCTGTAGGAGCCACTGACAAGTGGTTCGTGCTCTTCCCCTCTTTCTCATGCTATACCAAACTGCAAATTCACAGACTTCGTTGGAAATTCGGAGATGTCGCAATCAGTTCTTGGGAGGTCGTTCATTAGAAAAGCGCCCATCTCTCGGCGCTCCAAAGGAGCGGTGCGGAGCAAATTGTCTCCTGGGGACTGGAGGGGGCTTGCCCAGACAGCTCCCGGCAGGGGCTGTGGTGGGATATGCTAATAAAGACTGGCCGCTGCGGACCAGCCTCCCTTTCCATGTATATATAAGGGCCCCCCGCATCAGTCCAAGGACACTTGTTCTCGAGTCGCTAATTACGGAGGAAATTGCCCCAGCGCGCTGCGGAGCGCCTCGCCGAGAGCCGGTGGCCGCCGTCCCGCACTGACGCCTCCGCAGCAGGGATGGAAGTGATGGACAGCTGCAAGTTCTCCCCGTCCGAGCTCTTCTACGACAGCTCCTGCCTCTCCTCCCCGGAGGGCGAGTTCCCCGAGGATTTTGAACCCAGGGATCTGCCTCCTTTCAGCGCCCACGGGCCCCCCGAGCCCGTCTGCTCTGAGGAAGAGGAGCATGTCCGAGCTCCCACTGGCCACCACCAAGCTGGTCACTGCCTCATGTGGGCTTGCAAAGCCTGCAAAAGAAAATCCACCACAATGGACCGGCGGAAGGCAGCCACCATGAGGGAGAGGAGGAGGCTGAAGAAAGTGAACCAGGCTTTTGAGACCCTGAAGAGATGCACCACTGCCAACCCCAACCAAAGACTCCCCAAAGTAGAGATCCTGAGAAACGCCATCAGATACATCGAGAGCCTCCAGGAGCTCTTGAGGGAACAGGTAGAAAACTACTATCACCTGCCGGGACAGAGTTGCTCCGAACCGACCAGCCCCACTTCCAGCTGCTCCGATGGGATGGTAAGACAGAGGCAGGACCCATAGGGCTATGGGGACTCCAGGATGGCCCGCGGGCAGGTCCCCTCGGCCCAACGCCGTGGGACCAGTCCCATGGGTGTGGGACGGGCCGCATGCATCCAGACATCAGGAAAAGGCGGGCGGTTTGCCTTGGAACAGGCCCCTTTCCCAGGTTTGCCTTGGAACAGGCCCTTTCCCAGGTTTTCCTCTGAGGACGCACGTGGGCTCTCTGGGGATGCAGGGGGGCCGGCAGCGCTCCCCGAGGCTCCCTGCAGGCGCCCCAGCCCCCGGGGTCCCGGCGTGCCCTCAGAGGGACAAGGCTGGGGGAGATGGGGGAGATGGGGAAGGCGCTGCCCAGCGCCAGCAGCCTGGCTGGGGGGCGGCTGCTCCGCTCCCTGCTCACCGGCCTTTACGGCCCTTTGCCTTCGCGGGGAGCGTCCCGCTGGCCCCGGGGCGGGGGCGGCAGGGCCAGCACTCGCCCCTCGCTGTTTTGCAGGCCGACTGCGGCAGCCCCGTTTGGTCGGCGAGAGGCAGCAGCTTCGACGCCGTCTACTGCGCCGAGATGGCCCATGGTAAGCCCGACTCGGCCCGCCGCGGCCTGGGGGGCAGAGGCGGGGCCCNCGGGGACCCCCCCGCCCCGAGGCTTTGGGGCAGGCAGCGCGGCATCCCCGTAACGCTGCCGTGTCCCCGTCCCTCCCTCGGCCAGGGTACGCCGCCGATCAGAGCAGCGCCCTGTCCAGCCTGGACTGCCTCTCCAGCATCGTGGACCGTCTCTCCCCGGCGGAGGAGCCGGGGCTGTCCCTCCGTGACGCCGACTCCCTGTCGCCCAGCGCCAGCACGGACTCGGGGCCGGAGACGCCCGGGACGCCGCTGCCCCGACGGACCTACCAGGCGCTATGAGGGGCCGGAGGGGGAACCCCCGCGCCCGCCGCGCCCCGCGAACGCCCCTCGGGAGAGAGCGGCAGCCCCGGAGCCCCCTGGGGCGCCGCTTCCCTCTGGGGCTCCAGGCAAAGCGTCCCGCCGCCCTCGGGCCGGGATGTCCCGCATCCCGACAGGGCAGGCAGCCCCGGGGCTCGGGACACACGCGCTGCCCTGGAATCCCCGCTGCAAATAAAACGTGCTGTGAGAGAGCTGTCTGGCCGGCTGGTTCTTTAGTGCATTCCCTGGCATGGGGGCGGGCAGCGAGACTGGGCTGCGGGGTGCCCGCCAGCATCCCTGCTGAGCCCCCGGCCAGCCTCGGTCGCCCCTGGGCTCCTGCCTGCGGGATTCCCCCATCACGGCAGTCCCCAGCCGGGACATGCAGTGTCTTGCCGGGCTAGGGACTGGGGGCTTGCTTCTCATTCCACCAGTGCCTATGTGAGACCACTTATGCAGCAATAAAAATGTGGAAGTTTAAATTCTCACACTCTATGTCCCGTTACGAGCAAAGTTTCCTTTATTTTCTGCAAAAGTAAAATTAATATTTCACAGACATATTTTTCTATCCCCTCCTCCCCTCCTTCCCTTCCTGTCCACCCGTGCAAAGCTCATCACCTCAAAGTTTCTCTACTGAGTATGAAGATGGACTGCGTATTCCAGAATTTGACCCTAAAACTGCATGCTGACTCTGCTCTTAAAACAGCTGTATGATCTAACTCTGATGCTGTGCTGGAGAATTTTACTTGTTGCTCTCACAGAAACAAATTTAGTAAAGTTAGTAAGAACAAACCACATGTATCTCTTTCACAAGCCACAAGGTATATTTCATAATATTCAGAAAGCAGTATATGTATTTATTTGCTCCTAATGACTTTGGTCTTACTGACCAGGAAACAAATTCATTACTCTACGTGGCTGTAGAAATAACCAAATCTTCATATGTTTTCAGATTTAACAAGTATTTCCTTCCAGGCACTGAATTAGATCTATCTACCATGAAAAGTTTCCATCTTTTTGCACTCCTCTAGCTATAATTCAAAATTTTCTTAACCAACTCTTCCCCCCCTCAAATACATATATATGAGATGGAGAGATGGGCTCTTTCAGTTCATACAGAAACAGTTCATATGACACATACTCTGAGTGGGAAGGGATATACACCTCACTATTGTGGTATAAGGATGTATTTGCCGTTTGTGTTTGTGTTGCTTGCATTCGGCGACCAAGGGGCCTGGCAGTGGTATTTCACCTCTGATAAATCTTTCACTTGAACCCAGCCCAGCTGAGTCATCTCACCAAAAGTGACCTGACTGGCCTTTGGCAGCATCTCTGAACCAAAGATGAAAGAAGTCTTTGCTTAGGGTGGCTCTGTCCCTGTAGCGCACTGAGGGTCTCTGTCCCCCAACAAGGGGCTGCAGAGAAAGTGAGGTGGCACCTGCCTTCCTGAGCCTGCAGCAGGGCAATGGCAGGTGTGTGTGTGACACAGGGCAAGGCCAGCCCACCCTTTGTGCACAGCTTCCCTCGAAATTACTTTCTGCCCTTGCCCATAGCCTTGAGGTAAGTGTTCTTTTCTTGCAAAATATTTTAGGAGCCTTGACCAGAATGGGCTTTCTGTGTATACAGATATGTCTGAACTAATTGTGGAGCAGAAGTGGTTTTAAACCCTTGCGTTGTGGTCATGCAGAGGTACAAACAAAGTGTTCTCACACTCCTGTCATTGCAGATGCTTCAGGAGTATGCAAGTGCCTTAACACATACACAATCTTGGTTCTGGGGGATCAAATCCCAAGTCTTCTGTTCTCAGGAATCCTTATGCAAGACCGAGAACGTCACTGGTTTAATTTCCTGGCTTCTCATGCATTGCTGCAGTGTTGCAGTGTTCACTCCTGTCAATCAAAATACCATCCCAAGGATTCTTCTTATGCCCAAGATTTAATAGACTGCAGATGATTTTAAATGGTATTTTGAAATGAGCTAAGCTAGAGAACTTTCAGCATTTCATTCTGCTCTGTGCTGACCTTAGCAAGTGATCTCGGATGAAGTATGCAGAGTAACACTAGCAAATCACATGTTGGTAATGTACACCTCTCTTTGGCTGGCAGACATTTTGAGAGTCACAAAAAGGTCAATACTTCTGAGAAGTAGCTTTTCAGAGTGTGAGGAGAAGCATTCCGTTTGTGGGATATTTGTCTGTAGCCTCCTAAGTCCTACTATGGTACTTTATAACCTGTAGGTTTTGCTATACACATCTAGGAAACAACATCTGAATTACAGGACACCGATGAGAAAAGCTCCCATGAGCTGAAAAGTGCAATAATCCTTGTAAGGACTGGAAGTGAGCACCATGAAACTGCCTTTAGTCTGTGGATTGGGAAGATCAAAAAGGCTGTTGGGAGATACCATTCTGATCAGATATTACATATTTAATAATAATAAGTGGAACTGAAAAGAAAGATTTGTGTTTTATATGAAACATGTTCATTTAAGGAAGCTGTGCCCCGAAATTGATAAGAAGGTGGTGGTCTAGAAGATCTGACCTCCACCTATCCCAACTCCTACTAGTGTCTGATTGCTTAAGGCTCTGGGGCAGCGTGTAGTGGCCTCACAGGCAGATGGGCAGGTGCAGGGATGCCTCATGGTGTCAGAATAATGAATAGAATGAACAGAAGCTGTGTTACATCAAGTCTTCTGACTACCACTCACTGCGGGGAAGGGAATAATTCTGTACATTTTTTTGAATACAATTAATGTTGTATTTCACCTCTGAAAACCATGCTTATTTGACTTAAATTATAACTGAGGGAGGCAGCTAAGCTTTGGTTTTTTGTGTGTGTGAAGTCTCTTGTATCTTTTGTTAATAAACCAGACATCTTTAGTGAAATACATATTTTAAATCCAGATCAAAAGGGACATTTGCACATTGCAAAAACAACACAGAAGCCAGGAAGAGATCTCTTACATGTAACATGAAGACAAAAATCCTGCTTTCTTAATGTTCAAATTTCTTGAGTTGCTTGTGTGGAAAACCACTCATTTTGTCTGTAGGAAAAGATCAAGCTCTTTCTTTTCCTGTGGTGAGGCTTAAAAGTGATACATTTTAGTAATTAGTTCTTAGAGGATGAAGGGATCTTTATTTGTAGTGCTTGTCTAAATATGCCTAGGAACACCTCAAACTCATAGCTACATTGCAGTGGAAATTCAGCATCTCTTCTTCCCAGTTCACCCTGCTTGTCAGGAGCAGTCAGAATTAACCACAGCAGGCAGCTCACCTCTCTGCACGCTAAACTTCCTCCTTCACTCCTTTCTTCCCCCATTTCCTCCTTCTCCACCTTCTCCTCTGCAGAACCCTTGACTCGCTCATCATTTCTCCTTGCTCGTCTCAGCTGGACCTTGGCATGCTGGAGGACTCACAGCTGGCCAGCTGACTTGTGACCTTTGGCAGGTTCTGCATGTGGTGTCAGCCTTACAGCTGGCCACAACTGCCTTCCTGGCAGCTAAAGGCCTAATGAGCTTGGCCAGATGGAGACTGGGCTGGAATCCTGCTGGCTGATGAGAGACTGGGGGGTTCACCAAATGTGAGGGGGTGAGCAGTGCATCTGTCTATGTGCTGCTGCCCCAGAGCATTAGAGCCAGGTTTCTCCTACAGGCAATTGGATTAGTGGGATGACTAAAAAAAAAAAGGAGATAGCAGAGCTGGTTTTTCTCATGCTTTTTTAGTCTTTTTTTGTTGAGTATTAGGCTTCATTAGTGGTCATTACTCTCACTGCATCTCACAGTGTTCACTCCAGAGAGTCCAAGAGATACATACACCCATGCACCAGACCAGAGCTGGACTGGGGGAGTTATTCCCCTTCCCAAACACAGTGGGATATATTTTCCCTTTATCCAACAGGTGCCCCACTTTCCTATCTCCAGGAGGTTATGCATCTTGGACACTCAGATATCATGCAAAACCCTGTACTGTTACTTTCTCAAAAGTCTCCTGCTTTCCTCTCCCCTGACCAGTTGAAAGGCATTATTGATCCATAGAGTCTGTTTACTTCTTGAGCATTAGAAACACTTACGAAATCTCTTGCAATCTGCTGAAAAATGTTGCTGGCTATGATGCCAAAGGCATTGCTCATCTGTGCTTGAAAAAGATGATACCATGATATATGAGGGTCAGCAAACCCAGAGAGAGTTCAGAAAGGTGTTTCAGTATCTGCATTAAATCAGGTGAATTTGCATCTGACACTCTTTGAGAGGCCCTCAGAACTGGAGTAGCAGAAAAAGAAAAGATGTGCATTTTTTCTCATTATTTCTCTGATCTTCTGTGAATAAATACTTTTGAACTGATACTATTTTCTGTTTTAAAAATCCATGTAACATGACTTGAAAAGGTAGCTTTAAAAGTATTAAAATCCTTTCCAGTTGGCTGGAGTAGAGTCAATCAGTCATCTGGAGGTGGCTGCCTTTGCCCTGGTCCTCAATGCCATGGTTCTATCTCCTTTGGATAGTATCAAGCTGGTATTGGGAGCAGACATCACATTCCCTTCTCATCTGGTTCAATGCCTACCAAGAGTTGTCATTTGAATCCTCGCATTCCTACATTTCATTAACATTGTGTCTTGAGGAGCTGGGAGTCCTTCTGGCCTATTTTTCTCAGGTTGTATATAAAGCTGTGAACTCCCAAACGGGAATAGTTTGGCTGTAAAACTTCTTCAGATGGATGAGCACCATCCTCTTGGATGCCTGAAGTAGTGAAGACATAAGCACCTAAATAGTAAGATTTGAGCTCATAATCCCTGCATGACTAAATGGGGATTTTTCTGGGCCTCATCCAAAATTTAAACATTCACCCTCCTCTTCCTTGCAAGATCTGTGAGACTTGTCACAGCCTAGTGAGTGACGTCCGTGCAACTGGCCGAGGAAGACACATCCCATGAAGGTGCTTGATGCAGTGGGAAAGCACACACCCCACTAATCTGAAGCTGTTTGATTGATGGAAATATGGGTGAACAAACACCCAGTCTGGGAGAAAGTGAGTGTCTCATACTGGGAATTTGCTTTGAAAGACACACCTGGTGACAGAAAAAAAGGGGTTTCTGCTGAAACTAGAAAAGTAAGTACAGAAAGTAAAGAGGGCAGTGGTCACATGGCTGCTACTCAATATGGAGTAAAGGGATGGTGACTCTGGGCAACTGGGAAATAGTTTAATAACTCTAAAATCCCTTAAGCTGAGCATGAAGTAGAGGAAAAACCAAGTAAACAAGGGCTGAAGCAGCTGTATCCTACCAGTGCCTGAAACACACAGGGTTTCATAAATTCATAAATTTCTCACAGGGTTTCATAAATTTCTCACTTTAATTTCCTGGGTGAAATACAAAAATGACTGAAATTTGAAACTTGAAACTAGTTATTTCTAAACTTCCTAATAAATAGGACAGTAGAACTCTTTTGAGAAAAGTGCTCATGAAATTGGACTTCTCAAGCAGAAGTGATCAGCTTTGAGGGGTATCCTGACCATGTCCACCTCCCACAACCCACATTCCCATCTCTTTCTTTTCTGTGGAAGATAAGGACTTTGAGAAAAAAAAAAAGTATATATTTTGGTGTATAGTCTTGCTTTAATACATTCTTTCAACAATACCATGATTACTTACATCTCTTTTAATAAAGTGATTAGTTCTATTTTTTTACTGCTTTTTTATTGTCCATTTTTTCCATCTATATGGAGTTTTATTGCTGATAAGCAATATGCTTGTTTGCACGAATAAGTTTGAGACCCATTTGGGTTGCATATATACAGAAACAACTCTTTATCTTCGTGCAAACTGTCCTTTAATCAGAAATAATGTGTGGTAAAGAGCAGCTAGACAGCTAGGTTTATTCTTGCTGCAACTCCACTGAAGCCCCTGGAGTTTCACCAGGGACAGATTTGGGCCAGAAGGCCTAGAATATAGTTACAATATATTCATTTTCTCATGCTTCAAAAATGGACTGTTTATGTGCCAAGCTGTAAAGTGATATTCATGATGACTGAAGCCTGAACAACATTAAAATAGCCAGAGCCTCTGCTCCAAATCCTCTGGTATCCGAAACTGTTCTTTTGCTTTCAAAAGGAGGGGTTTATTGCTGCTGAGGGTAAACAAGGGCAGGGGCACAGCTTTGGTGCTCAAGCTGAAATAAGGACTAGCCTAGCTGATATTGAAGCTTAACTGTAGCGAGCCAGCCCCAAAGTCTGCCCAGTGTCCTCTGTACCAGCCCAACCTTCCTGCTCCTGTGGCAGAAGGTTTCTCTTGATCCTTTCAGCTCAGAAACCCTTGTGAGACTTGCTGCCCCATTCTCAGAGCCCCTTTTTCAGAGGATTTTTTCTTTAAATGAAAAGTACTGTGGAAAATTGCTTTTTATTGCCATTATAATGGATACAGTGGTTCACATAACTTGCATTGTGCTTGAGAGCCAGAGCCCACACTATGTTCACACACTAGCATATCGAGTACAATCATGTTTTCTGTTTAACTTGGCCATGATATCTAGAAGTAGGAACCTGAAATTGTGCTCACAATAACTGCAGTGTTATTTTTACGGTCTTCATTACCAGTCAGGTCTTACTGAATTGGTAAGATAAGGTAGGTACATCCCTACATAGGACAGTAGTTATTGATAGGTAGTAAGTGAAAGGAGCTCTTGAGGAACTTTTCCTCTAGAGCCTAATTATTTTTAAAGAAACTTTGCCCATCTGTTTAGATAGAAATTAGGTCAGAGAGAAAATGTTGCTGAACACATGATAAAACTGTCCACTTTTTAAAAACAAATTTCAGACCTGTTTAAGAAGAAATCAGTATGTATAAAAATTAGAGTAAGATGCAACAAAGTTTATTTTCACATCCTTTTGAACCAATAGAAATACCTGTGCACAGACATTCTTTATATATTCAGGTTTTAGCAAGTTCAAAACCTAAAATGGGAGTCCATCTGGGGGAAGGGAGAAAAATAATATAGCAGTATTGCCAGATTCTTTATTTTAAATGACATAGGAGTATTTTTGGGGGATTGGATGTGATGCTTGACTGAGTCTTCAGCCTCCATATAATTTTATTATATATAATCCTGGTATGTTAGATGTAGATGTCTGTAGTGTCTCAGGCAAAGCCTTTGCCCACAGCTTTTTCATCATACTACTGTGGGCAAATTTTTCAGAAAGCTCATGGTCTTTAGAGATGTTAGAGGTTCCTGGCAAGCAGCAGTTCTGCAAGGGCGAAGTTCTGCATCTTTTAGCTACCTGAATAGCTCTGTTTCATTCTAATCTGGAAGGCAACTTGGTTAAAAGCTGGGAGCAGCACCTACAACTGTTCTTCCTCTAATTCCAGGAAGAAATGTGCCTGGAAAATATTTTGTGGTTTATGAATGCTTTTATGTTCCTGTTTCGTGTTTCCTTTTGAAAAGGAGAAAAACAATATATAATCCAGTTGAAAATGTGGGTTATCTGAGAAGTGCCTGTGCTATAGGAATTAAGAGTATTGCCCCAACATTAAACAGTCCTCAAAATTTTCTGATGACATGCATGCTCAGGCAGGATTTGGCAGGTCAGAGCTGACGTCAGTGCTGTTTGGCATGGCAGACACACAGACCTGGGCTCTAACTTAGAGCTGGAAGGAGGGAAAAGAGCTTCTGGATTAATTTTGATGCTGTAATTTTCCCACTGCAATTAAACGAAATGAAGTGTTTTGTAAGAGAAGGGAAAAAAACCTGAATCCATATTGAAAGCATATGCTGTGCATCTGAGCCAAATGTGACTTAAATAGCCATAGCCTGAAAATTGGAATTTATAAGCATAACACCAATCCAGAAGAAAGTGTAGCACACAAATACTTACAAAAGTAAAATAATTCAGCAGCACCCAAAGATAAGAACACTATAATATATATTATTTTGGTCTGAATAGATATGCCTACCTTCAAGTGACACCCTGCACTTCTGTAAGCTTTTGCTCCCTCTGGCTTCTCCAGAGAAAGCTGCTGCAGATGAGGTCCTTTTGGGTGCAGGAATTCAAAGCTGAAGAATCCTTTTTCCAGTGGGATTATTCTTTTTATAAAGCTCTGTGTGTGTGCTGGAAAAGCAATTTATTTTGCCACTAATGTGGGATAAAGCATCATTACGCTACTCAGCTGTCACTGGGGAGTATTTGAAAGTGGTAAATCTATTTTGGGTCTAGTAGTAGTTCTAATCAGTCCAGTCTGAATAAAAAAAAGAAGGAAATACAGGACAAGGTCTGAACTCTGCTTCTCCACCCTCATCCTCCCCCACCACCCCCACTGCCCCCTCCCCCAAAAAAAAATCTGAAATATAAGGGACAGATTTTCTACATAACTAGGATGTTTTAAAAATGCCATTTCTCTAAAACTTTGAAGTACAGAATTTTAAATATATTACTAAAAAAATCAACTGTATAATTTAAAACATTGAAATGTACAGGAGTTAGGCACTTTACAAAATCCTATGGCAGATGAAGGCTCAAATTCTCCAGGGGGATTAGGTGTTTAAATATAGCTGAGAATCAGAGACTCCAGGTCCACAAGCTGGGCTAGAGATCCCCAGTGCCAAGGGCCTTGTACTTGTAAATCAATACAGAACACTAGGAATACAGGAAATTTTCAACATATGGGGAGAGGGACCTGGGCCTCAGTGTAATCTCTGGGAATACATAGTGTGAAGCAGGGCTCTGCCTAAACAGCAAGAATTTGATGAAGAACTTGTCTTACTTAAGTGTCTTAATCTGGATTGGAATATAGTGTCTTTCTCCAGTCAAGATCAATCTGTCTGTCTTTCTTTAGGTCTGTCTGCCCTTTCACCCTGTGTCCAAGCCCTGTGTTTCATGGTCTAAGCAGGGATAAATACTTAATTTACAAAGTAAAAGGGGATGAGCAATTGTTCTCCTTTTATTAAACGGGTTGTCACTTACAGCACTCACTCAAGATGTGGGAAGATGAGTTTGTGCCCTTTTCTGCCTAAGAAAGGGACTGTTTTGATTAGGAGAGAAGAGGATGTTTCAGGGCATGGTGTCACCAGTGCATATTTGAGTTGCATTACTGCAAGCAGATGGTACTTCCTTCCGGCTAAACTAGATGGTACTTCAGCTTGCGTGATGATTTAGGCTTCTCAGACATTTAATTTGCCCCTAAATCAGATTTTTGTTTCTTTTTTCCCCAGGTTTTGGGGTGGATGAGTTGTGTGGCATATGATCCTCTCTTTCTGAAGGATTCTGTGATCTTTTTCATCATATGTCTAGAAGCACAGTTACTACATGGCCAAAATGTGGGTTTTCCATCCTGCAAGGACAGCACATTCAGTCCTGGGACAAGACCTCTTGTGTGTGCTCAGACATGGTGGGAGCAGTCTGCTCACCCTCATTTTCATGTGTGTCCCTTGCAACCTGTATTTTGGTCACAAAGCAGGCATACTTCTCATGAAGCACAAATAGGTCGGGTCAGGACCTTCAGCCCATACCCCTTCTTCAGACTGAGTGGATATCCTGGAGCAAGAGCCTTGTAACCACTGAGTTGCTGCAGAATGTGGATTTTTGTGGGCTGTGAACTGGAGACCCTGTGACAGGAAATTCCATCAACTGCTGTGGTCTGGGTGGAGTATGATCAGTAGTAACAGTGGGATTCAAATCCACCACAACTCTTTGCTGAGTGACTTGTGTATTTCTTTGGATATTTCTGTTTTTGGATATTTCTTCTTGAGCAGGTCTCCTTGCCAAACCTCATCCTCTTAAGACAAGATGGAGAGTTACAACAAGGTTTCTGATAACCATCAAGTATACATACTGGAATAGCAATGTATAATAACTTACAGTAATTTCACAACCATAAGGTGCACCGGACTATAAGGCGCACCCCCAGGAGTTGGCAAATGTCACAACTTTGTAGATCATATAAGGTGCACCGGACTATAAGACGCATTTCCAGGTTCGGGGGAAAATTTTAGTCAAAAGGGTGCTCCTTATAGTCGTGAAATTACTGTATTCTCTGCCTTTGTCAAATATTGGAGGAAGTTTCTTTCCAATGATCACTGTGCACTTTGAATAGTTATGTCCAAGAGTGATGAACAGGTTTGCATATTACTTGTAGCAACTGAGAGCGTTGAATGAAAACCAAAGAGAAATCTGTGCTACCTGCAGGTATTTGTAACCTCTGCTGTTGAATTAAATTATGACTCTGTGGGGAAGAAGGTTAATGAATTGGGGATGAAATGGCAGTTTCCTCAGGCACACATCTGGAGCATGTTGTTGTGTTATGTCTTATATTTCTGAGAAAATTCAGCTTCAAAGTGCTGAAAATGCAGTGTTGCACTTTTTTAGGACTGGTCAGCATCCTGGGATCCTGCAGAAGATCATAAAGTGTGGGCATCTTTTTTCCAATGCTCAAGTTTTTCCTGGTGTGAATACCCTCAAAATAAATGCGTGTGTGGACAGTGACTCATGAATAATGCTGAAGGATACAGCAATATCCAGGCAGAATTTTTTTGACCTTTTGCAGCACCACAGGTGGTATAACTTGGCATGATTTCTTAAATGCTTATACTGTTCTGTGACCAGCATCTGTCACTTGGTTGCTTTTATTTTTTTTTAACCTCTATTCCCTAAAATCCTGTGACTTAGAGTGACAAAGGGGTTGCAGTCACCCATGTCAGATTCCTGTGATTTTGCACATTTAAGGATGCTAAAGCAGCAAGGTCCATCTCATGGTATGTAGGATGCATCCAACTGCTTACCCTGCTTGAACCTGCTTATCTCTCTCCTGAAAGGAAAAACTTTGTGATCAAAAAAGTGTACTCTGCCTGAATAACCTTATCTGCTATTACCAGTGCATGACAAAGAGCCAGGCTGCTGTTTATATCTCTCAGAAGTTGTTGTGATGTGGAGTGGCATCAAAATACACAAAACCCTTTTCCATCTTGATCTCTAAGGAAATGTGGATGCTGTCCTTAGGCATTAAACTGCTACTTCCCAAGCTTCTCATTTATAAATAATGCTGATCCTGCCCCTCTACTCAGCCCTAGTGAGGCCACATCTGGAGTGCCATGTCCAGTTCTGGGCTCCACAGCACAAGAGAGTTATGGAGCTCCTGGAGTGGGTAACAAAGATGATTAAGGGACTGGAGCACCTCTCTTACATGTATGGGCTGAGGGAGCTGGGCCTCTTCAGTTAAGTTGTTGATTCAGCACTCTGTGTGCTGCACACACAGACATGTTCTCTGTCTCAGTAACTGCCTTCATACAGGCAGAGTTTGCTTGGCTTCTGTGCACTGATTTACTGTCCTGTGGCAAAACTTTCTGTGCTTGTCAGCTAAAATGTTGCAATCTGCAGCATCTAAAATTTAGGCTTCTTATCTAATATATTCTTATAAGTTCCCTTTGTAGTGAATGCAGGAAAAGAGGCATTTCCCATTATTAATATTAGATGGAAGAGATAGATTTTCTTCAGCGACAGGTTGGGAATAGGATGCTCCTACAGACAAGTCAAGAAACCACAGTACTTTCAATGGGGAAGGTGAGACAGTGGTTTTATGCTGCTACACTGGCTGAAGGAGAAACATGTTTAAGCTGAGGTGGGAATTAGGCAAGAGAGAGGGATGGAGGAAGATGGTTAGAAAATTCTCATTCTGTCACTACTGGAAAAAACCAAAGCTATTATATTGTGTCAGTAACCATTAAACAGATGAGGTGAATCACCTCTTGGAGAAAATTGTTCTCTCCATTAGCTGCAGAGACATGGTAGCTGCAATTAATTGTATCTTCACTGACACTGGTCTCTGAAAATATCTTCTGAGTCACTTCAGCTGCTTCAACAGTGAGTTTTACAGTCGAAGAAACATGCCAAATCATCACCTGATTTGACACTTGGAACTATTCTTTTTTTCCCTCCTATTTTTTTTCCAGCTTTGAAGACTGTGATTCTTTGACACTTGGCTTACGGAGCAAATTTGTTTTAAGATTGCATTCATCTCCTCAGTAAGCCAGATCACCTGCATAGCTGAGCTGAATAATTTAATAAAGACAACTTGACTGCTTCTAAAACATGCTTTGGAGGTGTATTAATTGTAATGCAGACAGCTGCTGAGGGTTCATTAGCTCAGTAAAGACTCTGTTTGGAAGCTCTTTTGTATCACACGAAAATCACTTGCACTTCATTGGCGCCAATGACATTTCTCACTTCCTTGCTCCATGCAGATTTAAATAATCATCCTAGAATTAGCCAGGGATACAGGGAAGAAACCAGCCTCAGCCACACCAGCCTCCATGGAAGAACTGTTTACAGATGTCAAGAGATTATTACAATATGAAACAATTGGCATGGATTTTGACAAAATATACTTTTGGCCTTACCTTGCCTTAAAGCCCAAATTTGGCCAACAGTTAGGTGGTCATACCAGACAATTCTAGGATGAGCATAGGTTTCCTGTTACCCTTCCTTGCCTACAATTGTAACCCTTATCAGAGTCAGGGGGTTTCTAACAGAACTGAAGAATTGGGGCTGCTGTTAAGCACCACAGTTAGAGCATGAAAACTGACCAGGACATCTGGTCCTTAACAAATAGCGAAGGCTGTCAGAGCATGGGCTTTACCTCTGGAGCTTGCTGAAGGTAGGACTATTTTATTTTATCATTTTGACTTCTTTCCTCTGTTCTTTCTTGCAAACCCTCATGCCAGTTTCCTAAGGGCTCCTGTATTTGTCAAGCTGGTGCTTCTTGGGGGTATTGCCTTCTCCCAGGCCTTTCAGAGAGGAACCTGCCGGAGAACATAGGATGTAGAATACAAAATGTAGCTCCAAGTCTGTTTTCCCTCCTGAAAAGGACTTCTACAGGCCTGCATACTTCAACTAAGCATCAAAGGCTTGATTAAAGTTGGTGAAGGAAGAGGAAGAAATTATGGGAGTGTCTAGAAGGGGAGAAATAAAAATCCCTTTAGAGCTATCCATAGATACACCTGGATCTAATGATCCTGGATTCTTTTTGGGTGTCCCTCTGTGGAGGGTATTACTGCACCTGCTTTACATGGCTTCCTTCAGCAAGGCATGGAGATGTGCTTCATCCATCATTTACTTCAGTGTAGATGATACACTTGCCTAGCATTTGGGACATTTTTTTCATCAGCACATGTATAATCTTCAGCAACAGCAACAGTAGGTGAAGTGTGGTCAGACCCTGTGTGTGGTCCAATAACTATGGACCAATAACTATAACCAATATTTGCATTAACCCTAGAATTGTTACCCAGGTAAGAGTATTGCCTTTATTGCCCTAATCCTATTGCTACTTGCCATTCTTAGCACAGAGAGTATTCACTCTTGTGGTGTTACTCTACATGTAAATTGAGTTCAGTTCTGAACTGTCCACTCACTGTAAAATGTGTGTCTATATGCTGAACGAACGCTGCATACATCTCTGTGTGCATCTCTTAAACGCTAGAAGGGAAGAAGCCCTCAGCAGTGACAGCAGAATGAGCAGCTCTCGGTGCCATGAGCATTGTTTTACACTAGGCGTCTCCCTTGGCACATATTTTCAGCTGATAGCTCCACCTGCCATGCCCACTGCACGGAGTCAGGCGGAGGTAGGGACACACAGGCAGATTCGGGGCTGTAAACCTGCTGCAGTGCCATACACATAGTAGAAACAAGTAGCGCTCGAAAGAGTCTTGATTTCTCATTGCTTACTGGTGGAAACTTATTTTGAAAACAAATGAAAGATTCTTTCCTGGATGTCTTTTTATAATACACTTTTACAATGGATGGCTGAAGGCATTGACTCAGTCTTAGGATGCTTCCAGGAGCAGGCAGCACATTCTTGCAAACTGGCCCCAAATACTCTCAGGTTTAGAAATCTATTTTGTTTTATTGAATGCTGGATATGGAAATGGTCTCACTAATACTTATGGACAGTACTGTTTCTAGCTAATAATCCACTGCTTACACATGGAATAGTCCTTAAGTGCTTCCAGACACTTTTCTGCATAATTCTGAAATTCAAGCTGGTGAGCTTTTTGCTCCATCAAAGACTATGGAATTCTTCCATACCTTCTAAAGTGCTAGTCAGATCAAATGTCACAGTGAACTATGGCTAGTACAGCAGAGCTATCAGCTTCAGTAAGTAAATGCCACCAACCTTAAATCTCTATTATTATTATTAGATCCTGTATCTGGATCTTTGGTGTAAGTGAACATGATGCAAGAGTGTGTCAACACTCCTTTGGTTACTGTAATGAAGAGACAAAAATGCATCTTGGATCTTCGAACTGAGTTTGCTGCCAGTGCAGAGAAACATGAGGGAGCCCCACAGGTAAATATACGCAATTAAACTCACTAAGTTGACTGAGGGAATATGAATTTAGTGTAGTGTAATAGCAAATCCCAGGAGACTAATCAGTTAAAATATAATGCAGAAATACCTGCAGACCTGCATGTGGAAAGGGTTGTCTTCCCTGCACTTTTTTGGATTAATTCAGCTGTGCACATGTGGAAGCACCATGCTGAACCAGGACTAAATACATTTACATCACAAATGAAAATACCAGCTACAAGCAAAACCATATCACAGGCTTAGGGACAGTGGTTATTCTGTAATTAAGTAGCTGTTTTATTGATCTGTAAGGGGCATGAAAAGCAACAGAAAGTTATTTCTTCCTCTTTCCACTTCAAAGTCATTGACAGTTCTTACTGTTAAATGCTGGCAAAGACTAGAATGTTAATTTTAATATGTATAAATAATTTATTGAATAATAATATATGAAAATGAATTTTATATGCTTCTCTATGTGAATGACAGTCTATTATTGAAATTTATTAATCAGCACATTCCACTCAAATTTTTTGAGGAAGAGGAGGGGAGGAGGTGGAGAGGCAGTTTGGAAAAATGCAGTACAGTGGGCTGACTAAATCTGAATACTTGGTCTCTGAAAATGTAGCTATCAGTGTAATTCAAATCATAGTGAAGAGATACAGAACAGTTATATGCAGTCATAATAACAACTTATATACTGTCAATGTTAATAGCAATGCCTGTTTGAGAACAGTTTTAAAATAGGTGCATACCATTTTATTAAGTATAAAAAGACACCGTGCAGAGCACAATACAATATATTTCATCTTCAATTCTGGTAGTTCTCAAACTCCACTGTCTTAACTGATATTGTCACCAATGACCTCTGAATATAATTACCTCTCTGTATAAAATGAGGCTTCTCTAGATGAATTCATGCTGTTTGGTTTTAAAAATACAGTAATTTCCTTTCAATGGCTACTTACACTGATCAAACACTGTCAAAGACTGTTGGCTAACCTGCATTTGGTTTCTGACATATGCTATGATACTGCCAATTTCCACTGCTTTGCTTTGTCTCTCTGTTTGTGAATAGATCCTCCAATAGATTAATTGTTTCTGACTTTGTTCCAAGTTCACAACCAGAACTCTGTTTCTGACCATTTCTACATTCCATTCCTCACATTACTGAACTTTCACTGACATCAGCAGGAAATTTCAACATGCAATGACTGTATGGTTTTCCCCTAATATCCCTTTTCTCCCCCAAGTCTTTTCTAATGAAGTACACAAGGCATGTAAAAATGATCTTTTTTTAGGATTTGGGGGTCCATTTTCTTATTTTCTTGCAAGCAGATAACATTTATAGCCTTCCAGCTTTGACTATCTTCTTTGGAAAAGCAGACATGTAAACTTAAGAACTTACAGATTTTACTTGCACATTCCAACTTGGCTTAATTTAAAAAAAAGTCTGAACTCTAAGTTCAAATTGATTCAAATGATAATGTGTGAGTCTTAGAAGAAACAACTTACACTTCCTCCTCTATAAAATATATTAACATTAGACTGGAAAATAAATTAAATAATACAGAAATGCAGAGATTATGCTATCACAGTAATATCTGCCAAACAAAGCTCGGTCTTTTGCTAACATTAGCTTACTACATTTGCATTACATGCTAAGCAAAGACCCTACTTCTCTAACAGGTACATTCAGACAATATATATTTTATGGAATAAATATATAATATATCCAGTTATAGATTTCTGAATATAACTATAATAGATACAAGCAATACCTACATTTAAAAATACAGTTCTAGGCTTCCCTAACTTTACTACTAATAAAATTAAAGTTGACCTAAAACTTTCTCACTCTGTTGATGCATAATAAAATATATGGAAACACCAAGAGTAAAAAGCCAATTGCTTCTACAAATGGAATACTTTATAAATATAGTAAATTACTATTTCCAGAGGGAAATCTGAAAATTATAAACAGGAAGTTAGGTTAAAACAGCTCTACAATATATAGTACAAAGTGGTTATGAACCGTGATGCACGAGTTTGATGTCTGTGGCAAAATTTGGAACTGATGTGTTTCATTTTTTGAGATAACTGTAGAGAAAGATCCTGCTTTCAAAAGCAGACAATCTTAACCTCCTTAAACAAAACTTTCAGTGACTAGAGAAAGCCAACTAGAAATTTGTCAGAGTAAGGAGTGCAAGATGAGATCAAACAGAATTATTTGGAAGCCCTGGACTTCACTGTTTCATAGGGTTTACCAATCATGCTGTTCTCATTTGGAACAGTCACAGAAGTAAAAGGTATCTGAGACTGCTGTGTGCTGAAAGGCCTTATCATGATGGTACCCTCCCTATGGCTCACTTTAGCCTGGTACTGTACATTCTCCAGATGAATTCTGTTTCATGTTCCTGTAGTTGTTTGCTTTTGCTGGAATACTAGAGTACAGCTCTGGTTTCTTGATTACTGAACTCTTGATTGAGGTTTCTTCTTTCTTGAGAACAACCTAGAATTAAAGAAACATATTCCTCAGAGCAAGCACAAAGAATTGAGGAATTAAGCTGCTGGCTATCCCTTCCTGCCTTTCTTTCCTTTCAATTTAAAATCAGCAAAAATTCTTTACTTGCTAATGAAATTATTTAGGCAACTGAAAAACATTTAAAACTTCACGTGTAGGTCTGTCTCCTGCAATGGTCTTGGTTTACACAGAAACCCAAAACTTACTTCATGAAATACTATTGTTTACACCTCTTGTCTGAGTTGAGGCCCTGAGGTGGGATTCAAAACCTTGTCAGGACCCTTGTTTGCCTCAACAAATTTGGAATTCTGGTGGTCACAGGACAGGGTGTTTACAAGGTGGGTGTTTTCCCCTGAATACCAACAGAGGTCAGTGTCAACACTAATAAGGATGAAACCATCACTGGGAACCTCAGATTCTGACCATCTGGGGACTTTCTGAGTCACTTGTTGACTCTTCCAGTACAGACATACTGTTTTGGGAACAGTGATGAGATGAGGGTTGGGACACATTTCCTGCTTGATTTTATTTACACAATTGGACCATATCTATAAAGGTATTCATAGCACAAACTCCCACTAATTTCAGAAAAACTGCATATATAGAGAATCTCTGAACCTCACGTGCTACTGGGAGACTTGCAAGCCTCTTGGAAGTTACTGTGATATTGAATATCAGTTAAGAGTGAATGAAATACTTCCTACCAAACCAAAAGCAAGCACTTACAGGTGCCCTGCAGAGCAACCAGAATAAGTCCTGGTTCCCTGTTGCAAGGAAGAGGATTGGAAGACTTTTCTTCACTTATCACCAGCAAATCTTGATGTTTCGTTGCAGAGCGGTAACAGATTAGTTGAAAATGCTTTGAACTATCTAAATCTGGTGACATATTCTTATTTGTCATAAATGCTCTGGTTGTAAATATGAAAAAAAACATTCCTGGGACTTCTCTCACTTGTAGATAAGCTAGAAGTGCACAGTGGTTTTTGATGTCAGGGTTGTTAGTTGAAAACTGGCTCCAGAATTTGCTATGCCTTTAACCTGTTTTCAAAATGCACTTTTACTGAGAAAAGCCATGTGGAAATGTACCAAAGAATGAGTTCTGCTCATCTTGACTGCTGTTAAGTGTTGGTTGGGGCCCCAAGAGTACCTCCAGGGCCCTGACTGTCCCCCTTGGGGTTTCCTCCATCCTGTCCACAGCCCAGGACCTCATGTCAGCCCTTAGGGCCATCATCTCCTGCCCCAGCAATGCCCAAGAAAGGCCAGTCTCCAGCTCCCCATAGCCCTGCTCTGCCCAACCATGGGGTCCCACTAAACTGGGCTCATGTCCCAGCCTGCCTCTATCTCCAGGCAGGTGCCCAGGTCTGGGGCTGCCCTGCTCCTGTCTGGGGCTGGGATGGACTCTGGCACCAGACGCTGCCCTGACAGACCCCAGGAAGTGACCGGCCCAGGTGGGGTGCTGCCAGCGGACTTTAGGGAAGAACAATGAATCCTCTCACCTACGACATATGATTTTGCTGTGTACTTTGCTGCTGTTGCTGCTGCTGAATGAGCAATTGCTGCTGTTGCCGGCGCCGGGCTGTTCTCAGTTTTTCGAAGCGAGCTTCCATCTCCTCCAGCACCTTGGGAGTGTAGCGCACCACCAGCTTCACGCTGTCCTTGGCTGCCTTCAGCAGCTCCACTGCCTTCTCATGGTGTTCTCCTTCCACACTCTGGGAGCAGGGAGAACAGATTTAACAGTGAAAATGGTGCTTTGATCTAGACTTGTGTCTTTTTCATATGGAAAGCTAGTCAGAGTTTTATGTAGTTTCCACACCTTACATTTTTTAAGGGACCACTAAAAAGAAAGCATTAAGTGAGACTTATGCACTGCTGGGCAGGTATTAATTTCAAGCTCTGATTTCTATGTTAATGCTGCATGGAACAGTAAATTTCCAAAACAGGGAGGTTACTCAGCTGTTAAATAGAGTATTCAATTTCTACCACTAAGTGACTGACGAGTCATATGCCTTTTAGGCATATGCATTGTTACACACTTAAGAAAAACAGAAAAGTTTTCTAATGGTAGATGACTGTCCAGGATTGTATTGTAGGATGTATTCCACAAAACAAAAGTATCTCTGCTGAGAAAATACCCAAGAGCCTGAGGATCTGTGATCTTTACATAGGTTTTAGATCATCCAGAATGAAATCTTTTACCTCCCACTTAAAATAAATCCAAGTTTTACTACCTGCTGTGTTTTAAAACGCTTATGTATGCCATGCTTTTGGAAATATGTCTCACCTTAAGAGAAAGTGTACAAAATTTGGCATTGCTTTATATTTCCTTTTTTGCTTGTAAATCATGGTCACTACGCCATGGCATGGACATTCAGAGGAAATGAGAGGATATTCAGTGGTGTCATTTTGGTTTTGCTATGCATCAACATGAACTTAGAACAAGCTATGAATAAACATTTTTTATGTTTACTCCTCCAAAGTTACATGAAGTAGAAACATTTGCTTTCAAAGTGCTGGATGGATCTTACCAATAAGACACCAATAAGAAATTGTGATTGTTTTGTAGGGGAATAGCAAGATGGTGTGTTTTAATACTTCATTTAACAATCTAGCAAACTGCATTTATTTAATGATTGTCTGTTTTCTCTCCTGTTTGTCCCCAGCCTTGTTTTTTCAGTTTAGACAGTATTAGAAATTAGAAATGAAGGGTTTGACTTTGTTGCTATCCAGGTCAATGGAAAACTCCCATTGATCTGAATAGCAATGATACAGAATTAAGTCTTATTCTCTGAGCCATAAGCAAAGGGGGAAAAAACCAAAGTCAAACATAGCGCTGCTAAATACAAATCCTACTCTCTGAACACACCTCACTCAGATCTTGACAACCACAGTTTTCAGCTGTTATTAATATGACTGCTATACTTGCTCTTAATGTCTTTATTGCTCCTTGCACTCCAACTTTCAAGGTATTACAAAAACTTTGCCTGCATAACAACAGCTGTGCAAGTGAAATAACAGAGGCCCTTGGAGGTGGGGAAAAGGAAAGGGCAAAGGGAGTTGTTTTGCTATTGGAATTCTTCTGCCTCTGTAAACCTCTAAGGCTGTGCTGGCAAAGGACTCCTGCTGGTATCTAGAGGTAATTTCTATACTTTGCTGACTGGATTATGCTGGTGGGGAACATTGCAAGGATCTGACACTCATCTTACTTTAGAATTGCCCACTGAATGGGTAAAATTGTTCAGGAAAGTATATATTTACTTAACATATACTTTTTTACTACATAAACTTATAGGCACTTATTCCTTTTTTTTCCATTGTTGCATTGGCAGATTGCCTCAAAGAGAAGAATGATGCAAAACACTATAGAGACAAGAACAGCTGAAAGAACTGCAGATGTTGTGTGGGCAAATACCAACCATTACTCTATCCTGGTTAACAGGCTTGCCATAAATCTAAAAAAAAATAAATTCACTTTGCTGAAGAAAAAAAAGAAAATCTGTTAGCCCACAAGTTAGGAGACTGAGAAGAGTATTTCTGTTAGGTATCCCTAAACAAACACTTCATCAACAAAGCAGTCATTATAAATTTATTTTGTATCCTTTCTGTCTCTGACTCACACAAGGTATCTGACAAACGCAGAACCTTAGCCAGATATCAAGAGGCACCAGAAAGTGTTTTTGTCCAGGCAATCTGCTGGACTCATTACTTTCAATTTCCTGTATTTTTAGGGGGTGTGGGACAAGAGTAAGTAACAAAATACCTAGCATAATGAGAAGACACTGTTTTTCAACATGCAGTGAAACAGCTCAAGGAACACTCTTCCCAGTCACGCTGGGATAACAAATCTGGATTCTGAACACATAGCTCTAATTTTATGTTGTTAATTATTAAGTTGGTTAACCATCAGTGATTGAGCACAAACAAGTTACACATATTTAATTTAATGTCCCACCACTGAGCTGTCTGTTCTACTGAACATATTGTATATTATTTGCTTTTCTCCAGCTAAGTTAATAGAATCACAGAGTGAAATAGTCCCAGTGAAAAATGCTAAATTTAGATTTTTTTGGTCCTGTCTCAAGCTATCTCCAAACAAATAATCACTTCTATATTTTTTTGCATTTTTACAAATTATATTGTGTGGGGTTATTCAGGCAAAGACTGGTTTATGAACAGTTGCTCATTACTGTGAGGGTGGTGTGGCCCTGGTACAGATTGTCAGAGAATTTGTAGATGTCCCATCCCTGGCAGTTCAAAGTCAGGTTGGATAGGGCTCTGAGCAACCTGCTCTAGTGGAGTATTCCTACCCATGGCAGGGGCATTGGAACAAGATCATCTTTTAGGCCCCTTTCAACCCAAACTGTGCTATGATTCTGTGATTATTTCAAGTATGCATCTTGAATTCAAACTTTGAATTCTGTTGTTTGGACTCTGAATACAAAAATATTTCTCTTGCGTCTCTAAACTTTCTCATGTGTCCACATGCAATTGGGAATTTCGTACAGTGTTTTTTGCTGCATTGCCTAAATACATATTCTAGAACACATGCATCAAATTTTTCACTGGAGAATCATAAAACAGAGGTGACAAAAGGTTCAAATTCAATATATCTTGACACCTGAATGTTCACCACTTTCCTCTCTGGTCTTTGCCTAGACACTGTTGACAGTAAAAGGATTTTTCAAAACCATCCATCAATTAGTAAATTGAAACTATTTTCGTCTGCCTTTTTAATCACTAATTGACAGAAACAACAGCAAAATTCTTTGATCAACTTTAAGTGAAGTTCAGGTAACCAACTTCCTTAAATATTCCATTTATTTCTTTTTCTATAAGACTAAATAATCTTTTCAGTGGGTTTTTCTTTCCATTCTCATTACTATTTGGTACAATCAAGTTTCCAGAACTAGTATTTCTCTTTTGAGACCATGATAACTGATAGAAGAAATGGTAAAAAGTCTGTCTGAAGCGTTACATAAAAATTTTGTTACAAGGGAATAGCTAGTGTTGAGAGAAACAGATGAAAACATAGAAACATTTTTATTGTTTATGAGCTTGCAACAAAGAAGCAGTTAAAGTTTTAAAGTCTTAGATTTCTGACTGGACTCAGAAACTGTTACTCTGTACCTTCCATGCATTTAAATACAAGGTCAGATGGAGGTTTGCATGGAAAAAGACAGACTACATGTTCATAAAGGGAATGGTAAGGTTATATGAATGAGTTTCCTTATCTTTTCAGTACTTTACATTCCTTTGTAAAACAACACAAAGAAAAATGAAAGGCAGAATTTGACCCATATCATGGAGTCAGGTACTTGTGTATTCTCTATTCCAACAGCCCTTTTTTTTTTTTTTTTTTTTTTTTTACCTCCACCATATTGACATTCACAGTGAAATTACTACAAAATACTCCACCTTGATTTACATGAAAAATGACCATGTGAAAAATGTACCTTTTTACCAAGCATACATGCTCCCTGTATGGAAACATTTGTACAGCTGATTTCTCTGACAAAGATATCACAGCTGTATGAACACCACCAAAAGAAATCTAGAAGTTTTAGAAGGTGCCCTCCATTGCAAATGAGCACTAAATGTGTGCACCAAATTTCTTTCAATTTTATGTGCTCAAAGGCTTTGAATGTCACAAGACTACACAAGTGCCACTGTGTCATCACTGTGCTTGAAAAGGGTTGTGTGCCTCGAAGGCTATGAAATGAAAGAATGACAGTCTGTTATTAAGCTTTTACTGCAAGAGGAATTTACAGAATTATCATTTAAGGACACAGGTTCCTTGTAAATTAGGCAGGTGGTGTGGATTTGAAATGCAGCTCTTCAAGCACTCTCCATTACAACAGAAATTGTAATGGCACAAAATTGTTGGTGAAGCTCTGCCTCACTGCACCGCAAACGCACACTGAAGGGTCTCTCATAGAACTAATTATTTTTGTTTCGTGTGGCTGCATTTTAAATCATGATGTTAGAACAGCTGTGAAAAATTAAAATCCAGATAAAAATGAAAGCTCTATCAAATTTCCACATACCACTCCATTAACTGAAAGCAGTTGGTCTCCACGTTTGAGCCCACCATGCCTTTCTGCCACTCCTCCAGGAATGATGCGAGAAATATAAATAGGTGAATTTTGTTCCTTTCCTCCCATGACATTAAAGCCCAGGCCTTCCTCAGTCTTTGGCAGCTCCACCACTCGTGGGTGTGAATGGCCTTCGCTTGCAGCAAATGCAGCAACTGTTGCCTGGAAGAAAAAAATGATTGATTTGGCTATTTAGGGGGAACAGTGATAGACACTTTGTGGTTCATTTGCAGGAAGAACTCCTTCCTGTGAAAACATTTCAGTATCTTACTCTGAAATTTTCTGATTATATGAAAATATTTTAAAATCATCAAGTTCTATGCCAATGTTTTTGAAATAAAGGAATAAACAGAGAAACAAAGAGTTTAGGTGACTTGTCAAAGATAATACAGAAAGTTACCAGCAGAGCCAGAAGTAGGCACCAGGAAGCCTTACTCTGTGGTAGTGCACCCTTATGATCATTAGTGCATTTCTTCTTTGCCTTTTCACAGGGAGAAAATTTATTCCTGTGGGATAAGATAATGGGATCTCTAATGTGTTCCTAGTTGAAATAAAGTGGATGAAATGAATTCGTAACTCTCTGCTTTGCTTTCAGAGTTATGGAATTATTTATTTTAAATCCTCAAATTATATTCTTAAATTAAAAAAATAATTTATAATCTTCAAAATCTTGCAAACTAAGTAACTTCTGGAACAGGAGGTTTTGTTATATAATTCCATCAAAACAATTATTGAAAAATTAAATCTTAAGACAGCAACAGATACATACATCAGTTAGAAAATTCTAGATTGTTCAACTTATTCCGGGGGAAAAAAATGAAGTAGCATACTATAAAACTTGCATCCAGGAAAACATTCTATTTATACTTGATTTTTCACTACAAGCATTTTCTTACTTATCAGTCTTAATAAATCATTAAATAAACATTAAGAAAATATTTTACTGTTTCTAAAATGTGTTTGTAGTTCAAACTGTTTGAACAATTTTGCATTACACTAATATTTTTTGAGCATCCTATAATACTTATGCTTAATAGAAGCTAGTGATGATGTGACATAATGGATCATTCTCAATTACATGTTTTTGCACATGCAGAACTTGTCATCATGCATACATATTATGTCAGACATGAATGCACTAGGAGAATGAAATGCAGACAGCCCAGAAATAACCAGGAAATATTGCGATATTGAAACATTGCTCTGTAACCTGCTGTTCTATATGAGTAAGAAATGAGAATGGGAAACACTAATTGGACTTCTCCCCATTTACTAAATAACACAGCAATAATTTCTATTGCAGTGTAAACAAATCAGAATTTCATATACACATTTCTCTGTATAGAACCAAAGATCTTACAAATTTACATTGACCACTAGCTTTTAATTAGAAGGTTAAAATCAAAAAATGTGCTACAGGAAAAATAGTCCTATTTAATATGGAAAATACACTGCAATTTAGAGCATATTAGGTTATGGAACTTGCTTCTCTAAAATACTCTTAAATAATTTTGTAACACAGTCCCAACCTTCCTCTTCTGATACAGCTTTAAATTAAAATCTCCAAACAAAAATACTTAATGGCAAGAGACCTTAGTTCCACTAGGACTTAAGGGAGTTTATGTTCACAGGAATGGGATGATAAAGAAGTATCTCTAACAAAGATTTATGGGTTTTGCAAGTTATTTCACACAGAATCTGCAAAGACCACATAAAAGACAGAGTTTTGTGCAAAATGATAACGGTAAAAAGAAACCCATGGTGGATCCCCTTGTTTGGAAGCATCTATTTTTGTGCATGTTATGAAAATACAGAGCATATTTCATACTGGCACACAGAATGGGTTCTTTCATGGTTGTGTGAATTCCCTTATCACTTCAGCAGCAGCAGTAACATAGCTGCCATTGTCAGGATATAAAAAGGCAGGTCCACATGGACAGAGACAATGTATTTTATTAAAACAGGCAATGTATCAGAAAAAACCCCAGGCTTACATTTAGCTGTGGAGCCAATAAAAAGTTGATGAGGTCACTTCTGTCACTGCTCATCCTTACCACTTGCTCAGCACCTACAGCTCCCATTAATTAAAAGGGGAATTTTGATTGTTTAGTTTCTACCTCCCAAATAATTGTGTCCTCTCTGGATGAGATGCATGGGAAAACAGTCCATTAAAATATTTGTTGTTGCAGGCAGACTGCTACAGAAGAACCAGTAGATTTGTTTTTGCAAAGCAAGTTTTCAAAAAGCATCATAGTCCATAAAATCATTCTCTTTTCTTAAGCTACAGAAGCAGCATAAAGGTTGAAATTTTCCATTATGATTGTTACCTGGGAAGTAGCACTGGTTCTAGACTCTGGGCTGCCACTGATGTCTAAATTTTCTTACAGTGTACACACGAATACCTGAAACACACACGCGCACAGTCAATTACTAGATCACTTTGGTGACACATATTTCAACAGCTGCAGTATCCTACCTTTGCAGTGGCCCTGGCTCGGAATTCGGGGCAGCCATTAACAGTTATGGTTTCATGCATGTATTGATACACCTAAAATGTTCATGAAAATAAAATGAAATTAATTATAGGAACAAAACAAGGACTTTATATTAACCCAGACAGGAGAGTCTCTCTCCCTCAAAAAACAACTTTCATTAATGCTGTATTCACGCAATCACAGAGTCAAGTGTCTGCAAAACTTGAGCATGCTTAGGTTAACAGAGAGCATCAATCTGTGTTTCTCACAATACTTTCCAAACTTTGCATCTTCTAACACAACTCTCTTCCATTCTTCAGCAAGAAGTTTCCTAAAACCAGAACAGTTAAGTTCTATATTATCAAAAATTCGTGTTTCCAGGCAACTGACTTGAATGCAAATGATCTGAACTGACCTGAGTGGTATCTCAGCCTCCAACAACGGCTTCTTTAATGTCTGAACTGTCTTATCAACTAAAAGACTTAGGAAAGTGATGTTAAAAAAATATGTAACCTGCTCAGCATACAGAAGAAGACGAACAAGAAGAATGCTGCTTATCTGAAGAATGGAAGTGAAAAAATTCTGGAGAAAGGTCACAGTACTACCTTCCGTCAACTGTAATACTAGGAATAGTGAAAAGGGGTTGACAGTCTAGTAGGTCAGATCAGACATGGTCAATGAGTAAGATTATCCTTTAAAAAGAAATTTTACATACACACAAATTACATAAAATCAATGCTGCCAATATATATAACTTCCTGTCTTTTTTTTCTGGTATACACTTCTGGCCCACTTTCCCTGGTCCTTAACTCCCTTTTAAAGATGTGCAGTAAAGGGAAAGGAAAAGGCTTTGTCTTACATTGCCTTTGTTCTTTAGATTTGTGACACTCTCAGAGGAAAAATAACAACCAAAGCCTTGATATTAGCCAGTTATTTTGAAAGCAAACTTAACAAAATACAAATATTTCTATATAACATACAGGAAGGTTTTTGGAAGACAAAGGCGCAAATGCAAACAAATGCAACAATGCAAACAAACCAAACATTTTTTTTAACCATTTAAAACCACCAAACTTAAAAAAAGTTGCTATATGCCACTGGTTTACTATGGTCGTTTTCTTGACCTAATTCATCAGAAATTTTGTCGTTTCATGTGCTTTGTATCTCAGGCTGCCCTCCTTATAAGAGAGAACCTTTGCTGGTAAAGTATGTTAGTTTTTACAGCAATGTTCTTAGATTCCTTCAGGAGTGCAGATTCAAATGTACTTTCAAAAATATATTTACCTTTCACTCATTTGCTGATGCTTTAGCAGAAGTGCCAAAACTTTCCTGTTTGGTAATGTAAATGTTACTTTGGCAGAGAAGTACTTAAGTGACCTACAAGCAATGGCTGGTCCCATTGACAGACAAAAGTTCCCCATCCCCCTGTCCTGACGACTTGTGATGCAGTACCATAATGATGCATCTCTTCCCACTGAGCCTACTAACATGAAACTTAACACATTGACAAGCATATGCTGCAAACAGCTATACAGAGTTAAGATTTGTGGGTAATTTCTGACTTCAGTGGACAGACATATTGTTAATCAAGTACTTTTGATGTTTGGTCATGACTGATCCCCAAACCTGTTTTCTTAGGGTATCATACATAAGGAAAAGGCAAAAAAGGAAAGGAGATAACAAATACAATACATTTCAGAGATCTAAAATATGACAAACAGTTCCAAAACACAGCAAAAGCTTCTTTGTCTTGACTATTGTCAGCACATACGTCATTCTAGAAATGAATTTAAAAAATCCTGGGCCAATGATGTAAACTGAGACAAGGGCAGCATGCTGAAAATCTTGCTTCCTGTGTTTTATATAAAAAGTTGCTTCCATTGGGAACATGGGCACTGACCACTGCAGAAACCAGGATTTTGCTCTTATTTGGGCAATAATACACAAATAATGTGTAATTGCAGTGATGAATCATTACATACTTTTTTCTTCAAAATCCATAGTGTACTGAACCACTAATAATGCTGTATTTTCTTCAGGTTCCTCTTCCTCTTAAAACGTGACAGCAGATTCTACATATTGTTTTTGCTGGCACAGCTTTAAATGCTGTGGCTTGCTAAAATGTCTAAAGGCATATATTTGAATACTGAACTATTATGACATTAAATTGCTTTGAAAATAGGTCACAGTATTTCATACAGAGGAACAGTTACTAAAATGTTCATTAAAATATGCATGACTGAAGTTGATTATTGCAAAGATGAGTTGATAATGATACATTTGTGTCATAGTTGGTTTGGTTTGAAGTCATATAACTTCCTGTTGACTGGATCCTACCAGTATCTAGCTGGTAGACTTTTTAATATCCAGTATCCTGGTAACTAACTTGTATACTGGTGAAAGAACAGACTCTTCAGTGTGTGATTAAATTAGTAAGATAAAAAATAATCCAGCAGATCAAAAACTTCTGGAAAAATATGATCAAGTGTCATATAATCCTTGAGTAATCTGCAAATTCTCAATGCTTACAGATTTAAAATGTTTTTCTGCAGAGTTATTAGTGATCATAGTATCTGTAGCCCAGTTCTTACAAAAAAAGGGTCCTGCATGTCAAATCTCAATGTCTATAACCAACAGATGCAACCAGTCTTGAATATTTGCTTGAGGCATTTGTAAATCTAATTATCCCATTTGACTGTTAAATAATACTTAATGTAACTTGAGATTAAGCATGATAAAACATACACACCCACGTAACTTTCTTACTACTAAATCAGTTTGACAACCAAACAGAGATTAGTCGTACCTGTTGCACCAAGCCCCTTAAACATTTTGAAGGGTTCAGATCTACTCGGGGCTCATTTCTGCAATGCGATGAAGTCCATAAACAAACGTTGTTTGTTTTCCCGTAGCCACACTAAGCCCATTATCTATGCTGTTCTCAGCACCACCTTAGCCACGATTTTAGCACAACAAATCCATTCTGCTCCCTCTTCTATGTACACAGAACACATAAACTGAAAATCTCTTTGTTCTCAAACTGAGTAAGGTGGCATTTAAATCCTCCTGGTATGGAATATAGCTTCTTGTTCAATCCACTGTACGTGACAAGTAACCGAAATGAATTTTAAAAAATATTTTCATTCAATTCCTGCTATTATCTGTACATCTGATTATATTTTTAACATATAACAATTCTCCTGAATCTAATGTTGTCATCCTTAAGATGCCTATGTAAGATCTACTGTAGATTTCTTTACTTAAACAAAATATCAGTCAGTATAGAAAAAGACAAAGGCACAGATTTTAATTTAAAGCATTTGAAAAGCTCCTCTCTAGGATATTTACTAAAGAACATTTTACAACAGTGACCTTTGTCAACTCTGATAGATAAATCATTTTGAAAGACATCGTTGTATAGTATGATTGAGCAAAAGAAAGAAAATTAACATATCACAGAATCACAGACTGGTTGAGCATGGAAGTGATTCTTATCTAACTGCCTTGCTCAAGCAAGGCCACCTAGAGCAAGTTGCTCAGTACAGTAACTAGATGGTTACTACTTGTTACTAACTTGAAAAAGAGCCGATTTATTTTTGTATGTACAACTATGTATTTTTTGAGTGTGTGTATGACTACACAGGTGTTTAGTAATGTTATTTACTGACTGACTCCATACAAAGTCTGACGGTCTAGTGCCTAGGGAAAAGAGCTTCCACCATTCATTAGTAATAGAGATTAAATCACAGGTGAAACGTCAATGTTTCCAGACACAAACCTACAGCTGGAAGGTAAATGGTAATGTTTCAGACCAGTTCTCCCCGCCAGCAATTTCTACCAAAATTGTGAGTGTCTGTGTGCTGAATGTTCATTGAGCAAAGGCTTGCTGCAGACAGGAGTTTGTTCGCACAGATCTCATTTGTGCCGTGGAGCAAGACGTACTTGGCTTTGTTTTCTCTTTCCTGTGGAGCAGAAATACAACACTCCTACCAAGCAATACTCCTGAAAGCATGAATACAGACCTCAGACTTTTTTCAGCTTCTGCAGGTAGTCTCCTCAGACATAACCTAAAGTTATTCTCCCACACTACTCAAAGATTACAAAAAGAGTGAGGGAGGTAAATTACAGCTAGAAAATTTGAACTTGCAAGTGAATCTTCCTTGTACTGTGTCAGCTCTCACAGGCACAGAGAAAATGCACATTTTATTACCTCTCCCAGCAGGAGCTATAGTGAGTCAGATGCAGCAGGTATTATTGTTATGATGATGGGCCTCTTCCCCACGCATTCAGCTGGGAGACAAAGCAGCTGGTTTGAGATTACTGGAGCACAGGAAGGGGTACAGCCTTACAGGTACTTTAGGAGCTAGCTTCTTAGCAAAAATTACTCCATATGGACTCATAGCAAAGCAGCAAGTTATTTAGGGCTCGGCTATTTAAGTCAATGCAAAGCTGTAGAAGGTCCAGGAAAAAAGTGCACTTAGCAGCCTGTTTTGTAAAGGTGCCTAGAAGCAGTATTCTGTTTACAACCAGAATGATGCAGCATCTTTTCTGATTAATTCTCCAAGACAGAATTTAATTAAACAATTTTATTCCATTAACTTCTGTAAGAGGTATTTGATGATTCATGCCCTGATGAAATATGTAATTCTAAGTACAATTGTACCTATAATAATGATGCTCAATTTTAGAACAGGCTGATCTGAACACCAGGAAGGCAGAGGTATAAGGCAGAAGTCATTTTACAGCAACGAACAGGTGCTCAGAAACCCCCATAAACACAATCCAAAACAAAGTACATTGTAATTTAGATCTGTGACATAGCAAGCCCAGACAGAGTTTTCTGAAAGTTCTAAGTGGGGAAGTAACCTTTTTCAAAAATGTTAGGGATTTCTTGGCACGAGATGATGCATGTAAGTAGTAATAATCAGCTGCGTTTCCACAATGCCTGCAGTATGATAATAATAAAAAGACATAAAATGCTTCCTTCAAGAAGTCATAACCTAAGTAAGTGACTTAGGTAAATCATAGGTAAGCAGGTTAAAAGGGTGAAGAAAAAAGGGATGAAGGGATGAAGAAAAAAACCTGCAAAAAGACTGATAAATTACGTTTAAAATATAAATTGGCATTATCTGGGTTGGCGCCTTTGCCATATTTTTTGTTGCTTCAAGTGTAGAAAAGAATTGTCTATTTTTGGAAGAGGACTTTCAAGGAAGGGAAGACAAGAGCCTGACAGGCAGTATGGAGGGGAGAGTTAGCATGAGAATAACCAGAGCAAGAAGGACATAATTGGTTTCACTGTGCTTCTGTAGTCATGTCAATGGAACAGTGTACATGTGTGCATCCCTGCAGAACTGATGCTAAGCTATAAAAGAGAGATTGTTATTTACTTACACCTCAGTACTATGCATCTGCCATCAACCAGCTGAATCCCTGTCTTCCTAATTGTCCTCATATGTTGGAGGGGATGATAAATATTTTTCCCTTCTATGATGTCAAGCAAAAAGAAGTATCTTAATCAGACTTTTACCATGGTGATAAAAGCAGAAGATGCTTTATTCAGCATAGCTGCTGGCCTCTCTTCTCCCCTCCTCTCCAAATCTGGAGCTGACTCCCAGGACTTCAGTCTGCTTCTGCTCTGAGACCCACATTTCATTTCACTTGGTGTGCATGAACCAGACCTTGGGGCAAGCCAGGAGAATGCCCATCTGGTGACAGGAAGAAGTTACAGAGCTAAGGTGGAGAGCTGCAGACACCTCCATTGTGGTGCCTGTGAATCCCTTGTTTCTCAGAGCAAATGCCATCTGCAGCGCAAATTGGTTGTGTCTCTCCTGCTCTACTTTGTTTTTGTGATTTTTGACTCTTTCACATTCTGTTTGGTATTTTTCCTTACTCATAACCTCTTGCTTATATTTTCCATTCTTAATTCAACATACTTATGTCTGTGGAAAGGAATGCATTGGTTTGCATGCCTGGAGAGCACACCCTTTGAGCTGTGCTTCAGCACTCAATTCAGATCATGCTCGACCACATCAGTGAGCAGGGACATCTTAAATGCTACAAAGATCAGGAGGGACTCTGGTAACCTCTTGTACAGCACAAACCACGGAATCTTACCTGGTAGTATTTTACAGTGATTGCCATTTTTGCTTGAACTACAGACTTTTCAGAACTCAAGAGTTTTCAAAATCTCTGCCCTTTATGGCAGGTTTTCTGAAATTTCAAACAGTATTCACTTTTCTACAAAATTACTTACAAACAAATCTAATTATCCATCTAAGATGACACTTGAACAGATGATGACATAAAAAAAAGAAAACATGTCAAACACAACCAAAAGTATGTATATTAGCATCATGGAGGTACGCAGCTGACCCAACCACATTTCCTCTTTCTTAATTCCTCTTTTGTAAGGATTTTTTACATCTGAAAGTGGAGCACTTCCATTCAGCCATAACCCTGTGGCAGCTCAAAGAAAGTGGAAAATATCTAGCGACGGTGTGTTAAGTTTTGTATCTCTTGAATGTCAGATGGAATTTCTGGTCTTGGACCTCTGTTCCACTTTTCAAAAATCATCTCATGTGATAAGCATGCTTGGGGAAGCACATCTACATCTTTAAGAGCATGTTTTCTCCTGAACTATATATATACAGAGCTATAGTCTCTTGCTAAGATACTGTCCTAAACACTGTCATACACCATAGTTCAGAAGAGAGTAGCTCCATAGGGTAGTGAAAGCAGGCTGATTCTCTTTTCTATCAATCTAGTTGACCCAAAAATATTAATATTGTGTTAATAGCTACTTTTATCTTTGGCAGTTAATTTAAAAAATTGGGGAAGAGACTACTCTGAATAACTGGAAAGTAAGAGAATTTAAGAACTGTCTAAATAGCAATGCTTATGAGGCATAGATCACCCAAAAAAACACTGGCTGCGGAAGAACACCATGGATGCGATGTATATACACCACAACTTCAAGTTTACAATAAACTTAGACTTGTCTTAAACAAGATTGTTAGAACAAACAAATCACAAAAGCCCATTTTGTTATAGGACTATGACAGGTGTTTGAGTAATCCCAACAGAAGTAGAATTAGGCAATTTTTTTTTTACACCCAAGCTCACAGTGCACTGTACATAACCTTCAGTCTGCCCTCAGTGCAAGTAGGCAAAAGTTCTTCCGTGAATGTCACCAAGACAAGTCAATAGATACCTGTGATACAGGGAGGTCAAAATGGCTGAAAAGCACCTTTGAGAGGAAGGCACGTGATACATTATTGTTCTTACTGGAAGCACCGACATGTTTGTATTATGTAAGTTGTTGCCTGCAGCTACTGAATTTCGACAACTGAATTTGAAAAAGCTGCTTTGTGACAACTAGTCTGTATTAATGAGCTATTTATATCAGACAGAATGTGGTCATTCAAGGTTGCTGGCATTCTGAATATTTTTACATTACAAGCTCTCATTAGCCTTTGAGCAGTTACATGTTTGCATTGGGAAAACCCCTGGGGTTTATTTTCAAAACCAAACTGTGCATCATTTTCACAATTGTTGCAGCAATCCCCTTCCATGAAGTAATACTGCATGGATGTTGTCACATGATGCCATAGGGATGCTAACCCATTAAAAAGCACAAACCTGTAAATGAAATTCTGTCTTGTTTAACAAGAAATATTACAAATGTTGGCTTTAGCATTTTCATTGAGGATATTTTATTTAAATATTTCCTTCTTTAGGGGATGAAGGTTATGGAGGAAACTAGGTCAGTTCTACTGAAGTGAAAAAACTGATCCGAATACTAATGCATTATTAAGCTGTCCTTAGGCAGTAGGAAAAAACCAGCATGGGCCTGAGACATTGTTAAAAATAAACTAAGTATAATCACTGCAAAGGTGTAATATTTTAATTTAGGGTGAAATACTTTATAAAGGCTCAAGTTAAAGTGGAATTTTTTCTTATTTCTTTTGTGTGTAAAATAGTGGTGTGCACTCTGCTCAGACAGTACCTGTAGTGGTGTCAGAAAGCTGACCCAAGTTTTGGTCCCTGAGCTCTTGCCATATGATGCTGCGTCTGTCCAAGAAATAACCCAACAGGGGTTACAGGCTGGAGCCAGAATCTCTTTCCTCCCTTATGTGTGAGCAGAAGTACATAGCAGATGTACCTGAAAATGCCACGCTGTCACATCCTCTGCACATATTGGGTGAGTCAACTGAAACATGCCTGGTGTTGCTGTTAGGATGCATAAGACCTGTGTGTCCTCTGTGTGCCCCCTCTTCCCTCCAATGTCAATTCTGTCTGAAGTCATTGCTGACACTCTGAAGTCATTAGGAAGTTGCTTAACACTCTTTTAAGAATAAGGAAAAGTAAGTATAAAGCAAGTAAAAACTACTTATATGAGGAACAAAAAAAATATAATCGGACAATTTAGTTTATTTCCTATCTCTTGCACAATGTTCTATATTCTCTAAGTCAATGCGAACTATGATCTGGCATCTTTGAAACAGTGTTACAAGTGTTGCAGAAACTGTACTCTTTACAACCACTAAACCTTAGCAAAGTACAGTCCTGAAAGTCTCTTTTGCTGTTTCTACTGCAATATACTGGGATAAAAAGAAATACCAACATGTGTGATTAGTTAATTCCAGTAAAACCACTTGTAACTCACAGCTTACAATATAAAACTCTCTTAGACCTTGCTACCAGGTACTTTTGAGTTCAAAAATACGCCAAGCATTAATAAACACTGATTTCTTCCACTTTATCAATAAGTCTGTATACACTGTGAGGCTGACATGTGCAACAGACATATTCCAAACTTTAACAGATTTGTCAAAACCTTGCCAAAATGAGCACCTGGATGAAACATGACATCATCATGCAAGCTCATCTCAAATGTTCCTATCAAGCTGAGAAGGCAGGAAACTACAAAAATATAGATGAAATAGAGTTTTAAAACACTCCTACAATGTATTTTCTTAAGAAAATGGAGATTGAGCAGCATTTCTCAGGAGTATCCTCAATGACATCAGTTAAGTGGCAGCAGAGGGATATTGAGGTTCCATCAAGGCAAAGAAAGAGGTGCAGTGGCTTCCAACAATCTGTCACTTATTAATGTTACTCAGTAATTAACCTTGCTGCTGATTCCTGTCAAGAGGAAGAAGCAGGCTTGAGATGAACTTCAGCAGAGGCTATTCTGTTAATTCTAAAGTGTTTTATGCAATCAAATAGGACACTGCAACAATAAACTAAAATGATAATGTGAGCAAACAAAAAAGATGTTGAGGTGCACCCCATATGTTCCACTGGAGTCACCTTCTATAGCACATACAGCTGTAGCTGTATGCAAAATGAGAACATCACCTGAGCACCACTCAGTTTTAGTAAATATGATACAGCCACCCGGATACACCATACAAGATATGTAATTGCTTTGATTCCGAATATTGCAGGACTCTTGGAACACAAAAGTATTTATTTATCTGTTGTTAAAGGCACAGTTACACAAGCAGAGCATAAGTATGATTAGATACATAGCCATCAGCCAACTCTAAACATTGATCTTTAATCAAAACCAGTGGGAGAAAGCACCCATTAAAGACCAACGACACAATCTGGTTCCAGATTCTGGAGTACTCTATCAGCGTAATCTATGTATTTAGCTCTAGGCAGCTAAAAAACAGGTGACAACAGCAGCTGTTCTAAATCTCCTGCAGTGAAGTCATGAAAGTGGTAGGAACTTAGAAATTGCTCAGAGACTAAATAATGCCTTCCCTCAGACAATGCTTGGGCAGCTTGGTAAATTCATATAATTGCCATTAATGAAGGCCATCTGCTGAGTTACAAGGTAATAATTTACAAAAATTCTCATTCATGCCATCCAGGGCTTGCAAGCAGAGTAATGCCTCTATCAGTTATGGTAAAGTGGCAAAAGAAACTTCATTGTTTTTCAAAATTGGAGTAATTTCAGATTACATTCACCCTAAAAATTACCATATATTTTAACACAGTAGGGTAATTAAAAAAAAAAAGAAAAAAAGTTCTGTACTGCTAATTTGAGCTTTTCTGCTTAACTTCCTCAATGCCTAATCCAGCATGGTGGAAGACAGCTCATCTTTAAAAATCTGGCGTTTTTTTAATTTTTTTATTATCTAATTAACATATGTTACAAATTCTTCTCTCAACTCATCATTATGAGTACAGTACCTGCAACCAGGAGGCAGAAAGCAAAATTCTGTAAAACATGAATACATTGCTACGGTACTGTACCATCATATTTGAGTCAAGCTAAGTAATGCTCTTTCCTGTCTGTGATGGAAGTACTCATTTAGTGGGAACTGGTATCATTATTATATGTGGCTGTTCATCACTGGGACAGTGGAAATGAAAAAGGGATTGAAAGGTACAGTAGAAGATTCTTGCAAATGCTACACAACCCCAGAATTCAGGTAAACTGAATTGGTTTGGTTGACATTATAATCCACTCCAATATCTAAAAAAGCCCAACAAAACTTTACAATTAGCATCCAGAAATACAAATTTTATTGAAAAGTTACAAATAAATCAATACATGAACATGCAAAATACTGAATGAAATTGGTCAATTTGCACAATTCCCTATTTACTACTTCATGAGTCCTACCACTAATCTAATGGTGCAGTAATTCTGAATAAGCTATCAGGAACACTAGAACAAGTTATAACAAGGTATCAGATTAGCCTAAGGAGAACTCTGCTTCCCAGCCAGTCTAATGAGGCATCATGCTAATATAACCATACTGTTTTTGTGACCTGAGGTACAAATCTGAGCTGATAAATCTCCATCGCTTTACTCTTATGTGTTGTCCTATTGCCCTTTTGTTTACTAATTGCCTTATTAGTGAGTCTGGCATATCACTTCTGCTCAGTCTGACCAACAGTTCGGTTTGCACGGGCAAATGTGACAGCAGGGGATCTTTAGATGTCAGGCTTCCTACTGAGCTTTAATCACAGTTCTGTGCTGTGAATTATAGCAGTAAGTCTTCTCAATACATTTTTTTTTCCAAGCTTGCATCTTATAATTTAAAAATTTCAAAAGCTGGACTTGCCCTGTGGAGATGACAGACTGACCAGAATTGTATTTCTCCTCCTGTAACAAATATGCAGCTTCCAGCAAAAATAAAGCATTAACACAGGGCAGAATTTGGACTCTGGGGTTTACTGTGGCGCCAACTGAGAGAATTTGGCCTGGTGCACCTCCATTTTTATAAGGACTCATGAGGCAGAAAACAATGAAATTCTGCTTTCAGAGACTAGGTCTGGGATGTGAAGGAACAGCATTATATTGCAAACTGAACAAACTAATTTTAAGATTCTTGAAACACAATAAAAACAGGTACTTAAATGACTCCTACGTTAAAATCTTAAATTATTAATTGAATAAAAGAATTAATGAGGATTTTTGCCTTAGTCCAGCTAATACCCAGATTGTTACATTCAGTATAGCCCTGTAAAAATGGAGTACACCACCATACTGGGACATCTGAAGTGAATGAATATCTAAGGGCTCCAGCCAGCCTTCTGCTGTCACACATGGCATCACATTATAGTGATAAGCACAGTACTGCCACATTCAGTTTTCACCACCCATCAGCCTTCTTCTGGTCCCTTAATACTTGCAAAGACATATATCAGGGTTAATAATGGAAAGTGTGGGTGGAGAACTTGAGGAAATGACCAGGTAAAAACACACTGCGCATCAGCAGCACTGGGATTCTGGGCGTTCAGATCACTGAGGCATGGACATGAAAATCAGTAATTAAAGGAAATAATTCCAAAATACTGACTAAGCTTATTAAATTATCCTACCCAATATATAATGAAACTTTGATTTTAATACTATACAACGTAAGCAAATATATCTCTAAAGTAACTAGGGAGCATCAGGACCTCCTAAAAATGGGTCACCATTCTGCCTTTACCATTTCTATGCCTGTAAGTCAAGAGGGGACTTTAAATGTCCAGGATGCTCTGTTTCTATTTTACAGCAAACTTAAAAAAAGTTTTAAACTACTGAGGTAGGAACTGAAGTATTTTCGTAGACAACATGCTTTCCCAAAGAATAATTTCATACAAGATGACAAGGTTAGAGTACTTTGTGCTGATCGCTCCCCCTTTGTCAGCAACTGAATCCTACAGAATTGCTTTTCTGTGATGACATGATATTTTGGTAGGAGTCCTAGCAATATAAAATAATGGTTACTTTTGTGTGTCTGGCTGCCACACCACATTTTTATCTGATTAATTTTGGCATTGATTCACCAATGGTATTCCCTAGTCAGATCTTATTTCAAATAATGTCCACAACAGAAAAACTTTAGATTTAACCTTGAAATGGGAAGTTGAGTAGCAAAGGTAAGCTGGGAGAAAAATGAAAAATGAAAGTAACTTTATCAATTAGGTTGTCTGGTTTTATGTTGGATATGAATATAACTTCTCCGTAGTTCAGTTATGCATTCAGTTTCATAGCCCTTCATTTATTCAAGTAATCCCCTGGAAATCAGACAGCTACAACACAGCAACAGCTGTAAATAAATAGCAAAAACATTTAAAAGGGTAAAGGACTTACTGGTATAATGGACAAGATTTGTGCAACTTTTATCAGAAGACAAAGCTATAGAGGGCTAATTAATCTTCATGTAGCTAGGGAGCTTTTAAAGTAATTTTAAAACACAATCAATTTTTTTTTTCCAAACTGACTTTTAGTGTGATCAGACTTTGGTTAACTTGTTTTCTGGTTTAGGGGTATTCAGGTGAAAAGGAAATACTGAGGCCATTATACACTTCAATTATTTCCATTATTTTCAGAGCTAATCCATATTCCTGCCTAGTGCCAGACAGAATATTTCAGTTGGTGGCACTTATATTTAGCTAAGTGAGAACCATTAATCACCATTTCCTAACATAGCATCCTTGAAAAATGCTAAAGTACTTCTATTTAAATTTCATTCACTCAGTCATTTTTAAAGAAATTACTTATATGGAATATTAGTGTAGAAATTTGAAATTTGATTTACTAAATAGATTCCCATAAATACAATTAATTACAGCCATTAGATAGATTCCTACACATTAGATTGGAATGTATGTCATCTAATAACATATCTCATACCTTTAAAGGCTAATGGGTCATAAAAGTAACCTCCTGCTTCTGTAGTTAAAGAATTCCTACTTGTAGAAAGGACAAGTAACATTTAGTTAGTACAGTGCATATTGCATTTCATCTTTGATCCTTTCACCTACACTCAGCCCAAGGCTGAGTGTCTCTGGAACTTATTTTAACAACCAAACTCACTGGACAGTTAAGCTTCCACAATTTCTTAGACTTGAAAGTGAAAATTTTTATTTTCCAAAGTTCTTCCATTATGGTGTTTATAGGACTATGAAAGTCAGCCTTAATACCTTTTACTGGATTTTCTGATGAAAGAAAATAAGGCTCAAATCTTGCATTATAGAATGAACACAGCACACTGCAGATCTGAATATCTGCATATATATAAAAAGCAGACTCTTTCAGAATTTGCATACTAACACAAAGCCTACCTCCTCATTCCATTTTGATTACTCCTACCTACAGTTCACACCTGGTCTGCTTCACTCCCACTTTTCTCATTATTTCCAACTGACTGGCGTACATACTCTTGTAATGTCAACAATTTTTCTCCTCTAGTCTGTGTAGGTGCTAATAATGAAAATTAAAATCTAGTTACTGCACTAAGATAAGAAAAGATAAACAATTGGAGAGAGCATTTGTAGACAAATTTCTGTCTAGCCTTAGCTATCTCAAACACACTCAGAAAAATCTATGCCATTCAATAAACTCCAGTGTACATGAAGGGCATACAAGAAGGGCATCCCCAATTAATGACATGACACAGCTCAGATACCCTTCCAGCCCTGTTGCAGTGATTGGAGATGGCTAACAATGTAACGTGACCAAAATATTTCATGTTTTTATACTTTTTTTTTTTTAATATACAAGCAATTATTTTCTAAGTTTTCCAACAGCTCTTCAACCAGTAGAAAAAAGAGTTATAGTCTAAATATTTGTCAAGGACTTAATGTAACTGAAAAGAGAAGTCACATGTTGAACAACCTTAAGTACTCGCAATGTACATATGTCAACCTCCCACTCTCCCTAAATGAAAACATTTATTATTAGGCCTTTTATATTTGAAGATTTTTTCCTAAAAAATTATTTACATCCATAGCAGTGAACAGTACAAATTCTTTGAGTGTGGAAATTTTGTTCTCTACTAGTGATATATGAGAAGGATAGGTTATATATATACACTTAATAACAAATACAATTTTTGTTTATGAAGTTGGTAGAACTGTTTATTCATCATCACACAATTCTTTGTGTAATAACTAGTTCTAGTCACGTGTAGGTTGTCTTTACACAATACTCTATAAAGTCCTTTTGTCCCCTGAGATGATTTTGTCAAGATCTACTTTCAGTTCACTGAACTGAGAATGCATTTTTCTAAGCCAACTTCCTCATTCTTAAATTTTGTATTTGCTTTTGCTAAAACTGTTTTCCAGAGACTAACATAAATTTCTTAAGATTTCACCAACGATGCTGCAAAGATTCAAAGCTGCCTTTAACAACTGGAGTACCAGGCTCTGCTGGCTGAAGAAATCCCATAAGTTTTCTATGCTCTGTGGTTACTTAAAGAAGCATTTATTTTGGTTAAATGAAAGGACTAGTCAGAATATCAGCTTTTAAGGGTACACAGTGCCATTATTTATTGTCAGGGAACACTATTTATTATTTCTTGTCAGAGAACACTATTTCCCTTAAAAAGCCTTTTAAACTTCAATTTAATTAGGTGGAAGCCTCTCTCTGATTCTCATATTGAAGAATATATTCCATAAAACAAAGAGTGTGTTCCATTTTGCTTATTAAACTAATGTGTGCTCATCTCTTTTTTCCTTCCAGCCACTCAGCAATCCACTCAATCAATCTGCTGCTGTTGCCTAGTTATCAGGAGCTCAATTTTGCTACCATTGAGGGAACATTAGATTCCCCACTGATTTCAGCAATGGAGGATTAGTTACAGGAGAGATAAACTGAAACAGAAGTTCTTACAGATTTTCTGCTAAAAAGATGTTGCCTTCATTAGGGCATTTGGAGCTGCTTCTGTTCAGCAGGCTGAGTCCTTGGTTTAGTAGGTGAAATATCTGATGCAATGTTGTATTAAACCATGTTTTCTTTCTAAGAAACTTCTAACAGAAGTATTTGCCATCTAACTGCTTTAAAGGTACTGCTTTTGTATGTAGAACAGTGGTGCATCTTCTCTAGCTTGACTCGAAGAAAGCAATTACTACTCATCTACTGTTGGGCAGAGCTTAGGAAGGCCCTGACCACAACTGGTAGTGGAATGATCACAGTTCTTAGCAGTGCGACAAGGATTTCTGATATGAGGAGCAAAGCCCACTGGGACCGAACCACTGACTTCCAAGGTAAGATTCCTGTCAGCTCAGCTAACTTCAGCCTTGCCCCTTCTGGCTGTCACTGCATTCTGATTTTATCAGCACTTCTCTATCACACACCTGAGCTCACAGGAGAGGCATTCAAGCTTGCACTGACCCAACTTGGCATGCACCCATAGCCCAACACAGTGCTGTACATGTTACCACAGACCCTCAAACAGCAAGAACAGAATACCAAATTACTAATTAATCACTCTTTCTCCTCAGCAAGGCTAATTGACTCAGCCTTGATGTCCTGCTGACGCAACTGCTCTGCATCTGCTTCTCAGTAACTTTAACATTCTGCGCAGTAGCAGGCAGCTACAGACACATCTCACATCCATCGTCCTTCATACAACACAGCACTGAAAGGCAAATATGCTGTTTTTTACAGGTGAGGAATGTTAGTCCGAGAAATAACTATAAATCTCAAATTCATACCTCTCTGATAGCTGTACAGAACTCACTCTGCAGCACCTTCTTTAGAGACTGTAGCTTGTGTACCGGTACTTCTCCAGATTCCTGAAGTTTCTCCAGTAACTCAATTGCTCTTGCAACATCTGAGCAGGGAAAACAAAAGGGATACAGATCACTATAAGCAGTGACTAATAAATTACTAAAAAGGGTACACTGACAGTAATTTTAAATTTAAAATCAGTTTTACATGCTGTATTAGTCTTGTGCCATACCAGGCTTTGCTAGGCAACAACACTGCTGCTGAGAGATCCAAACCCCCATGCACATACATGTACAACAGACAGAGGTTCAATCTTAGAAGGAAACATTATTTGGAACAAAGGTACAAGTTCAAAGTGGCTAATCTTTTAGTATTAGAACTAAAATATTTCTTACTTTCTGCACAAGAGAAAATGGCATAGGAAAAAAATAGGGTTTACTTTCAGAAAATCTGAAAAAATGAAGCTTGTCTTTATGTAAGCACTCTCAGGATGAAAATATCCAAGAAAAAAAAATCTTTTCTTCTTATAAAAGTAAATATCAACTAATAAAGTTTTCTAGAGACATGTAAAGTCTGTTCTCAAAGAATGGGAAGTCAACCAGAGAAGAATAAATGTAAGGCTCTCTTCTAGGTCTCCAAAGACCTGATCACCTGATCTACTACACAAAACCCATATGACCCATAAAATTAATGGAGAAATACATCAAACAGGATTTTTGCTGGCCTGCCTGTGTATTGTCAAAGGGAAGATCAAAGTGTCTCTGAAGAGCAGTCCAGAGGACTTAAGCCATACTGAATGGCAAGTGGGATTCTAGTCTGGCTGAACAGTACCAGTATCTTGACTCAATTTTTTTCCTCTTTAACACTAGTTCCTAATTTACACAGCTATTACTAAAATACATTAAAAAAAGCCCAAACCAATCCATGAGATGCCCAACAATCCTTTATGGCTGGGGACACAGAGGAAGAAGAAATAGTGGCTGGTCTTATGGAGAGTAGCCTTTAAATTTGCTGGTAGAGTTGAACCTGGCAATGCTACCATCTTGGCTATATGGCCGTTCTCACATCTTCTTGTCTCTTGCATAGCCACCAGAGCCACTACTGGCAGTTACAGCACTCTGCCAAACATAGGTCTGTATCCCAATGAAGAAAAGAATGCATAGTGTTAAACAATAAAACAGTATCTGAGGCATTTTAATTCTGTGTTTTAAGTGCAGACCCCTCTCTTCCCCCACCTCTCCTTTCAACCACACAAATCCAAAATTACTACAATGTCTAGAAGCAACCTTATATAATTGTTCTTTCTGATGACAAAGATTGTACTGTTTGTGGCTGGGAGATTATGCTAATTGAATCAGTTCTTACAATTCTTGGCTTGTAACTGAGCTATACTGAGCTATACTGTCTGATGCAACAAACACATGAGAAATCTTCTGGAAATAGAAAAAGACATGACAGTGGATGAGCTGCAATAGGAAAAAAAATCATAACAATAAATTTGTGTTTATAAGAAAAACATTATCAACTGCATCAATGTTAGAAAAAGAGAAGATGATATCTCAAAAAATTTACAATTTAATTAAAAGAGCAAGCAGCTAGTCTGCATGGTGGTTTCTGCCTTAGTAGATTAACAAACACCTAAACAATTCTCAAGCTTTTTTAGAAGCATCTGCGGAAAGATAGTTCAAATCATGAGAGGAAGCACGGCAGAAAGCATAGTGCTTCTTTCAGGAGGTTGGTTCCACTTAGGGGGCTGTAGCTTGAATGGCAGAGCAGTCTTGGAGCTCATAGGTTTTTCAGATAAAACTAACCAGACTCTGCATTCAACAACTGCACCTGAACTTTTGCCCCAAGTAGTGCTTTAGCTGCTACTGGCTGCTCAGTCCATGTTACCAGATCACAGCTATATCAAGCAAGGTCTCTCTAAAACACTTACTGAAGTGATGATCAATCAGAAAGCTAGAAGGAGATCTGAGATAATAAGACCACGCAAATCAAGAACAAATTAGATTCTAGAGAGAAGAGTATGACTGATAAGAGCTCATATATCAAAGAAAACGGTTTTAAGATTTAAGTAGCAGTAAATACACTTTTAGCAAGAACCTTTCAGTAGAGTACAAAAGAATGACAAAACATTAAGTATCATGGAATCACAGAATCATTAAGATTGGAAACCTAATATGAAAACCTAACAAAATTTTTTATATTCTCAGTAAAAATAATGTTACAATGATTTTTTTAAACAAAGCTATTAAATGTTTTGCATTGGAATTTTTCTTTATCTGCCACACAAGACTTGTAGCTAGTTAAGTATTGAATCCACAGTCCCCAGTTATTACTAGTAATTGGTGCAAATTGATACATCAGACAGCACAAAGCAATTGTATGATTTATTCTGAAGAAACTTCTACAGCCTACCATAATAGATCAGATCAAGCCTCTGTAATTCATGTTATACACAATAGCTATTGACATAATCTAAATCAGGTCTTATCCAGTCCAGTTCAGGTAAGTTTTGAACTGTCTTTACCTCTCACCAGCTAGAGCTGTAAAAGATAATGCCACAGATGGCAGGTTGGCTGCTATTCTGCAGGTATTTTGAAGTGTCATCATTCCAAGAACTGAAAGTTCTTGGAAACAGCCCACATTTCTATAGTCCTGAAATAAACTATATTAAATGAAAAATGTGTACTGATTGGAAGGAAACATAAAAAGCTTTAGGTACATTAATCAATCTAAAAGAGTTAAGTACAGCTCTAAACATTTCCCTAGGGCATAGGTCAGACTCTAGATGGTAATTAATCACTCTTAAAGTGATGAGTGTTACAATACAAATGATAAATTCATCTTCTGGTTGAAAAGTCTAGCATGGGTGTTTACTACATAGCCTCATAGGCGAAACTGGGCAGTAAGTTGTCATTTGTCAATACTAAACTTTTTGACTCAGAAGTGAATGGAGGTAAACAAAAGTAGAATATCCCCACAGTATTCTGATTTTTCACACCTCTAAATTTAACCAGCATGCTAAAATACATGAATGCTGATGCCCAAGTTCTTGCTTTGATTTATTATTCACCTATCCTACCCAGTAACAATAAGCAGTCTTCTTTCTCTTGTCACCACTAGGCCCATAGCTCGCTTGGCAATGACTTGTGGGATATTGCTCACAGAAGACGGAATAGTAGATAAATTACAGAAAGAAAATGAGGTGAATGTTCAGGGCCAATGCTGTTGGTTATGAGCTGATACTTTGTCAGGAACAAAATACAACACTTTGCACAAAACAGACTTTGAGCAAGCTTAAAATGTAAAAATGTGACTGCATAAAATATGACCTCATGAAACAGGCTGTATTTCCTTCTCATTAATAACTTTGAAGGGGATATTTTAGGACAGGTTAAAAAGTGAGATTTAGCAGTGCACAAGAGCTTAAAGGATGCACAGGCTTCTTCTTGATGGTTCTCTCAAGGTGAGCTCCAGCTAAAACTGGAGTAAGTGCTTCCTCAGAGAAGTGATATTACGACTAGCAATGAGTAGCACTTTAAAGTTACATTAAATAAAGCATATAGCAGGGAATCTGTCTCTGTTGAAGTCAATTAGAAGGCACTGTCATATGTCTGACAAATGCTGCTAGGATAATTTTCTTGTCTCCAATCCACCTTTGATTATAAATCTAACTAGTTTTGCTTGTAAATGCTATCACCAAGGATTTGTTCTTAAATACCATTTTCTTACATACTTGTGAAAAGGCCAAATGGATGAAAAGAATGTCTGTGTATTTACATAGAAATATGTTAAAAAATACTGGAACTATGCTAAAATTGGTTAAGTTCTATTTAAATGAAATATCCTTACTTTTTATCTCTGTGTATTTCCTTTGTCCTCTCTTGAAGCAAAGATACTTATTTTTCAAAAGGATTGTTTTGACTACTCTCAAACATTTTCCAAAATATGAACTCCATTATACTAACATGAAACTCATGCTGATGTGGTTATCATAATTTCCCCCATTCATATCCCACAAATTGGTAGGAATTGACTGATGATGTAGGTAGAATCATTCCTTTGTATTCTATGATATGTACATCTTAAAAAGAAACTGAACTTATTTGCTCCCCTTATTAAATTCAGCTCTTAGCGTATTTTAATTTTTTTTTTCTCATACATATGCACAATTCCTCTCTCTCCCATTCTGCTTAACATTCATTCCTCTTTTTTCTTTTCATCATCATGCTTGCCTACAGCCTTCCACGAATTATACTCTTTCAGTGTGGTGGGTCATGTTTATCAGTGGAACACAGAGAAAGCAGGGGGCTGAGGGTGGGTGGAATGTATTTTATCAAGTGCACTCATCAGAAGAAAAGCATGACTCTTAGAAAAAAAAAATCTTCATTTCAAGTGTTCTTTCGGTATTTTCATTTGAATGACGTTCCACTTGCACTGCTAGCAGGACACCAGCAGATTACTACACAAACCTTTGGAGAAACCACTAGGACATAGAAGTAGCAGGATACGGTACTGCTGTGGAACTGTATACATCGTGTCTACATATATATACAGCTGAGTGCAGTTGAAAAGAAAGATCATCTGGCCTTTGTCATTATCTCTTTGTTCTGTTACTTACGGTTTTCACTTGCTGGCTTTTATTCAAGTGAACACTGTAGACTGATCTGTTTTGTTTGGTAGACGTTTAAAAAGCAAATGCTTTTTCTAACACAGCTTTTACAACTTGAAAACAAATTATGAATCCACAGAATGAAACCTGGCTGGTCTGAACTTGGTGCTCTTTCACATTACCACTAAAATGGAGTAGACCAGGCTTCAGCATATCCTGTAAACTGTCAAGGCTGAGGTTTTACTTTGGTAGATTTTGTGCAGAGTTTGTGTTTGTTTCAGTTTAGTCAGGTTGAAAATTATTGGGGAAAATGTAGCAAATTATTTTAGCATGCTAAATGCATCCCATTTAATACCTGTGTGACTATTGAAAAAGAAGGTATATGCATGTCTTATACTGCAGAATTATCTACCAAGATGTATCTATCTAACCTTCCTTTTTTATAATAGTCTAAGAGAGAATTGGTCTGCCATCTTTAAAATAAATATATTATCCTCTGACTTAAGAGAATATTAGGCAGTTAAGCAGTAGCTGCAATGCTATGTAATATCAGTTTGGGTCAAACCAGTAATCACACAAAAACACAGTGTTTCTTTATTCTGGTAAGTATTCCAGAATTAAGTTGTTGGGTTGCCCCCAAAGAAGCCAAAATAAGGTGACCTCTTGTATTATCAAGATATTAAAGGACAGGTTTCTCATCTTCTTGAAGTCTTTCTATGCCTCATTCCTGTTAATTCTGGAGACTGTCACTGCATTAGTATGCTGGTTACTAGAAAAAGTAAATGTGCTGCACAAACACCAGCCTTTGATATCCTCAATGAGGTAAAACATCACTACAAATTGACAGAAGGATACTCGGTAAGTCTCTAAAATATTCACTAGCGTCACCATGGCATTACAGAATAATAATCCTGGAAATTTGCAAGCTCTGTTCTGCTGTGCCTGAAGACCTTTAATCAGGCTAAAGGTGAAGAATTTGCATGACATAACAGGTCCTTATAATTGCCAGTAGTTTTTATTCCTCTAATACTTGCATTCAGGTTTAGTTATTCCTTTAAGCTCATGAGAATACATTCTAGAATTCTTAATGTTATTCTGTCAACTTTTTATCATAATTCCACAGGCCTACACAGGATGCTTTATTATATTTAGCAGTCTTCTCTACACTATCAAATGACAGCAGGTAAGGAATGTTTGGAAAATTAAAATTCAGTGGTGATTAGCAAAGTTCATTCATAATTCAAATCCAAAAGCCCTAGTACATTATATCAAAGTATTTATGTGACTTCATGGTTAAAACACCAGCTTTGGAAAAATTTCAGTGTCTATCTCTGGAAAATGCTCTGTATTACTAGAGTTCTGCTGTCAGCCACTGGTTTATACAACATGGCAAGTCTTGCTTTTACAATACCAGACTGTCCAATATGCTTCCACTCATCTCTCTGGTTCCTCACTATCAGCACAGTGCTCTCCTAAATTCAGGGATCCTTCCATTGACTTAATATATTTATTTAGTCTAATCTGAAGAGTTCAGAAATGCTGAGGCAAAGAGCAGCCTTTTTTCATATTTAAATTGATATGTTTGTCTTGCCCCAAATTTCATGCTAATCAGCAAGCGTAAAGATGTACTTCACCATGGTAAATCACACTCAATATACAGGGAGCAATGAGCTAAACTGTTAGAAAACAGCAAAACTATTTAATACTTCATAATATGTATCTCTAAGGTCTATTCAAATTAATTAAAAAAAACAAGATTAAGCAAGAATAATACTACCAATGCTTTTACACTCTGGTTTAATGCATTGCCACTTTACTGTGGTTAAACAGTACTATGAATGCATAAATAAAAATAACAAAGAACAACCCTACAGAGCTCTCATGACTCATCTTGTGGTGAGGATTTCAGCTGCCACACTTTTGACGTAGACATGGACAGCTCAGCGACTCACCCTCAACTGTTGTTACAGTCAATGAGGAAGAACAGACACTTTGAGGCTACAATTCATATGACCTACTTTACATGAAATTAATCATACTCTGGTGTGCCTTGTCCCTTTGTTGACTATAAAGGAAGACTAGATGATTACCTCAGATGTGAATACCTGCATCCTACATATCAGACACTTACATCAGTAGATATAGATACATCAGTAGATATAGATATCTGTCCAGATATATAAAGACTCATGCAAATTTATCTCCGTGCAGTCCAGGAGACATCATACCTCAGAAGAGTTGCATTTGACAAGTGTCATTACAAGGCAGGCCAATGTGGTTTTGATTTAAAGCTTTTCAAAATGCCTTAACCAATTATTTTACAGATTTATTTTTTCTTAATGTATGAGAAAAAATCAGAAAATCATGAGCTATAATTGAGTATATGTCTGTATGTCTCATTTTGCCTGATGTGAGATGACTGCCCTCAACAACATCAACTGTATATCCCCATAAGTTTCTACATACAGCTCATTTTCTCTGGCTACTCATCAGACCTTGGTTTAGTCTATATGCTTGAGCCACGCACGGATTCTATTGGCTCTAGCTTCTCAGGCACACCGCATGCATCCAAGTTCTCTGCTTCAGTCCATATTTCTGACACAGAGCCTGTGACCCAACTGTTGCACAACCTAGGGCAGTGTTATATACCACAAGTTTTTCCAGCAGCTTTGGCAGCAGCACCTAAACAAGAGAGACCGGTTTGAGATGTCTGAGATGTTTTGCAAAATAACTTAGAGAAAGGACGCAGTTTATTTGCAGGGGGAGCAGTGCCATTTGTGATCAGAGACAGCAAACTGTCTTGAGACCTCTCAATCCAGTATCCTCAACACCAGGAAAGCCATGAAGTGCCCTCTTCAGATACTTCAGTCACTCTGGTTGTTTTGGGCAAACACTAAAATGATGACATTTCAGGCAAACTGATCCTAAATACTCTGCTTAGCTCATTCAAATACAACATTCAAAAGGTTCCCTTAAATGAAAAAATATGCAGTGTTCTCTGAACCTTACAATGTCTACAATGTCTTAAGTAACCTTGCCCTGCTTCTTACTCTACTAAGTTTTGACTGGTGATTTCCGTTCTTATCCTCAGCGAGGGATTTTCACAGCCTTAACCTAGCATGAAGGCCAACTGTGAGCACTGTATTTTCTTCACTTTAGTCTATCTTCTTAGCACATTCATTACTATGCAGAGGTAGAACTAGCCCAGTTTTTCCCTTGAAGCCTTCACATAACTACTGTAAGTCACAGGAGCATCTTTGTCAGCAATTTCAATTGATGTGCTTGTGCATATGTGAGATTGATCTGTAGAGTACCTAGAGCAATTAAGGGTTCAACAGTTACTTAGAGAAAATGTCATGGTACTGTCACATTTCCAGTGCTGATTTTTAAAGAAATAATAATGAATCATAGAACAGTAAAGCAAAAAATTAATGGTAATTCAGGATCATTTCAATAAGATGAGTTTCCCTGGCTTAATTCAATGCCTGAAGTGCAACAACACAATTAGAATTTTCAAAGATGAACATTTAAAATTAACCTTAAATCCTAATAAGTTTTAAACACTGATGTAATTTTTCTTCTTCCAAATTATATTAGTTTCATTGCAATTTCTAGAGCAATTATGATGAGGAGGTGCATAAATACGAGTTTGAAAATTTTTACCAGAAGATTTTGCCATCTGTGAGAAACATAAACTACAGCTACAACAACGCTTTACATTTGACAACACTCACTGCTTTGTATAGAAGACATTGAACATAGCATTGGTGTAAAAACAAGATACCAAATTATCCTTTAAGAGAAAAGATCAAAACATAAAGCTGAAAATGCAAAGAACAGAAGAGCATTAAAAACTATGGTAATTTTCTAATGCAATACTTAACAAAATCTCAGAATTTTTCCCTAAATTAGCAGTAGAGAAGAGGGAAAGGAAGGCAAAATTCCTTTTTTAAAAGATAAAATTTCTTTCCTTTGTATGCAGTTTTAACTTTATGATGTTTCATCATACCTGCTCTTTGTGATCATAATTATGATTTATAGTTAGCCACTCACTGACAAATAGAACAGGTGAGACATGATTTGGATCCTTTCTTTTGACTTGGCACAGTTGGCTATAAATATGGTACAAAAAGACAACAGTTTTTTAAAAGTTTATTTTGTATTCAAATAGGTATGTATTACTTATATAAGAAATATACAAGCATTTATTATTTATTGCTTCTTGCAAGAAGCAGAGAATTCTGTAGTTTTTTGCTTTGTGTTATTTAAATTCTCAATCTTTCTGAAAGCTTTTATTTAAAAAATAGAGATCACATATGGTAAAAGATGTTATTTACCTACATAGGACATGTGAAATGATGTTCTGTCTGATTTCTTGAAACTGTGAAATAACAAAAAATATCCTTTGAAGGAAAGCTGTAACTTGCTGAGAAATTCAGTATGGTGAATACCGCTGGCCTTAATTCATTAAGTTCCTAGAAGTTGAACTACGTGAAAGCAAGGAAACTGCCTGCTGCCTTCTGCAGCGATAAACATCGGGTAAAGTAATGCCTTGATAAATTCACCAGCCTCTCTGTCTCTTCATCACATCACTTGATCTTGTAGGATCAGTTCTGTGTCGGCAGACACCGGTCACCATGCTGGCACGAAGCTCCTTTAAAAACTAAACAAAAGCACTCTGGACACTTAGCTGGAATGGCAAATGTAATCACTTTAGAGGTTCTGATTCCAGATTAAAAGAAAAATAAAGGGTTGAAACATTAATATAACCTGAGGACTTGGACATAACATTTACTTTTGTGTTTTAAACTTCAAATATATAGATTAAAAAAAATCAGTGAAGGAATTGAAAATTTGACTAAGCTAGAAGCAGAAAACAAATTATTACAAGGAATAAGCTAGCTTTAACAAAGAAAAATAGAAGGAAAAACAACACACTTTTCTCTTAGCTAAAATCCATTCTCTTGCTCCCCTGCCTAAGTAAAATCAAGTATTTATATACACTATGTGAGCATCACGAAACAAAACTATTGGCCATATGGGCAACCTCATGCCTTTCCTACACTGCTACTTCCAGTGTGTGTTTTTAGTCTGCATCACAGAGATTTTTGTTGGCAGGGAAGAAGACAGGAAGAGGAGATAAAAAGGACCCAACAGGTGTCTCACAAAGGGAGGTAGGGTTAACTTAGGGATGCTAATTCTCCTTCACAACAGGCACTGTGTGTTGAGCCAAAGCAGCAACTCTCACTTTTTTCCTGCTCATATGTCATTACTAGAGTCTCCTGCTGCCTCCCCACAGTTCTTATCTCTCCAGCTAATCTTAGCCTTAAATCTCTTCATGTGATTACCAGAAAGATGAGAAAGATGGCTGTAGGCTACTGGCAAATGTACATAGTGACAATAAAAATTGTCACTTGAATTCTAGAATCAGAATTTTATCTTCTATTTTTCTACATGGTATGAGAATGTACTGAGACAACAGTGAAAAGACGTAATTTGTGCAAAATAATGGGTGCAACACAATAATTAGATACATGTTTAACACTATTTGTAGGTTTAGGCAATGAGAAGAGAGTTAATATCCTGTCTTAAATTTTAGTGGATTTAACAATACTGCTTTTGCAGACTGAATCTCTCTGGTACTTGGTTACATTCTAGTAATTCTCAGGAAAGGAAAAAGAAACCCTGTTCTTTCAAAGTGTGTAGGTGAAAACCAATAACAGCAAGAAGAAAGTGATATAAATAAAATCCTTTGTTAATAAATTTCTGCAAAACGAGGCAGTACAGATTAGCTGCTGGCAGATTTCAACAACTGACTACTGTTAGTTTTCAACTTTGAAATAAAGATGATCTTTGAAGAAAGCTGTGACTGTTGAATTACTGCAGCAAGTTACAAACAAAGCCTTGGAACAGAAAAGCCGTGTGAAACTGTCACTGTCACCTTTGCAGTTCTGTTGCTTGGTGTCCTACATGTTGAATGATCCCAAGAACTGAAACAGGAGTACTAGAACTCCTCTCAGGTTGCAGCTTGATTTTCCAAGGCATCTACCTAAGGGGGGGGGCACACACTTTCACACAGTTGTACCAGTAGGATGCAAAAGGTGATGTATAGGAACTCCATAGCTGTTACTATCATGTTACAAGACTGTCAGGCTACAGAGGAGATCAGGCATACAACCATCTATTTTTCCAATGACTGCTTCATAGATTTGAAAGCCACCACGCCCTCTCAAGTTTCTCTGGTCTGTCTCCGTGTAACAAAGAACAGCTATATTATCTTTTTGCTACTGTGCTGATTCACAAAAACACAGCTGCCAAGTCTACTGCAAAGTGATGATGATATATCCGTTTCTGAGGGCTAGGACTGCTGCTGATGGCCAGTTATCCACCTAATCTGTTTCAAGTACATTCTTCCCCAATGCTTAACTGATTGTAGAGGAATTGATTCCTTAAGGTCTAGGAGATTTACTTTTTCAGAAGACATGCTTGAAACAGAAAATTAAAGAGTTACTGGATGTGAAGGATTAGTGATTAAACATGGGCTTTTATTGAAAAGAACATTTTATTGAAACGTAACTTTGGTTCAGGAGAAATAAATTAAGAGCCTATTTTCCACAAAACTCTTTCTTCTATAATTATCCCTGTTTGAATGGAAACAAAACCAATGCTTTGATGCTCTGTGTGTTCATGGATACTTCATTGTTCCATCTTTTAAAAAATAAAGAAAAATATTTTTTTCTTATAATTATTAGTAAAGTAGCAGTAGGGCAACAACACGAGAAGCCATGTGCATTTCCTGGTAGCTTAGCTAAATTGCATTTGAGAAATTTTAGGTTTTTTTAACCACTCTCTTTTGGACCCTGGTAAAACAAGCTCTCAAATATGTACATACATCTCCCTCTTTATTTAATATCTCTAAGATCTAAGCTTGTGATTTATACACTCAGGAAATATTGCTATTAAATGTAAATGTGTGTATATGTAAAAAATATCAATCAAATCTTCTCATCTGAATAGAGAATTAACAGTTGAATGTTTCTCATTCAGAGGCTGACTCTTCAGCAAATGTCTCAAAAGAAGATTAAGCTGACTGAGATTAACTTTGAAAATGCCTGGATTTATACATACATGTACAGTTCACAGCACATTAGTAAATATTACTTTTAAAAATGTCAAAAATGCATCATGTAAAACAAATGTTTTGTGAGTCTGCCTTCCATGTGAAGACAGACTCACAAATTTAGAGTTATGTGATTCAAAACACTATCATCTGACTTAACTTGGTCTCCTCTTAAATCCTTCCTTCTCATTATTTGTGCTTCTAACGAGTAACTGGAATTATTAGTTTTACTTAATTCTTATTTCAAATTCTGTTGCATTACCTTCAAGAAGAGTATTTTGTATTCAAATAATACAGGTCAGACAAAACCTTGCACTTATATTTTTTGCACTTGCATGAGGGTCATCTATGTTAAGGAGAAATGGGCATATACACATGTGAACTCAAAGGACAAATAATCCTCTGCAAAAAGCTGATGACTTCACTTGTTACATTTTTCAAAAAACTTTCTTTCTGGTAACATTATCAAAGAAGTCCAACTCAAGCAATAGGATAGAATTAAGAAAACTGTTTATTTACAATTACATAAAAAAATTAGTATGTTTTTCTGAAGTTATGAAAATATCTCTCAGACATCAGTGTGAAACTGAAATATGTATGACCTAGCATAGTGATGCTATTTAGAAAATAAATCCTTCATTTCCAACATTATCTGTAAATAGACAGTATACATTTGCAACATAGAAAACAGTATCCCTCATGCCTTACAATCACTAATACTCTTGAATGGTGAATCCTGCAACTGGGCAGGCTCTTGTCATAGCAGGTGCTCTTAAAGTGGTCAAAAGCAGGACACATACAAGTTCACCGCACTGTTTTCCTCTATGGAGGATAAATTCAGATAGACTAAAATGATTCATTCACTGCTACCATGTCTAAAGAACTTTTCATCAGGGGGAGCAGGAAGAATTCAAGGTCCCTGCACTGCCATCGATTTCAAAGGTGCCTCGCAAATCTGTCCTGACAGCACATCCATCATCTGCATATTCTGACTTCGTATTAGTTACATGTTCCTGAAGGAAACGCAACTGAGAGTTTAGGGCTTTCCCCCTCTACACTTCACAAGGGTGACTTAAAAGTTGCCGTGAGTTTTGTAGATGTTTCCATCTGCCTGCATACAGGCGCAGCTCCCAATTTCCCTATCACCACGCATCATCACTCTGGGCTGAAGGACAAGGCCGTACCTACAAGGGCAAGTCCAACCTGTAAGATGTGCTCCTATGGGTGTCCAGCCACCTCAGGTATACCCCACCTTGCACAGAGCTCCCATGTGCCCCAGCACCTCTTCAGGTGAAGACCCTACAGACACATTTAAGCTGGACATGTGTATTAAATTTTTAACCCAAGTTTTTTAAGACCACTCATGAACATCAGACATGTATTTGCTTCCATGACATGACAGAGGGTATTTGCTTCCACTCCAGCTCTAGAGTTCCAGGTGGCAAGCTGAACTAACCAATGCTTTAACTGCACAGATCCCCATAAAGCATCCCAGACAACACCCACAAACCACTGTCTCGATCCACTTACCTTAATCCATCCTTTCAGAAAAAAAGCATTTTAAAAAACCCAAATAAATTGTAACATATTGAAGTAAAAAAACCACAAACATTTTGGCCTGAAACTAGAATTGTCACTTCTTTTTCTGTCCCTACAAACAATAGATTTTTTTTTCTCGGAAGAATGAATTTGGTTATTTGTATGTCCTCAGTTGGCACATCAAGAAGAGAAATGTTAGACTTGAAGTGTGTGGCACTTGCAGAAGGATTTTTGAATTTTAGCATGCTAGGCTGAAGAGCAAGAGAACACATCCCCATGACAGACAGGCAGTCAGGCAGGGAACAGCACATCACTTAGCACTGCTCCACAGGGCTTCACCCTGTGCAAAAGAGATCTGGCTTTATGCTGCTCCCCTGTCAAGGACTGTATTTCACACTTTATGAATCGGATTTTCTCTTCCTGATGAGTATGTCTTAATTTTTTTCCAGGATAACATACATTATAATAATACATGCACAATCTAATGCAACTTATGTTCAATACAATTTCTGCTTTATACATATATATAGGCACAGATGTGGAAAAAATCCCCAATTATGTAGGCTATGTGGAAGTGGTGAGAAGAAAAATGACACGAAGAGAAGAAGAAAAAGGAAGGAGTACTCCTCTAGCAAGTAACCATGTGTATTAATGGTCAGGTGCCATCTACTACCACATCTGAAGTTTGTCTAAAAGCTAATGGCAATTCCAAGCTCATTGATATTCTTATTTATTGTCACTGAACATGGTGCTTTATAATGGATTTTCAGGAAGTTTTGGGACACCCACTCCACCAGAAAAATATATGCTTGAATTCATAAAAAACAACAGAACTCGGTTATGCATTCCAGCCAAACAGCAAGAAATCTTTCAATTTCCAAGGATGTATTTGAAATCAAGAGAAATTTGTTTGTCAATAGCCAATAGCTATGACCTTGTTATGAAACTTCACAGGGATTAAAGTATCAGCACTGTAAATTCAGCCTATTCAAATTTATTTTTACCCTCAGTCACATAAAAAAGTGAAACCAACAGTGACATGAATAATAACTATATAGGGAAAAACATGGTAGGACACAGATTATTAACAAAAGGCACTTGAAAGTCCCCCTTCACATAAAAAGATATTCCCTTGTTCTTGATCAGGAGGTGGTCTCTGTATAGGCTAATTGTTTATCTTCAAAAACAAGACCGTGCCCTTTTAAAGCTGCCATTTTCACTATCCTATTCAGAGGAACTGGACAGAGATTTTGCAGCAGTTTGAGAAAATACATGGTCAGTTTTCTTTTGAAGAAGATTTTCATCTTGTAAGGAAGAATACAAGCAAAATTTGAATTAAGATAAGGCTTATGAAAAATATATCACATTTAGTCAAATAAAAAAGTTCAGATAGAGAGGAACATCTATAATGCATAGCTAGAAAGATGCCTCCTTCAGTTTACAAGCCTCTATATGACCACTTCTTAAATGTGAGCCAAGGGAAGCACAGAAATCTATTTCCTTCTAACATACTTTCAGGAGGGTAATGGTACTTGTAAAAATGCTTTCATCAGACTGTGCTAGAAGAGCCTAAGTGATCCCACCCACAACAAGCTTGCTTTAATTTCTCGTTGCTTAGAACGTGTACCTGCAGCACACAGGAACTCACAGGATGTCTTCATATAACCATGAGGAGGCTGAACTGGCTGGGGGAGATGACACTGCACTTGGAGAAAAGCAGAACATTGCTGCTGGATCTGTATGCAGCATTTGAGACAATGCAGGCTGGTGAGGTGCCGAGAGTCACCGGACAGCAAAAGAACTGAGGATTAAGAGGAGGAAATTGGGTTTCCAGTGAAAATGGATAAAGATTAAGGGCAACACATAGAGCAATGGAGTTAACTGCACCAGGGCTTTGAGAAGAGCAAGGCAACAGAAGGCAGTGTGTGAGGGAAACCTGAGGCTCTGGAAAATAAAAGGAAAGGCAGCTACTGTTGGTTATGGGGTAGGGTGAATCAATGGCTCTGTGGAAGACAAAGGACATTGAGAGGAGAGGCAAAGGCAGTAAGATGTGATGAGAGGCTTGCCAATACAAACAAACACTGTTGGAAAATGCCAACTAAGTGCAACCAGAGCCATCTGTCAGTGTCAACAAAGCTCTTATTGAAAACATACCTGTCAAAGAAGTGTAAAGTAACTGCATAGGTGTTTTTAAACATTTATCTTTTGGACTGAAGTGACCATTTTGGGTTTTTTAATAGAGGTAAATTAAGCTGGGAATGTACCTAAAAATCCATAGCCTTGAACGTAAAATAAAAAGAAAAAAAAATCCCAAGTTTGCTTTTTTTTGGCTTGACATTTCATTGAAGACATTACTGTAACTTTGTCTTAACCTGAAACAAAGTATAGCTCTCTACATCTTGACGGTTTAAGCTTTGAACCTGCCTGGAAAATTCCACCAGTTAGCTCTGATGGACACCAGTGATTACTGATGGGATGCTATTGATTCAGGGTGTAAGATATTTGCAATAAAGATAGGAAGGGAGCACTTTCTCAGAGAGAAGACTCACTGGGCTGTTGGAAGATACCCAGCAGGCACCTGCCTCTCTCAAAGCTTCCAAATGCCGGGGCCACCTTCCCCTAAGTGGTACCACTCCTTGCTACAGTGCCTTAGGTTTACTTTCTGAAGCAGTTGCTGATTTCTTCCCCTCCTCCCAACAGAGGACCACACAAAGGTCAGGCAAAAGCCTTAGAGATTAAATTGCAAGTGATTAAAATTTCCATTATTTTGTGAACTTGTTCTACATATTAAAGAGCCCTAATGGAACTTGCACACATTTGTGCAGGTAGAAAGGCACACAATGATAGGAATTAAGGAAATTAATTCCTGTGCTTTGGACTGAAGTAATCTTCCAGAATATAATTGGCTTTCAATCATTCACACACACCATGCCCTTCACCTTTAAATGGTAATTCATTTTACCATACAGGTTTTGAATGCCTTTTACATAAGGCTTTAAGAAAGCTCCCATCTAAGTATTAGAATACAGTCAATATATTTTGTCCATGTCAGAGCGTAATTCAGATTTCTAATAAATATATATCCTTATGATGTTTTACCATGTCAGTGACCCATAACAAGGAGGAATGCAAAACACTTCCTGGACAGAGATCAAGCAGCAATTCCCCCAGAAACACAAAGCTAACAATACCTCCTCTTCTGAAACGCTCCCTATTTTCTTGCTGTGCTGAGCTCCCTGTGGGACATAGTGAAATGGATATGAAGGTACAAGATTTTCCAGGGCTATGCCTAGACCACAGCAGAAAAGTTCAAGGCATAGTGACAGTAAACATGGCTCATCTGCTTTAACCAAAACAACAGGAATCTAGAAAATCTCACTATGTAGAACTTTCCCTCTCCCATGACTGTGAAAGAAAGACTACAGAGGAAATATTTGGAAGCATTGGCTTAGTCTAGTTTGCTTCTGGAGTTACTTCAGTCCATCCTCTACAGTTGATGCAGCAGCATGTTACCAGTGATGAAGTGCATCCCTCTGACAAAATGGCCTTCTGCAGGCCAGGTGTGCTGTTTAAATCTATTTCCTCTTGCCTGTGTTCTTGTTTTGCACATCACATCCTAAAATTCTGTGATGTTTTATCTCACTCGCACTAATACCAGCCATGGCAGACAACCAGGGAGACTGCAACATTGACACGCCTGCCAAGTGGTTAGGCATATTCTGGACACAGACAACAGATGCTTATATTTAAATTAGGACCAATTTGCATTTTTTGTATTACATTATTTTTAAAGCATAGTTTTACAAAAAAGGGATGTAGAATTCTGAAATAGTAATATTTCCTTTGAAAAGTCAGGTTTGCTAATGGATTGCCATCTGTTCAACCCTTTGCCAGAAAGTAGATTTGTCCTGCTTACTGAAAACAGTATTAGGGTGAAACTGTAGATTACACAGTGGATTTCTGAGCAGTTTAATTTAAAGTGCAGGCTAACACTTTGCTATTTCAGTAAAAATAACTTTAGCTTCTCCCTTTCTACTAAAGCCAGAATCTAAGCCCAGCAAACTGTATTTGGAGTACTTCATGGGCTGTTTCGCTCTCATTTGTGTTCTAGAAAAGGTGCCTACCTCTCCTCTACAATTTTCAAACTGAGTTTCTGTTTCATTTGCATAGGATTCACAGGAAAAACAAAATCTACATCTTACTTCAACAACCCATCTTAATCCTTTGGAAAAAAAAACCAACAAACATTTAAAACACTAAGGCGCTGGCCTCAATTATACTTTCAAGAGTACAAGATTTATAGGGACTGGGAGCCTCTTGGAGCCTCTGCATGCAGGTGAGGAAAAAGGACACCTCGGCAATTCAGAATGCCGTACTGGGAGCTGATGGACCTCTACCCGATGGAGCGATAGGAGCAAAGATGCTCTCTCTAGTAACCCACAGAAATCTACTGAGGTTTCTGGTGCACCGCGTTACGGAAACAACCGCACTGCAAGGGAGAGAGGTTCAATTTTTACAGCCTGGGGGCAAAAGTTGAATACTAAACTTCAAGATTTCAGCACCCTCTCACGCTACAAGGTTACCGACACAGTCTCGAGGCTACCCAAACATCAACGCTTCCCCAGCCGGACCGAGTAGCTGTCTACGGGAATACGCAGAACCGTTCTTTTGCATGCGAATGGACAAGTTGCAGTCACGAATCCCCTCCCCGCACACCTCCGCGCAAGCACCCAAAAGCCGCATTTTGCCGGCAAACGACGCTCTCGTCGGGAGGTTCGGGTTCCCGACTCGCTGCCGGCACGGCGCTGCCCCGCCACCGAGCATCCCCTGCCCAGACACCTGCGGGGGTGTCGACGCGGGGCCTCGGCGCCGAGCCGCGGCGGGGTCGGCCACGGGGGAGCCCCGCAGGGAGGGGACGGCGGAGCGGCACCGAGGAGCGCCTCCGGAGCGGAGCGCTCACCGCCGAGCCGCGTCCTGCGCTTGCGGCACCGCGGCGCTGCCGGCCGTGGGGTACCTGCCCCATCCCGGCCCCTGCCCGCACAAAGTTTTATCTCCTCCATTTCAGACCTTCTCCCGCCGCCCACCGGAGCCCCGCGGGGAGGCGCGTCCCTGCTGTCCGCTGCTACAGCCGGTCCCGGGCACTGCGGGGTCGGAGCGCTGCCGCGGCAGCGCCCGCCGCGCTGGAGCTGCGGGGGCAGAGCCGGCGCTTGCCGCGGTGGCCCCCGAGCAGGGCGGCCGGGGAGGCGCGGCCGGGGAACGGCGGCAGCCGCGCTTACCTCTGTCCAGCGTGAGCGGCTGGACCGCTGTCAGTGTCGCCATGTCTGCGGCGGGGCTGGAGCCCGAGTGACGCGCGGCTCCGGCACCGGCGTGGAGTGCGGGGAAGGGCGGGGAGGAGGCTGGCAGGGAGAGGGGGCGGAGGAGGAGGGTGGCTCCGTGGGAGGAGGAGGCGAGCGGGGCGGAGAAGGTGCCCAAGGGTGGGCGGCTCATCGCACACGGGCCGCCGCGATGCTGCGGGCGCAGAGCGGCCCGGCGCGGCCCGGCGCGGGCTGCCGGCATCGCTGCGCTGCAGGAGCTGGGCCCGGAGAGCGGCCCCCGCCTCACCGCGCTCGCCTGGGGACAGAGAGCGAGGACCGCGGAGATCGCCGCAGCCCGGGCTGTGCTCGGGGGGCGGTTCGCTGCCGGTCCCGCCGCCCCGGGGATGCCGCACTGCCGGCGGAGGAAGAGAGAGGGGCGAGGGCGGGAGCTCCGCAGCGCCGCGGGGCGGGGAGGACCGGCGGGGCTGGATCCGGCGGGCCCGGCCTCGCCTGGCCGGGGGCGGTGGGCCGGGCCGGGCCTGGGCAGCGGTACGGGGAGCGGTGTGCCTGGCTGAGGCCCTGCTCCGAAGGCTGCCTGCGAGGAAGGGAAATCCACACGCAGAGCCGGGAGAGGCGGTTCCTGGCATTGTGCTGGGCCTTGGATTACGGGACATAGGATGTAGCCATCCTTTGGATGGACCAAGGCGTCTGCCTCACCAGCCCAGCCATCACCACTTTTCTAAGTGCTGTGTGCGGCCGGCCGTCCTTGAGAAACCCAGCACATGCACCAGCTCCACCGCGAGGGGCTGGTCACAGACTCGTGGTGGCCACCTCTTGTAGGTCAGCTGCTGCTTGAGTGAACATAGAGGCCTCTGGTAAAGACCATCCATCAAGGTGGAATTTCACTGGAGTTCTGCTTTTGTCGGCAGCTTTCTGATTTTTCTACCCTTACCGTCCACAAGAAGAGAAAGGAAGGTGGTCAGCTGCCATCCAAGAAGTGACAGTGTGGCAGAGTTCGGCTGAGTTTCTGCTGCCTTCTCTTTGGTGGACGATGGTGTAGAAGAATAAATGATTGGGTGAAGAATGGTGTCCTATTTAACTTTCCCTTTGTAGCACCTATGCACCTCAGGCTCATTTGGGATGCTGGGATAAAGGGCAAGGTAGCATTTTTCTCCTCATCCACTTTTTGTCTGTACCACAGACGACTTGAAAGTACGGCAGTTCAAGATTACACATGAATAAAAGTTTTCAGCTGCAAGGATATTTAAGCACTAGTATAGAGAATTAGGGAAGCTGTGGAAAAAGTGCCATTAAAAGTTTTTCAGAGCAGATTAAAAATTCATTTTGCCATTTTAAAATTAGAAGAGTTTAAATAATGTGTATATGAGCCACCCACTTCTGATAAACTGAATTCAGCACAAATTCACCTAATTAAATATAAACATTTGCATATTTGGTTATCTTGGCAAGAAAACGTTTCAATTAGCTAAAATATCAAAAGTTGAGAAATAGTTCCTGACAAACAGTTTTTAAAATCAAAATTAACATCAGGATTGTTATTATGCAAATTTTATATACTCGTGTAGCAGCTGGGTTGACATAAAGTGTAATAACTCCTCTTAAGTCATCACGTTACTGTATATTAGATTCATAGTCCCAAATGGAGAAGAAATAAGCATTTGGAGCTATAACAACCTAACGTGACAACATCCATGCAATTATGACATTTTAAAAAACTTTATTAAAGATGTGGAAGTGTGTTCAAATAAAATTAAGAGCAAGATGCCAAGTAAATTAGCACGCCAAGTTGCTTTCCATATAGGAATTCATAACCCTCCGACCAGCTTTCTTACTACCTTGCAAACAGACATTTTGAAGCAAAATGCTCTTATAACAATAACTTCTCTACTAATAAATTTGTAGTATTAATGCCAGGAGCAGGGTGCCTGTGCAAACCAATAAGGTCCTTCTGGGTTTATCTTTTCTCTACTGCTGGTCAGATTTTGTGTGCTTGAAAGACTAATTGGCACTTGGATAAGAGACTTGAATAGAACTTTGACAAGCACACAAAGAAGGTGAAAAGCAGCATCTGCTGAAATTAAACTTTTTCTAATCAGCACAGCTGCACAGTTAGTTCCCAAGAATGTTAAAGACCGAGATGAGGAACACTTTAAGCAGCTCAACTTTTGCAGAAAATTGCAGAAGTTGTACAGCTGAAATTAGGAACTGGAGAAAGGAGGTGGAATGAAGCAGTAGCTTTTGCTTTGCTAACTCCCAGGAGCAGTGGAGGACATTAACAGCAAAAGTGACCAGTCAAAAAAATGAGTATCAGCCAGCCTGCTGTCTTAGAAGGTGTATCTTTTTGGACAGAAACAACTGGTCTGACTCTCAGTCTTCTTGTTGTTTCCTTAGGCTGTATTGGAGATTTTAATTCATTAGCACATGCTGTTTACTGAACCAATGAAATTAGACTGAATTAACAGATTTTATATCTGCTACATGGACTATAAACTAACACTTCTCTACCAGATAGTCAGTGGTCAGGTGCTGGTAAACAAGGCTATTGCTAATAAGGTGCCTGTAGACTTTTTGTGGCTAAATTTTTAAAGTAAATTTAGCAATTTTTTTCCAAATACCTAAAATGTGGTTATAAAGGCTTCCATGGCTATGCTTTTAGATAATACAGATTTTATTATATAAAATAAAAAAATTACCCGAAAGTGGGTAAACTGTGAGAGATGGTGTCCAGAGAGGCTGAGAAAGGACCTGGGCAGCCTGTTCTTGCTGTGACACTAGCCTGGCTTTGAGCAAGAAATCAGACTTGGATATTTTTCAGATCCTTTTCAACATAAATTATTCTCTGGATCTGTAATAAGGTCTCTAAATCACTGGATTCAATTGTTAGATTTTTAAAAAATAATGCGTTTTAATGCTGCTGCAAGCAAGCAATGAAGAACACAATGGTTACTTCAGGTCTGGAGATTGTTTTTGGTAGGGAGGTTCTTATGTAGCCCATTCAGTGTAAGTTCTTTTTGGGATGTTTCCAGAAGGACAATGCAATCCTTGAATATATAAATGATGAATGGCAAACACAAATAGGGAAATTTCTTCTGTATGTAGCATCCATAAAGCAACTGGCTGGAATACTGTGTCCAGATGTGATGTTTGCCTTTCAAGACAGAAAATCAGTTTTCACATGAGGTTGAAGGATCTTAAACAAAGTTTATCAAAGAAGTGAGATAAGAAGGAAATGAATCATGGTATGTAGGAAGAGGCATAATATTGGAGGGATTTAAAGTCTTTAAATTTATAGTCTTATGACATAAGGTAGATCCTGTGACTGGAAGTTTAACAAACACAACCTTGAGTAAGATGTGCTAGTCTAGCTATTAGGGTACTATAGGGATCAATTACTTGTGATTGTTTGAAATCTTACCAAAAATCAGAGGTCATTATAAATGGCTTGGTTTGATCTAACTTCTAAAGAAAATACGATGGCGGCGGTATTCAGGAGGTTAGATGAGATAATGAGTATGATCTCTTAGTCTGATGGCTTTTATGACCCTTTGTCTTCCCTCAAGAAATGGGGCTGCATGGGCCAGAAAATTATTACTATGCAGCACAGTGCAATGCAAAGTGGAAAAACCCAGCACCACTCTGACTGCACTCATTGGCTGCCAGAGTAGCACATATAAGCTTTGCATGGGATACTTCATAGAATCAGGCAATGATTTTGTGTTGTAAAGGACCTTAAAAACTAATCTAGTTTCCACCCTTGCCCGCCACCATGGTGAGGGTCATCTTCTAGTAGAACAGGTTTCTTAAAGCCCCATCCACTCTAGTCTTGAACACTTCCTGGAATGGAGCATCCACGTTTCTGGGCAACTTTTTTCCAGTATCTTAAGTATCCACATAGTGAAGAAATTTTTCCTAATATCTCATCGAAACCTTCGCTCTTCCAGTTAGTGCCTTGCACTTCAGCACAACTGAAAGCAAAGATTGCAGGGCTGTTGTAATGTGTTGTGAATGCTCAGAAGACACAGAATTTTTGTCATCGTTCAGATTTGCTTTTTGAGTAGCATTTTGCATCTAAAGGGGAAATAAACCTTCAATTAAAAAAAAAAAAAAAAAAAATCCACAGGTTATTTTCCATGCAGTTTCCATGGCAGGACTTGCTATTTGAGAAATTCGATGGTTTAACAGCAGCTTATTTATTGGGCAAAGAGCTGCACTGGTTACTCATAAGAAATGTGGTTTAGTGCTTTCTGAGAACTATATGCGTTTCTCACAAGTACAGTTCATTTTGTCCCAGGAGAGCCATGTCATCTCAAATAGTATTTCAGGTGAGCTGGATGCACAGCTACCATGGATGCACAGCTGTGTTTAGTTCAGTATTTTTCCACTGTACTAGCCTGTACCACAGAAGTGCACTTCCCTACAGGACTCATTTTACATTTTAATATTGTGTAATGGATTACTTTCTGTAGATTGTGCAATTACTGTTTTTTTCCCAAACACTGAAATCAAGTTGGGCTTTTTTTTCTTTCCAGTTTTGCTAAAGATTTAATTGAAGTTGACAACAGGGAGAACAGGGTCAAGCTTTGCCAAAATTCTCCTTGAGGTACATTGAAATTCAGGTGGAGGGTCTGCTCTCTCTGGTGAGTTTCCACCTGTAATCTGTAGAATCCTGTAAGTGGATGTAGCCTCTTAAAAAAAAAAAAAACCACTGCAAAACCTAGGAAAAGCAAACCTGTTGCTGGTAGGCCTACGTTTGCTGTTGGGAAAAGTGGGTTGTGCCTTGGTGGGCACGGTGCCCCCTTCCCTTTAGGCAGGGAAGCAGTTTAAAAGTAGTTATAAATCAGACCTTCAATCTGTTATTACTTTTGGATACACATGGAATCTGAAACCTGAATCCCTTTTTTACTTTGACTTCACTTATTTTGTCTGTTTTAAGAATGAGGTTATCACCTTGTCAGTACTGAGGACCTTTGAGAAAAGTGAAAATTATCCTTTGTGCGACCAGAGACATCTTCAGTTAGTTAGTTTAATACCAGTAAAATCTTCACCTGCAGGCACTCTACCTATTGTTGAAACATGCCCATAATGAATGAATTCACATAGGGTTTTTACTTATGTGAACCACTGAACAAAAGTATTGATTTGCTCTCCTCAGAAACCAGCATAATGAATTATCCACCTATGCTCTTTGTCCAGTCTATTAATATACATTCAAATAGAATTTTTGGATCAATGTGATTTCTTAACAAGAAACTTTTGAATGGGAAAGTCTACAAATAAGTAGACTTCTCCAAAGAAATGTGTTTGCTGATTGTGCTTCACTGTGTTTTTCACTGTTTTCCTCAAAGCCTCCCTATATATGGAATGAAAGAGACAGAATATGTGTTGTAAAATAGATAGTTACCTTTAAAAAAATGTAAAATTGAAGAACATGTAATTTTTAAAAAAGTTTTAGAGTTATTAGTGATGAACTAATAGTGATAGTTACCAGAAGGACCATAGTCAACTACGGAGACTTAAGAAAAAAAAGTAAGTGCAAGGACAAACCACACTTGCATAAAATTGCCACAACTAATTAATTCTGGAGCATGAACAGTGCAATAGATAACATTATGTATCATAGATATTATCTATCATATATCATATCTGTCTTGTATTTCCTGAAACTTAGTCCTGTGTTAATTTTCATGGAAAATCAGTGACATTGTGATATGCATATCAAAATGGGTGGAACCTTGATTGCAAGGAGTTATTGTAATTAACACTGATTTTAGTATACTCTGTAAGCACCTTTTTCACATCATAAAAATTAAAATATGATTAAGAAGCTCTTTTGCGATCTAGAGTGCATTTTCACATTTTAATTGGGAAGTGTAAGAAAGCAAGCTTCTTCTAAAGATTATGTGTATAAAGCCCTATGAGTCAGGAGAGGTTTTGACTGGATATCAGGAAAAAAGATTTTCACCCAGAGAATGGTCGGGCACTGGAACAGGCTCCCCAGGGCAACGAACACAGCATCAAGCCTGACAGAGTTCAAGAAGTGTTTGAACAATGCTCTGAGGTACACATGTGACTCTTGGGGTGTCCTATGCAGGGCCAGAGTTGGACTTGATGGTCCTGAGGGATCCCTTCCAACTCAGCTTATTCTATGATTCTACTTAAGCACATCTGGGTACCAGGATGTCAGGGTGACTGATTATTCCTGTTGAGAATATAACTTTTTCTTCAGAAGGAAGGAATAACAAAGGTGAAATATGGTTAAGTTTCCTTGGTCTGAGAAGTAGTTTGAGGGAGACATCTCCACACCTCCAGTCAGCATCACTTCAGAGTTGATCTGAGTGACACTGTGATCTCCTTGCTCACTGCAATGCAGTCATGCTCACTTGCCAAGTTACTCTATTTCCTTCATCTGCATCCCAGAGGCATAAACAGCTCCAGGACCTGTGTAGGTTTTAGATGCATACAGATGCTGATAAGACTATGTGTAGTCCCAGTAAACTTGTTTGACTAGAGGCAGTTTAAAATCTTTGTTCCTGAGCTGGAGAGTCTGCAAGACTAGTCTGGCAAACATCTGGGTGTACTCTTTGCTGTCATTGAAGTTAATTAATGTGAGAACATGTGCCTGAGTCAGTTCAGAATCTAATTAAATGACATATACAATATTTTCTTCCTGGAAGGCCTTCAGGAAAGTATGTACAAATTTAAGGTTCTTGACTAATTTTTTTGAGATCTAACTTTTAATAGTCAGAACACTTCCTCTTGGCAGTTTACTACAGTCTTGAAGAGGGATTTTTCAGAAGGGCATGTCGTGATAGGACAAGGGAGAATGGTTTCAGCCTGAAAGGGGGCAAGTTTAGAGTAGATATAAGGAAGAATTTCTTTACTGTGAAGGTGGTGAGCCACTGACACCAGTTCCCCAGAAAAGCTGTGGCTACCCCATCCCTCCGAGTGTTCAAGGCCAAGCTGGATGGGAGGTATCTCTGCCCATGCCAGAGGGGTGTGTGGGGTGGAACCAGATGAGATAAAGTTCCCTTCCAACCCATATCATTCCATAATTCTATGATTCTATACTAACTAACAATATTATCCAACACATGTTGTTGTTCATCTGCTCATAGCCGTCAGATGACATCATTCTGGTAAATTTGCTCTTCATTCACATTCAAAGCCATCAACTTTGCTTTCAAGTTGACCCATGTTCTTTTCCAGGCCAGAGACTAAATTCTCAATTTTTTTTCACTGTAATGACTGCAGAACTGTCAAACATTTATATCTAGCTTTTTAAAGAAAAACTATTTGAAGAAATAGACAATAATGTTGGGATTAACACCAGGTCATAGGGGTCTTCTGCCCTGGTTTCTCCATAGTCACTGATTATGAACAAGGTTCATCTTAGCAGCACTTTTGTCACATCAACATCTGTCATCAAACAATAAACCTCCACTTTTTCTCCAGGTCTGTTTTAGTGCCTTCCGTGATTGTCTATAGAGTATCTCACCTAGGCAGCGCTGCAATGAGCCTGTAAGTGCTTCATACTGAAGCTCTGTTTTATGGTCCCATCCCTCTGCACTGGTACAAAAAAACCACCTTTTGTCGCATGGCTTTGCCTAGCCAAGAAAATTCCCTTCAAGGACAGATAGTTAATTGTGCTTGACAGGCAGCCCTTGGAGGCAGTGGCTCTGAGCATAGTGACTGCTGGGTAGTTGCCCGTTTGCTCCTGGTAATTGATGTGAGGGTGTGGACGCAGCGACCAACTCAGGTTTTTACCTTGTGATCTGTTCCCTGCAGAGGCACAGTAATGTATGAGTATCCCCAGCCAAGGCCGTCTGCTTTACCAGAGAGTGAGGTGATAGGGTGAGGGGGATAAATCATCAGAGAAAAACCATGTCCTGGCTTGATTCTACTCAGCTTTTTTTTTTGAGAGTCCAGCTTTGTCCTTTCATTTCAGTAATACCTTTTTGTTTTGTTTTGTTTTTTGCTTTGTTTTTGTTTGTTTGTTTGTTTTAGTTTGGGTGGGTTTTTTTTTTTTTTTTTAACAATGCCTACCTGTACCCTGGCCAGTATATGCACTTCATGTACTGAATTGCCCTAGATGCATTGAGGATCTGCACTAAGGGGTTGATTGCATATTATATTATGCTATGGTAATAAACTTAGCTAAAAAATCAGTGAGGATACAGCGCTGATTTTATGGTAGGGGAATGGATCCTCACAGTCCTCAATGGAATTAATCTGAGGAAAGGCAGAAGTACTACTGGTCTTTATTGTCACCTTTCTTTACAGGGAAAATTTCATACACTGAGAACAAGCCTTTCAAATCCTGCTCTTGTCCACACTTTCCTGCAGTTACACCTGCATTTCACTTATCTTCACCAGTGCAATACATTTAGTTTTCCTATCCAGGATCCTCCCCACTAGATATACCCACTGAATTTTCTGGTAACTGCCAGTGATTACTGGAGGTGCACTATTGAAATCATGTCAGGATAAGGTCCCATATACAATGACATGCAGCTGCAAGAATCCTGGACCAGTCTAATACTATTATTAATAGTATTAATGCTAAGGCCTATCACTACAGTTCCTCCTATTGTCTTGATAGCTGCTCTTCTTATCACTTGATATCTTATGTGCTAGGAGAATCAGAAGGACTTGATAATTCTGAGTGATGAGAATAAGTTTGAGTCCAGCAACTTTACCTCATGTCTCCAGACATGAGTTTGGCTGTGCCAGCTAGAGAATGTCCGCTGATTTTCCCCGCTGCTCTGAGTTACTAATCAGGATGGAACATGAGACCTGTACAATGTCTGTCATTATAAAGACTGAAGTAAATTAGCTTTGCTGAAGCCAAGAAGTCTCCATAAGGTTGGACATTTCTGTGTCACATTCCCCAGTGCATGAAACTTGTGTGGGCAGTCAAGCTTTGACTTGATTATGTATCACTAAGAAAATGTCAGTGGATTTCAGATGGGGACAACTGAGTATTGGAACACCAAACACTCAGAAGCTCAGCAAGGACAATAGCCAGAGAAGGGCACTGATACCAGCAGACTGTGGTATAGGAATTTGCTTGACTTGTCATTTTTTCTTTTGCTTTCTTCCTGCAAAAGGTCTCAATGTTGCAGTTAACTAATTAATTTTCCTTCTGAAATGAAACTAAACAGACTATTTTGAACTTGAGTTCTCCAGCAGCAAGAAGGGAAACTCTTTATCTCATAGATGGGCCAGTAGAGGGTCTTAAAAACCATTTTCTTTTTTCCCCTCATGTGGATACCTGTGGATTCTTAGTATCCATACAAAAGAAAATCTGGGTCTGATTTCCTAGGATGTGAAGGATTTCAAAACTGTGTTTATGTAAAACTACAGAACTTGCCTGTATTCCAGGATATTTCCAAGAGAACAGGACTATCATGAACAACTGTTATTATTTAAGAAGTGCAGGGGATTTCAGGATCTTGATTCACATTGTTCTTCTGGTTTAGGGTTAGAAATATAAAGTACAGTGCTGAAAAGATCTCCCCCTATATATTTAGTCCTTGCAACACCATCCCCCATCAATTATGTGTGCTTTACAATTTCATTCTGTGTAGATGTTGGAGGAGAAACTTTTCCCCAAACACGGCTCATCTTCCAAACCAACGATGTAGAAGCAGAGCTGGCTTTAAGTTCAGCCAACTTGGGCAATAAAGTAAAGGAAGGAGAACATAACGTGTGTATAAACTCCATGGTCGTGCTGAAGGTGAGCCTCCTTGTGGGGGACAATGCCATGCAATGAGACACAGCAGCCCTGACAGGCCTCTGACACCTGCTATCTGTGCTGTATGGCAAAGTGCTGTCTGCTGGCAGGGTAGATCCTTCAGTATTTGCTTTGCTGGAAAGCTTACTGAAACTTCCTTGGGTACAGGGTTTGGGTTTCCAATCCCTGTCTTGCATTTGATTGATCTGGCCAGGCCTCAATATGAAGATTAGTGCCATTTCTTCCATTTACATGCAAGCAAACAAGTCAGGTGAAGACCAGGCAATTTTTCAGGAGAAGACAGCATGCTCTTGTTTCCTGATGGAGCAATTTCATATGTCCACTCTGATTTGACTGATAGAGCAAGATTAGTCAAGGGAGAATGATAAAGCTGGTCAAGACCCCAGGATGCAGATGGCTCAGCCAACAAAATCCCATATAAACAGCATCCACATTTATGGTTGGGCTCAATAATCTTAAAGGTCTTTTTCAACCTGAATGATTCTTGACCCTCTGTGATGGTCTCTCCAGAGACCCATGTGAAATTTTGATTCCTTCCCTCTAGTTTCTTTCATGGTCATGCTATTATTCTTTGCTTCCTGCACTTCAGTTAAAATACCATGTTTTATACACCTAGAGGACCCACTGCTTCTGTACTTAATGCCTATGTTGGTATTTCTGATACAAGGTAAAGGTTGTTTACATCCATAAATCTACTACCACATATTTAGTTGAGTATTTAAGTGAATTTTGTGCTGTGACTGGCCTGCTAAGGGACTTTCTTAATATTAAGTGAAGAAAATGCTTTTAAACTGTGTTTCTATGGAATTCAACCCCTGAGAAATTAAGTCTAAAACTACTTTCAGTGATACATTGAATTGAATCTTCATGTACAACAAATTAATTGCAGTGAGCCATGAAGGATGTTTTAGGATCCAGTGCTGCCAGATACTGAGCCGTGCTAATTCTCTGGAAAGTTGAGTAGGGAAATGCCTCTGTGGAGAACGACTGGGCTTTTGAACTTTCATTATTCGAAGCTACTTCTCCTGCTCCCACATAAAAATACAAATTGCATGGAGTGCAGCAAAAGAAAATACAACAGCCTTTATTTTCCTGGCTTGGTAAACAAAACAACATTGTGGACAAGTGAAGAGGAACAGTTAGCCTTTATGCTGAGCATTGCAAGAGCTATTTGAGACATAATTTATCAATTGCATTAATTAATTTTCAGGGTTAATGTTATTATTCATGGATTAGATTATCATCCACAATGACAGAAGAACTAAAGAAATCCAAAAGACTAGGCAAAACAAAGATGTGTTTTACCCATCATTGGGTTGATAAATATTTCAGTACAGAAATGGTCAATACTCTAGGGCAAAGCAAAACTGCAAGTGTTGAGAATTTCATGGATAAAGCTTCCATCACCAGCTGTTAGGCATTTTAAAGGCATTACTTCATTTTCCACTAACCACAAAACAAATTGTGGCTGGCACAGGAAAGCTTTCTAGCTTTGCATCACTGAGAATTCAAAAAAGAGAAAAATGATTGTTTTCTTCAGATCGAAATAAATGTTGTGGAGTGTGTTTAGGGCAAGCTTCAATTATCAAAAAAACTGGAATTTAAATATTTCTACCAGTGCAATACCAGGAAACTTCAGGCATTAAATGATATAAAGTAGGGGTTTGGTTTCATTCATATCAAACATCATAAACAAAGATGAGCACATTCCAGATTTTAGATGTAGTGATTTAAAAGAGAAAGTGTTCCCACATCCATTTTTATGAAGACAACTTTCCTAATTTAGTGTAGTAATTTCAGGGGGTGGGATTATAAGTCATCTAGAAAACTGGCCTTGTTGCTTAGATTTGGGCAGAATATAATTATTGCAAAGCTTTAGAGAACAGATGGCCAGAGATTTCAGAACTGATAAATACCAACTTTCTGATTTGGACTGGCCGGTGCTAGGCCTGGAGGTCACATTCAGGCTGCTCTGTGTTTTCCTGCAATGTCTGAATGCAGCAGGACTTTTCAGCCTCTCAGGGCTTCCTATAAGGATCCACCCTTGGTCACTGAGCAATCCAGTGGGGTACCACGGCTGTCTGGTTACCAGAAAGCACTACTGCACAGGGCTCCAGCTTGACTAGCAAAGGAATGAGACAGCTGTACCACGATGAGTTTTGCTTACTTTGGGCCTTTGTTTCTATTGGTTGTCTTGACTGTTGGCATCACTGTGTCAACGATAGATCATGCTTGATTACAGTCTTCTGATTACTCTGTTTTTTCCCCTGAAAAATATTTAAGGATTACAAAACACTGAATGAATCCAAAAGGGTTTTTTTTTAAATTTTGGGTGGAGACAGACTTAAAATATGGCAGGAGAGATCAATAGTGGAGGATATTTAAATGGAAGCAAATTCTTCAGAACTACTTCCTTTCCTTTTAGTCCTCTCCAGACGTAGTGGAGCTTCAACTTAGCCAACTGCTGCAACATTTCAAGCTGTCAGACTTTGAGATATATCAAAAAACATGAATTATACTGCTGTCTTCACATAGCTTATGGGAAACAAGGAATGTCTATGTGAACCACTATGTGCTTCATCCTGTCAGCACTCTGACAAGGTTCTGCAAATTTGGGATTGCTTGGGGAAAAGTTGAGCAAAGGCTTAAGAATCTTTGGAAGTGAAGGGATTGCTCAGGGTTTATTCTGAAAGTGTGTGAGTATTTCTGATGCTTCCCAGAGGAATAAAGAGAAGTATCTTATGAATTGTAACAGCAAAAATTGCAAGGAAGTGCTTGTGGGTCTTTCTCTAATTATCTTGGGAGTGCCTGTTAGCAATAGATGTATTCACAGTCTTGGGCAATAGCAGACCGGCATACACCTTTAAAGCATATTTGGTGTTTGTACCTTTACCACTGGATGACATCTAAGATGCAGCTTGCAATAACAGCTAGCTATTGCTAGCTCTCTCTCATGCTATAATGTTTTTTCCACAGGCAGGAGAAATTAATCAAAATCAGAAATTTTAGTCATTGCTGTCTTTAACCACTTACAGGATTAGAAAAGACAGCAAAAAAGACATCAATTATTAAACCATAATTTACGTTATTGTGTCCAGAATAGCTAACTTCAAAGAAAATGCCATTTATTTTTCAGTAACACACAACATAATTTATACATTGCCTTTGAAGTATGTGAACTTCAGTGATAAGTTAACATAAATATTCAGCATTTGAATCAGGAATCCCAGCAAAGGAACAAACTTTGTCCTTATCTTTCACTGCCTGTAATCATTTCTCCTTGCTAGGTGAGTGACTGTTGCTATTCTTGGTGATTGGCAGAGCAGTCTGTGAAGATGAGTGTCAGCAAAATGACATGAATTATATTGTCACCTCTCCCTTTCTTATACACTGCTTCATCATTTGTATCTTAGTTTTGAATGTTGTTATTAGGTCTGATGTTCTTCTAGATCTTGAAGAAAAGGATATTTTTTTACTTTGACACACTATATAATAATGTATTCTCCCTTAATACAGGGAGATTATAAAAAATTATTTGAAATATATTTATATAAGTAATAACAGTTATTTCTTGAAAAGTTATTACTTTTCTTCCTTTTAACATGTGATGCTGTATTGCTGCAATTTTTCTTTCTCTCAGTCATTCACCCCTTTGCAACCTCAAACTGTCTGGATCTGATCCCAATTCCTTGCATCACATTTACTGAACAGGTGCTCAAAGTCCCACCAAATTATTATACTCTTAATCTTTTTGTTTTAAAAAAAAGGGAGGACCTGATAGATGAAGTCAAGAAGAACTTAACTGTTCACATAATTGAAGTCTTAACTGTTTTATCTGGTATTAGAATCAACTGTTTTAGCAAGGTAGCAGCAGCCCAGGTCTTTTCATAGGATGACCATGATGCTGTTAATGGCTTTTTTTCTCACTTCAGGGCTTATTTTCATGTCTTGGTTGCACGTTGCTTTTTCTTCATTAATCTGCAATGTGGCATCCCACCTGGGTTCGCAATATATGTTGTGGTCTACATATGCTGGATATACCTGAGTAACCTTTATGCAGGTTTTGTACAGCTCCCAAGGTTACATTCATTCAATAATCAGTAGTAGATTGCTGGAGAGTTTTTACAGCCCTGGGGCCATCAGCATCATCCTCTGCCCAAACTGTCAATGTCCCTGCTGTTGCCTCATGCTTGTGCTCCTACACTCTACATTATTTTAATATACCGGATAGTTCATCCCCTACGGTAACTATTCATTGCTATCTTCTATTAGTTACAGAATCATATGAAAAATATATGAGAATATTTTATCACACATTTATTAAAACTAATTCTGTATTTTATTTTACTACTTGCTAACTTTTCTTTAGCTTTCAATATGACTTCCTTTTAGGATCAAAATTACTGGTTTTCCTTTTCTAGCCAGTTCTGGAAGTTTAGTAGCTTTACCTTTTCTGTATTCATTGCACTTAGTTGCTTCTAAGTCCTGACTGGCAATGCAGTTCTTGTTATGATGGAGCAAAACATCATTTCCTCATTGGTCCTATTTCCATTATTTTCTCATAAAAAGTAGCTGTATTAATTATTCCGGTGGTTTTAATATTTTGTATTTCAGATGAATGCTTCATTGAACTATTCCATTACCAAAGTATTTAATTTTTAAAAGTAAAGGGAGTAGTAATATAAAACCTCTGTATGTTGCCTCTATTTAATATTCAGATCCTGCCTGATCATTTCCTGGCAGAATTTATTATAATAGTAAAAGTAAATGGCTTTTGAAAACTTATTTTATTAATATAATCAAAGCAAAGTAACAAACATGTGAATAGAAGCATTCTGATTCTGAGGGAATTTTCTGATAAGAGGATGAGTGCTATGTATACTTGCAAGGCCCTGAATAAATTGCTAATAAGATTGTTTTCTCTTGAATGCATCAAAATTTTGTGTTCCATCAGACATTTATCACTTTAAAAACTAATATAATAAAGGACATCAGTTCACCACTGAGAAGTTGGAGCAGTGTGTTTAAAAAGAAATATTAACAGCTGTATTCTGAAATATATAAAAATCCAGTTTTACCCATTGCTATGTTTACTGACACATTGCCAATGAAATTGTATCCTGTTGATCTAAATGTGATAAGAACCAGTAAAGCATTTTTGAGAGTTCTGAAGGTACCGCTCAGCTTAAATGTTTGTAGATGGCAGGAAGATCTTGAAACCCTGACTCATCATTTGAGGATGGTTACATTCAAGTATATATATGACCATTTTCCTGGGCATTTATTAAATGACATAGGTGCCTGACAACAGTCCTCAAAAAAAAAAAAAAANTTTTTTTTTTTTTTCAGATCATTTTCTTCCTGAGAATTGCATGAAGCTCACAGGTTTTGTAGTTGTTTGTGGGAGGTGTTAAACTTTCCTTTTACACAAGATACATATTATTTTACTCAGTTTTTTACATGCTAATCTCTCTACCCTTTAAAAAATGTGTTTAAGAACTACTAAGAGCAATGCAAGTGAAAAAGAAAAGATACTCAAACTCAAGTTAGTACATGATTTTACAGATCAGCAGAAAAAAAATCTTGCAGGTCTCTTGAAGACCATTCCTTGAAGTTTAAGAAGCATGATAAAATAGAAACAGGTGCTGGAGAATGGATGTATCTGCAGATGATTTAAGCAGTTACTAGCATCAATCTTCTCTGAAATTAGGAAGTCCAAGAGGCACATGTCAGGAAAAATGTATTTAGAGGAGGAGAGGGGAGACAAGGGAAATGATATGCATGGTTGGCATGACCACTGGGTAAGAAAATAAAATTACTTCTCCAGATATGAAGAGATTTATAAGGACAGTAGCTGCCTGTCAGATGAGAACCTAATAGCGTTCAAACAGTGAAAAATGAACGTTCAAACAGTGAAAAGTACAGTGTTGAATTATTTAACAAAAACTATGGTGACATGGACCAAGCTGAGACTCTGCATGAAACAATACTAAAGGTAACATAACTGGGGCCTTCTGAATATCTCTGGTAGGAAACATAGATGTGTACATACACATAGTTGCATGGAATATCTCAATATACCATACAGTCTGTTTTATTAAATTAATTACTATTACTATATTTAGTACAGTAATTGAAAAAGAAATTTGGAAATGCTGGTCCTGAGATGTGTAAATAGCAAAACACCTTCAGAAAATGATGGCATATATTTGATGTGGGCATGTTTCTCCTCTGTTCAGCAATGGTGAGGACACAGATTGGACTGTTGTGTCCAGTTCTGGGCTTCCCAGTAGGAAAGATATATATATATATATATATATATATATTGGAGAGAATCTGAAGGGTCACTATGATTAAAGGACTGGAGCATCTCTTCTTCCAGGGAAAGGCTGAAGTTGTTCAGACTGAAGAAAAGACAGTTCAAGGGAAACTGTTCACAATGCAAGGATGTAAAGAGGTGAAACCAGAAGTTTTTTCATTGATTTCTGGTGACAAAGTCAGAGGCAAAATTAGACACAAGAGGCTCCCTCTGAACATAAGGAAACAGTTCTTTACTCTGAGAATGCCTGAGCACTGCAACAGGCTGCTCAGAGGGGTTGTGTAGTCTCCTTCCTTAGAGATATTCAAAATCTACCCGGAGATGGTCCTGGGCAACCAGCTCTGAGTGGCCCTGATTGAGCAGGGTGCTGGATCTGCTTTTACCCATGTGTCCCTTCCAACTTCAACCAGCCTGTGGTTCTACCAGTTAAGTGTAGGTATAGGCGCATATCTGTTTTGCATATATTCCCCTGTAGGCTGTGTTATTAGAACTGCTAATGCCAGTTTGACTATTTTTTCACTGCTGAGGACACAAAGGGCACTCTAGGGAAGACATCCCAACTGCTAGGCATGAATTATGAAGTGGATGAAGTGCAATTTAATGCATACACTAGGAGAGTTTTGAAGGACATTTACATGTGATTACATGAGAAAGCAAGTAAGAGGAGAGATGTGTGATATTTTTAACTTTCTAAACAAGGCAAATAAAAAAATTATATTAGACAATAATAAAATCATCGCGTTAGAAGACATCTGTTTGAAAAAATATTCTTCATACAGCCAACTGTCTCACTGATTTGTCACGTAACCTTTAGATAACTACAAAATGATATTTTCAGCAATAGGCTTCTGAAGTCCATAAGGCTCTCGGAAACCATGGTAATTTTCCTAAACTATGAAAGAGACACACCTACCTGTCTGTCTGATTAACAGTCATTTTCATGTCTATTTTTTCTTGCATTGTGCTGAGATTTCACTCTGCTGGAGTGGTAAAGGGTCAAAACTAGTTGTGTTTTAGAAGAAAGGTTTTAAAGTTGGTCTGGCAACTCAATTAAATTCTCTCAGCTTCTGAGAAACAGGCTCAGCCTGATCCCAAAAGCTCCATGTCAATCTTTTGATTAGCAGAGCTTGAGAGCAACTCTTGGCTGGCAAATTAAGCCACCATGTAGCAAACTTTGCATTCTGACTCATAAAAGCTCTTTGCAAGTATCACTAGCAAGCTTTGGAATAAATTCTTAATTCAGATATTTTGTCACTTATTTTTTATCCCAATAAGAATTTAGCAAAGCAGGACATTTTGCACACATAATTAGTTGTTTGATGGGGATTGTTTCTTACGGGACACAACTATTTTGCTATATCTGGTCAGCACTAGAAACGTTAGTTTTCAATGTCTGGGTTTTTTTCCATTTGTGGTACAGGATAACTTCAAATCTGCTGACCTGATTAGTGCTGGGAGACCTGAATACTGCACAGCAGCCTTATGCCATGGCCAGCACTATTTATGGCACATACTGTTTAGAAACCTAACAGCATCAAACACAATAAAATTATGTAAGGTGAATGCTGTATGACTGAAAGATTGGCAGATATAATTAAATACAGGCAGATTCCTGCCTGCTTCATTACTTTCTATGCAACTTTTAAATCATATGGAAAAATATATTTCTGCTTAAAAACATTCATATTTATTGCAAATCCATAGACAACTGCAAGTTCTGAGTAACAGAGAATGAAACAATTCTATAGATAAACAGCATAATTAATATTTATTTAATAAAGGAAGAGTAAATTAGTAAATGAAAAAAAAGCTACTCTTAAAAATAAAGCACTAGTTTTGTGCTGCAAGTTATGAATTTAATTAATTTCCTGGCAGGATTTTATTTTTGTAGTAATCATTTTCACTCATGAGTGGGTGGCTCTTCAGATGAATAGCTGAAACTATTTGAGAACCTTAGAGCTGTGGAAATTTCAATTGCACACTGTAGAAGAATTTGATAGCAAGCAAGAGTTCACTAAAAGTGCTGTTTTGACACACAATGCCTTTGAATTCAGGATAGTCAAGTCTTCTTATGTAGTAAGCGACTTGTTCCAAAGCAAAAACTAGATAAAAATCACATGAAGATCGTAGTCCAGTACAGGTTAGCTGCTTTTGATGCTGTAATTCTTTATGCAAATTGTCCTTACTGACCTGTGTGATCTGGAAGATGGATTGCGGTCTGTCATGAGTAGTGATGTGAGCCATCATGTTATGCATTTGTGTTGTGTGACTGCACTAAGAAAATGGCAGTCCTGGTTGGTAGCCAAGGGAGAAGAAAAAATGAAACACAGGCAAAAAAGAGTGACATACACTCCCACTTAGAGCACCTTAATCTTCCTGTTTCGGAGGCTGGAATGACCTTTTAATAGTAAATGTGTCAGATGGACAGGTCTTTTTGTTAAGACCCTAGTCCACCCCAGTCATACTGTATGTACTTGTGTGCTGCCAAACTAAATAAAAGGGAGCAGGAAAGCAGCCTTGTCTTCTAGTCCTCCAGAAGAGACAGAGGAGTTTCCCACAACTTGCTCAGAGGTTCTTCTGGTCTTCATTTCCCATATGACTTATATTCATCCTTTCTTTTTATGGGTTCCTACTTCACAATCACAGTATTTTAAAAATATAGCTGATGATTTAAAAATCCTCATTACAGAAAAAAAAAAAAAAACCTAAATAATTTTGTTTACTTTTTATTTTTTTCTTAAAATTCAACAGCCATAATATATTTTTTGTGTCTTCTTTTTTTCAGAGTATCCCTTATACTTTTGCTTTATATTTTCTCAAGTCTATTTATTGTTCACTGCTTTCAAGATCTAACTGTGTTTCTATCAGCACTGAACCAGTGAGAGTGATGAAAGTTACTATAAGATCTGTTCATGCTGTTTCCTTAAACCTTTCCCTCTCTCCCTTACATCCTCAGTTAATAGGACACCAAAGGCTTCTATTTCTCTGCTAGAAGTGCATCCTGGTGATGCACTACATAGAGTACTGCTCAGACATAGCAGTAGTCCGTGCAGTAGTCAGACACACCAGTACTATGCTATTTGTAATAAATTTGTAAGATTTGCTTTCCCATATGCTATGCTGACCTTTCTTGGTTCACAGAAACTGGTGAGAAAGACCCAGGGAGGATAGGTGATGAGTATGATGCTGAGAGTAGGCAGGGTGTATCTTTTGCAACTGGCAGTGTTCTCTTCATATGCCATACCTAGAATAGAGCTCAACTCCTTAAAACTGTGGAAGTGAAGGGAATATCTCATCTCAGATCTTTTTCATCACTTGCTATTCTGCAGTAGCCATTTTGGTGCTGGTGCTTCTTGAATATGAATGCAATAACACTGGTTTACCCAGGTTTCTTAATGAATAGAGATACTCCCCTTGTAATGTATGTGATCATTCATACAGTACTGGCTACTTCATCTGAAACTGCTTGCAGATATGTTGCGCCCAAAACCTTCGGTTATGAGACTCAAAACAAAGCTCAGTTAAATGGAAAAGCTCAAAAATAAAACGCGAAAATGATTTGAGGTTACTAAGAGATGACTGACAATGGTTTTGATATGTAACAATGCAAACTGGGGAAATCTGTGAAACTAAATTCTTTTTGAAGTTCAGTCTAAGATCTAAAACCAGAGGAGAAATCCTTTATATGAGAAATCTCTGCTTTCACTAAAAGAATGCAGCAATTTTGTGCTTACTGGAAATCTCTGGAACAGAATTCATTAAGTAGTTTGGAAGACTGATAGGTTGACAAACAGGTAACTTTGCAGCGACAGAATTTTTAAATGAGCTCCATATTTGCAGTCACAGAAATAAAGTGAAAGCAATTAAATCTGGTTGCCAGAAGTCAAAAATTAAATGGAGGGTATTTTCTGATAGTAATTTGGGCCCTTCTGAACTCACAGCACTACTAGTAGACACTGAATTAAAGTGGTAAATGGCTGTCCTTGAATATGATCCCAAGCAGTCGGATATTTGAAGCACAAAAGATATATTGTCACTAAGGCAAACACCGCTTTGTGCCCTTTAATCTGTATGATTAAGATTTATAATTTGAGATTGAGTCATGAATGTTATTGCAGTGGAACAAGAAATTTCATGCGAAATTTTACATTTCCTCCATTTATATAGCCTTGTATGGAATTTATGATCTGTGGTGTTCCTTTCTTAGGATCTGCCAGACCCAGAAGTAAGGAAATGCTATCACTGAACAAAGCAACTTCTATTATTTCAGGAATCTATGTAACATTATCATTCTTTTAGAGCTTTTCACTCTGAAACAATCTTCAGAAGGCCTTGATATTAAATAACTTGATGGATCCAGGTCATTAAAAGGACTTCTGGTTGGGATAAAGCACCCAACTGTTTGAGAGCTGAAAAAATGTGCCTGTATCATTGTAGATTTGTCTAAAAAAATGGATGAATAAACATTTCTTTCATGGTAGTGGGTTATCTGACACTTAGCAGTAGTGCAGCTTCTCCCTTTAATACATTATCAAGGAATATTATTTTTGTTCCTTGTGGTTGTGTTTCCTATCTAGGCTGATGCCATAAGGGTACCTTAGATTGAAAATATTCCCTGAACAACCGAAGAAAGGGAGGTTCGCTGCTCTGAATGGGCACTGCTTAAAATGTTTCCCTTCCACATGCAGGCTGAGGAGGGTCACAACTGAGCTTAATGGGAGTCTTTCTATGGGTATACTCTTCAAGCTGAAAAGAAATGCATAAGGGAGATTTTAGGAACTAGTTAGGCACTTTGCTGATGGCCTTCTTGAACTTCTCATCTCTGCATCACTTACAGAGCTCCATTTTCCTTTCTTGTTTCAATGAGAGAACAGAAGGGTTCTTGATTGAGTTATAACACCTTGCAGCTCTACATCGTGTGGCAGGGCTTGAGGGCTTTAAAAGATAATGTTAGCTTGAGGTGCCTGAAGTGGAAATACCAATTGTTTCATTTTCTTTTAAATTCAAAATAAATGAATGTCATTTAGTCAGTTCCCTTTCAACACTCCTTATGTCATTACTACATCATATAATCTTCTGTGAAAAGACAGATTCTTTTTGATTTGTATTGTCATATTTGAAATTCTTTCTTTCATCTAGGGAATGAAAATTCAGTACTTTCTTGTTTGTTTATGTTGCAGAAACTCGCTTTTCTGATAATCTTCTAGCATGATGCCAGAGATCACCTAAGGGTTATCTTAGCACTGCAAATATATTCTGTCATTTGAGTATTGGTAAAATAAACAGAATATAGAAACAGCAGAATGAATTAACTCAAATTGTTTTTGAGTGAAAGATACTATTCTGGCCTTGAATTTTATTATTAAAATACCCATATATAAGTCTGCCACTTTTGCATAAATCCCACAGAACAGTGATATCAATAAATGCATTAGACTTGCATTTCAGCCTCCACCCCACATTAGCTACCAAAATTCATTTTTTAGTTTGTGCTACGCCTTCTATCTAAACATTCCCTTCATTCCCTCTGTACTTGATACCTTCATGCTGAAACAAACTAAAGCTGTTCATGGAAAAGCCTCCACAATGAAACATGAATAGATTTTGAAGGAGGAAATCTGTTACAGTTCTTTTTTCTTTTTTTTCAGCTGAGAAGATCTACAAGCAGTACTTGTTGTTGCTATTACAGATCTCTAGGTTCAAAACAGCCTATCTTGCTTTTCCTGCTTTTCTGCCTTATAATTTTGTTTTTACTAACTTGTATTCCTGCATGGGCAACAGTGATGTGAGGATGCAAAATGTTTTGTCCTTTAAAGCCTGATTTCACATAATGATTTCGTGACTCATTAGCTCTTGAGTTGTAATTTTCTATTTCTGATTTCTAAGCAAAGAAGAATCTTGTCAGTCTGGGTTGAAGCAGCTCAATTATTTTTAGGTGAAGACCATGTATAACAAAATGCTGTCCCAAAATATAAAAGTGCTTCTAGTTTTCAACAAATGCTGCTGGGGGGAGACTAATGTCCTATCACAGTGTGAGTATGATAACTATGTAAGGCTGTTTATAATACAGACGTAAGCTTTCATTTGGGGTTCTTTAACAAAACTGGACATACCCACCTAAGGAGTATTACAGTTGAGAGATATGTGAAGCAAGGTGAGCAATTGAATACCTGGTTCGCCAGCTAACTATGATTTCATCATGCTGCTCTACAGAGCTGGATGAACGGGTTCCGTGTGTTGCTACTATTGCATGTACAGTAATTTCACGACCATAAGGTGCACTGTACTATAAGACGCACCCCCGGGAGCTGGCAACTTTGTACATTATAGAAGACGCACCAGACTACAAGGCGCACTTATTTTTTGCAGTGAGGATCCGCCCCCAGCTCCCCCAGCGTGGTTGCTGGCCAAGGCCTCGCCTGTACCGGGTAGCCATGGCCCTGCCAGCTCCCCCTGCGGCTCGTGGCTCACACTTCCAGGTTGGCAAATTTCCGAACTTTGTCCATATATAAGGTGCACTGGACTATAAGGCGTGCTCCTGGGTTCGGGCCAAAATTTTAGTCAAAAGGGTGCACCTTATAGTCATTAAATTACTGTAACAGAAAGAGCCAACCAAACCAGAATAAACTCCAACTCCCTTCTTCCCCTGCCAAAACCCATCACCACAACAACCTATATTTCAGTGCAATGGGATTGTTAGGAAACTTGAAAATGAGACTAACAAACATCAAGAGGATCAACTTTTGCCAATGAATGTTGTAAGTCATGAGTGACTCAGAAGAAATGAACCACTACATTTCTATTCCAGAGAAAATTTTGAAGAAGATATTGTTAGAACCAGAAAAATATTATGCTGTTCTCATAAAATAAGGCAAAAAGCCTAAACAATTAGAAAATGAGAAACTCAAATAGGACATCTTGCTATTTTTTTTCTGATGACCTTAAATAAAACCTTTCACACACTCATTTCTGCAAGAAAGAACATGGACCGAGTGCAGCACAGGAGTTTATAATTGGGACAAATAAGTCACCAGCAAAACATAACATACAAGAATTAAGAAAAAAAAATGAATTTATATGACTGAATAGAAATTAAGTACAGTATTATGAAGATAGTTTGCATTGCTTTTACTCTTATTAATTTTTTGAGAAAATATTCTCATATAATTTCAATATTACTTTTCTTTCTAGTCTTTCTGGATAATGGAGTATATTTTTTAAATAAGCCAAGGCTATTTTAAAAATTTTGATTTGGTTTCTTCTGTAATGATGCATCATATTAAAAATATCAATTGAATTACATTAAAATGGCAATATTTTTAAAAAAGTGATTATACTGTTAACTTTAGAAAAAAATAACTACATTTTTAAGGCTTGAGTTTTGATAATTCTGTGTATAAGTGGCAGCAATATCAAAACAGCAAACCACTTCATCCTTAGAAACACTTCATGAATTCCAAATGAGAAAATCTGTGTCTCAACATTTTAAATTATTTTAAAATTCAAATAGATTAAAGTATAATTAAAGATGTGTAGTTTATTGACACTTTTTATTTCACAGTTAGGATTTATGGTATCTAAATGAAAATCTTAAATAAGGCCTGGTCTTAGCAATGACTTAATTTTTTAGTAAGGAGAGTGCTGATTATACTTGTACTAATTTGGTATATATGATACTAGTGTAATTGGAATGGAATGGTGCATTGTTTGTATAGTTAAAATGTTGTAAACTAATTTTCATGGAAGCTTGTATATGACAATTAAAAAAAACCTATCTATATCCGCATAACATTTACTTCTAAAAGGAGCTACTCCAAATCTCTCCCTGTATCCTGATTACCCTGCATAGCAAGGATTTGAAGGGCTTCTGCCAGCAAGGATGCTATTTTGTTTCTATTACCCTCTGTCCACTGAGCATGCATCTTATTCTTTGGGTGAGCCAAATTTAAGATATTTATTTCACAGATTTGAAAATAAACTCCATGGATCATTACTGGTGTAGAATGATCCTATATGTCCTTTGTAGGCAAGACTCTCCTTGATACCAATGGGCAAGACCAAAATCACAGATGACCCACCTGTATGTCCTATATGCATCTACAAGAAGATCGAGTGCAGCTCCTGTAACTAGCAATGACACTGTGGTAAATGGGAAACTGCTGAATACTTTGAGCTCCCAGGTGAGCATCCAACAGCTGATATTGGTTGCCCCAAGAGCCACTGCTCAGTTCTGTCTCAGCCCTTGGTAGAGTGATGAGGTCTGTGGTACTTTCTCATGTGCAACTCAGCTTTCCTCACATCTCCAACATATGAAATGAACATTTAAAGATTAATTGACCACAATTTATGTGGTTTGTGGTTCAGAAAAGTCACGTATTCATTAGAAGTGTTCATATTAAAATTATCATGGGTAATTATCGGTAATTTTTAACTGAGGCAAAGCAATGTATTGCTCTCAAATTATGCATGATGCTCAAAGGGAAAAACAAGAGGACTTCTAATTTAGTGAGAAATGCATGGTAATAGCTCACTTCTGCACTGGCAGATCTCTATGAAACAGTATCCTTTATACTGATAGTGCTTTGGCCATAAAAGTATTCCAGCTGGAATGCATCAACAGTTTTGACCATTAGTAATGAGAGGCAGAAAGTGGAGCTCTCACGGTTAGCACAATGTACCCTTAGAATTGCTGGGGAAGTGAGTTAGTCCTTTAAAAAGTACTCAACCTCTAACTTAGGTCAAAGAGACAGAAGATTATGACCTCTGGCTCCTCATGTTATAGAAAAAGATTTTTGCATCTATGGGCTCCACAGAAGTTTTGTGTTTATTACTAGGATTCATCTTATATTTATGTATCATGTCAAAAGTAAAAAAATATATTACTTTTTGTAGATGGGCTTTGCACTTCTTCTACTTAAATTAAATGAAATCTTGCAGATACTAGCCAAAAGCAAGCTTGATTACAAAAATATTCTTCTGGCTGTATCACTACATCAGAGCTTCTTTTAGTAATAATAAATGTTTCAAAGATAGCCTACAAAAATGTCATGTAGAAAAAAACCCCAGCAGCAGATGATTTACTGTTAGTGAAATTATTGCCATGATTGGCTATAAAACTATCTTAATATAACATTCAATTTTGCAGTTAAGCATTTTCTTCACAAATAGAAATCAAATTGCACCAGCTTAGATGCTAAAATCATAGACTGCAATGAAAAATTGTTTCTACAAAAGAGCTTTTTGAAGTTTTCTTTCTATTTCAAAATGTGGTTCAGTAAAAAGAAATTTCTGATTGTGGTAATTTTCATTGTGGTTGGACAGATTTTTGTGATGCATACTGAAGAAGAACTAAATTTCTTCTGTGTTCTTTGCACATAGGAAAGAGGGTCAGATGTGCTGCCTCTGCCTTTTGTTCATTTCTGCACAGGTTTCACTGTTTCTCTTCTGTACCAGTCCAACTCAACATATTCAATTATCTGTTCTTTTAATTATTGACGTCTTTAGCTGCCTGATTTTTCAGAAAAAAAACCCTGTTTCTCATTTATTTGACACTTGCTTTTGTTCTTCCATCAGAACTAGAAGGTATGAACATACCTGGCTGTTGCATCATTGTCAACACTAGGGCAGCTATCAAATCCTCTGATACAGAAAAGAGCACTGTTTGATATAAAAACAGGCTAGCATTAGTAAGCAAGAGGAATGTAGGTAATAAATTAAAATTACAGGAAGAAATTGCCTGTTGTTATAAAAATTCTTCTAAAGAACTGCACTGAAATATGGCTTTTATTTACTAGTATTGTGACTCATGTTTAAAAACAAAACAAACAGGAGAAAATGCACACTTTAAAATTAACAACTGGATATGATTTTATTTGTCAACCAGAAAGGTATTTCTTAAGCAATCAAACAATTCAGTGCAGTGTGCCCTCTTATGTTGTGCATTTGAGCAGTGACAGCATCAGTTGGCCAGGGATGCATTTAGCTGCAGTTCATGGCCTTGGGCAGCACCTCTGTTGTGCTAGAAGAGACAAGGTACCACAAAATCAGACTTTACAGACTTGACTTTAGCATTTTATGAAGAGCCACTGTCTAAAGTTCAAAACTTCTGTAACATGTTCACAAAGACATTGAGCATGGCGTGTTCTGTGACGATTTCTGGAATTTCACGTGACAGACCAGACATTGGGAAGACAATTGGAATTCCCTTCAGAGGATGATAAAGCAGAAGAAATGCTCCAAGATGCACTCAATGTATTTAAGATGCTACCAATGTAATGTTTGAGATCAGATTATAAGGAACCTCAAATGATTTTTTTCTTAAAAATAGAAAGTGTATTTTAGCCATTAAGAGTCTCAGCACCAATTTTTTAATTCTCTATATCTATTCCCATTGTGCCCCATGATTTAATAATTTAAATACACTCTCTATTGCCCAAGACAGGTTGTCCTGGAAAGTACTACAATAATGCATTTCTCTTTGGAATATCTATATGTATAGCCCTGCACAAATCTTATGGTTGGTTTCCCATATAATTGCAACACTTAGGATTGTAGGTTATGTTTATACTTTATTATGTGACTTATAAATAATCCTTCCTCATCTGCTAAAACTCCCTGATTCCCAAATGAGAAATAGGAAAGAATTTTGGGGTGAAGCTTTTAAATTAAGGAGAAGGCTGTGTTCTAGTGACACCCATCATTATCCTGTTTTTACTTTGCTGTTAATACAGCTGTTTCTGAGGAAAGCAATTTGCCATCTAGCTTATGATAGAATCTTCTTACTCAGATTTTTTTGTTGAATGCATTACATGTATGTAGAAGCCAAAACCAGTTAAAATGACAACTGAGAAGTCATTTATCATTATAGTTATCTCCAAGTCTGGCTGCATTGTTGTGAGTATTGTGGAAAGAGTAAAATTGTATATCAGAAAGCACAAAGATAGAAAGCAAAGCAGCCAGGGGTGTCCTTACTTTTAGCACAATTTTTTCCTAATAGTCTTCATGTCAATGGCCCATGGTGACTAATGGAAGAGGCAAAGAAACTCTGTTGAAACCTGGCACATACAGGGCACATTGATCCCCACACTGCTGCACAGAAGCAATTGATAATAACTCAGGTTTAACCAATTGATCTGAAAACACTTCAAAGAGAGACAACTGTCAAGACTGGATTTTTATAGTGGAAGAGGCTAAAGCATAGCTTTTAAATTTCTTGCTAGAAGGTCAACAGTAAACCTTGGTCTCTTGAGTCCTATCAATTGCCTGTTCATTTTACTGCTGATATTGCCATGTCTTCTAGAGCTCTCCAGAGTCTTAGCGAAGTGTGGGAATCCATGATAAAGTCATTAGATAAAAGCCTGGTAATGAAAAACTCTTTTCAGGTGTTCATTTCACACCTTTTCATAGTTCTTTTCATAACCACTTTCAACAATGCTAAGGGACCCTGGAGATTAAACTGTTTTTTGTCTATGGAGGAGAAGTACCAGAAACTCAAAAGTAAGGTAGATGCCTGACATTCTTCTGTTGATGGTTATTGGCTTGAGAGCAATGTCATGAGACTTTTTCATCCTGTGGATTCTGTGGCCCTGGACTAATTTTGTGTGACCATATAAAGCAATCCTGCAATGGCATTATGTGGAAGTAGCACCCCACATTGTCAGCTTTCCTCCTAGGAAACTGGCATTCTCTTCTGAAAGCATCTCTTCACAGAGGTATTAATCTTTTTCAGTGGACCATGCATGAATCACTGTACAAATGCTTACATTCAGGCTGTAAATCACAGAAAACTCTGGCAAGGTCTCCAGCACATGGGGTAGAGGATAAAACCCTCAATGTTGTCCTTTTCTGTGGCTAAACTTCGGCTTTGGCATCTTTGGGATATCTTTACCATGGACCAACATGGGCTGTTCCAGATCTACTTAAAATGGAAGGTGAAGGATTATACAAGACTTGTGTCATTACTTAAACTTACTACCTTTATATTCATTAATATAAGTTATTTTTGTTGGACTAGTATAATGATGATGTAGAGTAAAGGTCTTTCCCTGTAGCCTCTAGATGAACACACAAATCTTTAAAGGTGAAAAGTAGCACACTATATCTTGTATCAGAGTCAAGTAATAGCCAAAACTCCATTTTTATTTCCAGGAATTTCATGGCATTGTTTCTTGAGATGCACAATGCCAGCCTATCTGTGCAAGGGAGGAAGTATTTGGTAACCCAAGGCAAGGGATAGGGTAGCCTTAATCTCAATGTGTTTTACCACAGGATAAGACAATTAAAAAGAGCCTTTGGAAATAAGAAGAGTCAGGGAAAGACATCAACAGATGGTGGATGAGAATACTGTATATGTGATTTTATTTTCTTCATATTTTTGTTTGTAAAATTTTGAGTCAAAAAGAAATAGGAGAAAGTGAAAGGAAGTTAAGAACTGGTAAAGGTACAGCATGTACTGTGAAGCTTTTTGTTTAGCAGTCAATGGAGACAAACTTTACATTTCAAAGACAGCAGGATGAGAGGCCTGATTAATGCAGCAGGAAGTGAAAAAATATTTTGTGACAATTCAATAATGCAGGATCAAAGGATTTGCTGTGATAACATATTTAATGTACTTTGGAATCCAATTGCAGGACACTGTGTGTGGCACTGCTGAGAGCAGAGAAGACTTCAGGAATCCTACAGATCAGGAATAGAAAACACAAAAAATATCAAGAATTTTCAAAATCCTTGAAGGCGAGTGAGAGAAGGAATTAAATAGGAAATATATAAGTGTGTAAATAAGTAGATTTCAGTTTTGTGGCAAATTGGACATTGTGATTTCACATTTTTTAGCAAAAAAAGCTACTGAGTTCTGTGACAACACAATTAAATAAAATGTTGTGAAAATTAATTATAAAGTTAGCACTGGTAGAAACAATAATGTATTTTACCAAAAAGACACAACTAAGTGAAATCTGTGTTTTCCTGAATAAAAGCAATTGAAGCAAATTATAGGATTATGCATCCAATTCAAACATGAATATGGCAAGATTGAATTTCATTGTGGCAGTTGTCCATTGTCACCATGACAAAACAGCTGAATTTTCTGAAAGTTGAATGTGAAATAGAAGAGCCTGTTAATACATGGAGTTGTTACATATAAAAGATTCAAGTTAGAGTGTGCTTTGTTGAAATGCTTAGCTATAGTGTTGGTTCATTTAGAAAGATATCAGGTAAGGAGATACTCTAATTAGGAATAAATGTATCCTATTAAAACATGAGGCACATCATGGGAGGACTGTCAGCCCAGGTTTGGGTGATGTGTTTCAGCTTGAGGCTTACATTAGTATGCAGGCACTTGTTTAATATTTTTCCTGTTTTTACAGTGCTATCCTCTTGAAACTCATTAAATCTTTTTCTGCAGTAAGGGCACTCAGGCATGAATAATCTAAGGAGTAAACAGAATACTATTATAAATACACAAGTGTCCATTACAAGAAGTAGTAAATTTAAATATGATTAAAAACCAACAGCAAAGCACAAACATCCTCTTAAGCACATACAGCTATAACATAAGCAGTATGTGCTTTTCTTGTGAAGGATTCATTACAACATGATTCAGAAATGAGTGAAATAAATAACTCAGCCTGATTAATGAGCTATCATGAATCATCTCTAGATCACAAGTTCAAAAACAAAAAAGAGAATTTGTTATTGCTTTGTGCCTTATTTAATTATAAGACTCAAAATGCATGAGACCATGCAAAACAGGTGTAAAAATGCTGTATTCTGTATAAATGAAGACAAATACTAACAGGTGCTGTTCACCTTTTTACAAGGTTTTTAAGAGTTCCACTTCAACAAACTGTCTAAACATACATCCCTGTATTTAAAAGTCCTCAAGCTTAACTGATTGAAGTGCTATAGGGCACCTTAACTAAGGGATATATGGGTTTAAAAATATTTTAAATTGTCTGAATCAATTTTTAGGCAGTTGAAGCACCTAACTGTAAGTCTGCACTCTGAATTTCATCTTTTTGAAGGCTGGAGGAATGCTGCAGGTGGTATAATTTGCAAAGTGCGCCAACTACCTCTAGAACTGTGTCTCACACACATGAATGTTTTTTTGTAGGCAAGTCAGTAGGTGAGGAATGGCTTTTCCCCTTTTCCCTTTTGTGAATTTTCCATTTATCAGAATAAAAAACCTTATCTTCCAAGTTCAAAAGAGTTCTAGCCCAAAGAATGTCAAGGCATACAAAAATACCAGGAGTTCTGTGTGTACGAACAAGACCAAACTCAAAAAACAAAAAGGAAGCACAGAAAAGGTAGAAGGAAGGACTGATAACATGGGGGTATGCAAAAACATTACCCAAGCATCCAAGGGATGAAGTCTGGAAAGCTAAAGCCCAAATGCAATTGAATCTGGCTAGGGATGCCTGAAACAACAAGAATGGATTCAAATGAGAACAGGAAGAGTAGGGAAAGTATGGATCCATTGTTCAAGGAGATAGGAGTCTTGGTTACACAGGGCATGGAGAGGCAAAGGTACTAAATGTCCTATTTGTGTCAGTCTTTACTAGCAAGACCGTCCATCAGCAATTCCAAGTTTCAGACACCATGGAAAAAGTCTGGTGCAAGGAAGATGTACCTTTAGTGGAAGAGGATCAGGTCAGAGAATCCTTAAGCAAACTTGACATACATATATCTATGGGACCTGATGGGATGCACCCACAAATGCTGAGGGAGACTGCTAATGTCATCATGAGGCCACTTTTGATAATCTTTGATCAGTCATGGCAATTAGGAGAAATGCCCAAGGACTTCAAGAAAGCAAATGTTACTTGTATCTTCAAAAAGTGGAAGGAAGGGTATCCAGGAAACTACAGGTTGTTAAGTTTAGCTTTCATATTTTCCAGATTCTGTACCGCATTAGTATATAACTCTGAACCTCATATAAAGCGTCAGCAAGTTCTCTTCACAGTTTAGTTGGACAAAGCAATCCTTTTCCAGCCTGAGAACCAAGGACACCATTGCAGCTTCAGGCCCAAAAAGCATAAACAGTGAATTGAGAAGAACAATCTGGGAAGATGGGGATTCATAACATGGAGCTGTAATCTGACAATTAACCCTAATATGTAAATAGACCAAAACTTAAAAAGTATGAAAACTTATGACTTGGGGATCCATCTTGGGTGGAGCTCTTGTATGGCTGGGCTCTTGTACTGCCCAAAGTGTATTCTTTGAAGGCCTTTTAAATAAATATCTACTTTATTCCTTTAACACTGTCTAACCTCTATTCTAGGTAGTGTCTCAAGGCATCATGGTCAGTCTCACCTCCGCCTCAGGGAAAGATGAAACAGTGTCCTTTTCAGTGGTGCCCAGGGCAAAGGGCACAAACTGTAACACAGATGGTTTCAAACATCACAACACCTTTCTTTACTGTGAAGGTGACTGAGCACTAGCACCTACTTGGAGATATTCAGAAGTAATCTGGGCTCCAGGTAACCCAGTTTGTGCTGGGAGTACAGGACGTTTGGACTAGTTCTCCTACGGAGGTCCCTTCCAAACTCAATATTTTCCAATTCCATGAAATAATCCTGAGAGTTAAGCCTGGAGTGGAAACCCAGCTCCTATCTCAAAGTCATTGTCCTGCCTCTGGACACCAAAATGAAGCTTCTTCATCCTGTCCTGACTCCC